>JAZAYU010000097.1:2163906-2509650 GCA_038501625.1 Corbicula japonica | reverse complement strand
TGCTTGCACATAATACTTTTGGTAACATGCATTGTTCATACTTAATCAATTAATTATTTTCAAAATAGCTTTAAAACTTACTGGCAAATTAGTTTTCCTTGGACGACATGAAAAACTCCTTGTACTTTGGTATCTCTGTACATTTCGATCAACTTTAGTTGTTGTTTGACGCCTTGAGGTATACCATGATATTTTGTACGCCATCTCGAAACCATGTCTGAATCTAAGAGGTCTTGCACGCATTTATTAATGCAGCAATCATTGTTCATATCTCTGTTTATTCTTGTTATATCCAATGCTTGCTCTTTCCTGGTGGCTATTGAAAATAAAACGCAACTTGTAAATAGGTTTCAATAATTGCATGTGAATTCCTTTTAAGCGGAAGAACGTTGATTAAATTTAACTACAATTACAATTAATTACAATTAAATAAGTAAACGATTAAAAAGTGTTTCACAATACCTTTCAAAGTATTCTGCACTAAAGAATTTCCACATCCATCCGGTTCAGTATCCATGATGGTTATGACGAGATGATAACAGAACACTTGTGCAAATGAAGAAGATGAATCTGCCATTTGAGACTAATGAAGTGTCAAGAACGTTCTGACATGCCGTTCTAATTGTTCTAATCCTGCAGAGCGGATGATTATAAAGATTACATGACACCTCAAGAGAGGACTGTAATATTTTGGGAGTTTACTGATTTGTATTGGCAGAGACCCATAAAGGGATTGTTTAATAAACACAGACCCGAAGGATTGTTTCTAGAGCTTTATAGTTCTATTTTCTATAACACACGTTCTCTAAGACTCCCAAAGGTAAACTGATACAATAATACTACAGTGTGCATGCATGATGAGGAGGCGGGGCTTATCATACACAACTGGCCACTGCTGCGCTACTACATTCTTCCTTTTGTTTAGAATGAAAATGCATCTAATACTGAAACAGCAAAATCATTAATCGTTATAAAGATGTCCGAATAAGATTTGAAATGCCTGGAACTGTGGTCATGTTTGAAATTAAGAAACACGTTGTATTTATTTAACAAGTTTCATTAATCAATTTTGAGTGACCGGTGAATGTTTTTATTTGCCCTTCACCTCCTTCCTGAAATTAAATGTCACATGTCAAAATAAATGCACAAACACTAATTGAAACCAAAACATGTATGAATATTAATTTGATAAAGTTCAGCCTGTAACGAACGCTAATGGCACCGATGTTAATTTATGTCTCTCTCGCTAGAACTTTTAAACAAGGTTAAACAAATATTAACAACAACAGATTAATGTTTATGGATTTGTGAGAAAGTTAATGTGTCTGTGGTCAGTCTTTCTATCAGCTATTCAAAACAGGTGTAATAAATGGTGAATGTCTTCCGATTTTATGCCTTTTAATTTTCCCACATCGAAGTATTCCAAATATATGTTAAGCACTAGAAAACAAAATGATAATGTTTAATTTAATACATCTTTGTAAAATAGGTGTTATTATTGATAACTGATTTATAGTTCTTTAATAATTTACAAAAAAACATTGTAAGTTTGTTCGTTCTATATTTATATAATTTGTTGTCAAAATATAATTGTTTAAGTGTAATCGGAGTAGAAGCTCACACTGTGACAACAAAACATATTGTAAGCTCAAAGAAAAGCGTCTTCAAATTCAAATATTTTTCGTAGCGCTAATTGTTCATTAAGAGATATGATATGATTGATCAACTGTTAACGTTGATAACAACAGTAATATAATGGAAAACAACAGATTCAACATTCGGAATATGTTTTAAATGTAGATATTCATCTTTATATTTCATACGGCATCTATTTAAAACGCTTTTCTAATTGCCAATCCTCATTATAGCAAACTAACGTTGTTTTAAGTAAGCATCATGGTTCCGATACACTTTGATAATTACACCTTTTTAACAACATTCTCTGAACATTTCAGCTTAATTGATTTGTAATGGGCTTACAAAAGACACTTAAAAATCAATAAGCCCTTAAAAATAATACCAAAATAAAATATTGCAATTTCAATGACATTGATAACTTTATATTAAATGCAAACAGTAATTTACTTACAACTAAAAATTCGGAAAAGACCAAGGGCCTGATTTTTAACCGTAATTTCAATATTATTTAAGTAAAATTCAAAGATTGCAGAAGCTCGATATTTACACCAGTTAACGGTTCATTTATGAGCCATACCAAACGGCGGTACCCAAACGGCGGCGAACGCGGAATCCCTAATGCCGTATTTTCAGACCAACACCACTTCCTGATCAGCGGCGCACGATTCTCGGATAAAAGAATGGGATTCTTCCAAACAAGGAACAATAGGCGGAACTGAAAAAATATAGAATTTTGAAAGGGAATATGAGAAAATAAATCCAACATATTGCATAGAACGCCAAATGCAAAACTTAAAAACCAGGAAGTATATCCTAAGGGAGATTGAACAGTATCCAAATCTCAACGACCTTCAAATGACGTAACTGATACAGCGTTGATTTATTAATGTACGGAAGACATTTTACAGCTGTCTCATGGCACAAAAAAGGTATTGTGATAATAATTAAGATGACGTGTTTTGATGCTAGTACAGATTTATACAGAACAGATTCTTAATTCACTTAAACTTTACAGTTTCTCGTGATAAACAATATATTTTCACATACAAAATTCAAACACGTGATTGATGTGAATGACATAAAATTCATGAATGACTAACATGTGGATGAACTCTAATATTTTAAATTTGATAATGCCTTTAACAATAAAACGGCGAGGAAAGTTGCGTTACTTGTATCGATCTAAATACATACTGAGAATCTTCAATTATAGCATGAAGAAAACGTTATATAAAATTCACACAATGGTTTCTACATACAAAGAAAACTAGAGAAGCAAAAATTAAATCGCTCAGCCATTTCACAAATTATTTAAACTATCAAGTCGCAAAATGGAAGCTTTGTTAATGTATTTACTTAACATCACAATCTCAGATTTATTATTACTCTTTAGCAAAAGTGTACATTTGAATATACTTGGTCGTCTTACATAATACTGTTTTAAAAAGGTTCTTCTTAATTCTGAATACAAAGGACATATAAACATGAAATGATACTCATCTTCTATTTCATTAAGATTTAATCTGATTACATAATTGGCATATTCTGTCTTCTCTATCGATTCTTTCTCTGCCAAATCTCCCTGTTTGTATACGTAAATTATGAGTAGATATTCTAAGTTTTGTAAGCGAAGTTCGTAATATTTTAGAGCTTATAAAATTCAGTTATGGTTCGATTTCAAAATTTTCTTTTACAGTTTTGTATAAAGTAAGCACATGACTTGAATTTATATCTCCTCTTAGACATTGCCAAAAACTCATCTATTAATCTTTGCTTAAAAGGTGCCAAAACGTGAGACAAATTTATACCAGTTGGATTGTTCCAAATGTATAAAAATCCATCTTTTTCTAGCATCAATTTTACCTTCAGAAACCAATTTGAATGTCCCATATTAATATCACATAGTGATGAGTGCATCGAGTACTTTATTATGATATTTTCACTTTTGCATATTTTAAAAATTTGATAATTCGTAAATATCTATTTATGTAAAGAGGATATCTGCCTAATTCGCTGTACACAGCTGCATTGCTTGTCGATAATCTGACCTCTAGTAAAAATTTACAAAACCTTAAATGCAGATTTTCCAAAGGTTTAGATTTATGGAACCCCCAAACAAAGGAATCGAATTGTTTTAATCCTAATTTTGGTTTGGTATCATAATTTTCCAAACTTGTATTCAAAATATTCATTGCTTTCAAACCTTTACCGTATAAAGTATTAGTATTTAAATCAGAATCAGAATCAGAGTATCATTTCTTGCTAGTATGTCCGTTCTATAGTGATTTACGTAAACAGTTGCTTCCGAAATATTATTGCTTATGGCCAAATATTAACAAATTCAAATCTATTATGAAAACAACACAAAAGAGTAAAATTGTTAACATAGCAAAAATTTGTCTATTTAGCCATGGAAAACAGAAGCGAAGTGAACTAATTTTATTACAAATTCAATCTGAAATGTATTTTTTTCGGTTACTATTATTAAGATTATAAACCTTACACACTCTACAGTTACTAATTGCACTCATAACGTGTAATCATGCTTTTCTGTTGTAATATTATACATGTTTTATTTATATATTGTTTTGTAAAACATCCGCCAATATTGTAACTTGTCGATGAACATGTATATGTTTTTGCCAATAAATATTTTGACTTGACTTGACTTGACTTGATATAAATATATGATAATGACAAGTATCAATTGCGGAGACTCGTTTTTGATTATAGACTAACATTTCGATATGCAGCTTCAGAGTATTTTCATTATCTGATGAAAAAATTCAAAGTTAGCGAAAGACGAATAGAAACTTAACGATCCGATAATTGATGAACACATGGTGTTATTTATGACAAGAGGCTAGCTCGCTTGATCAGAATAAACATAAGAACTGTTAAAAAGACTGACAAGTTTTGTATTTGCAACTTTTTTTCTACAAAAAGATTGCGCGAATGTACGTAGACGCGAAATAGTCATTTTCAATGTTTGCGCGAACTTTCTTGACAGCGTACTTTAATAATAACATAGAAGCTTTATATAAGAGGTTTATTAGACAATATACATGTACCCATGGAAAAACAAATTTGGAAAATTTCCGAAACGGAAATTGCAATCGATGTTAGACAATGTTAAGTAAGGTATTAATACACTTCACCTAGTTATCACCAGGTTTTAGTAAAAAATTCGGGCAGTCCAATATTTTTCAGTTCTCCAAAAGTTTACGTCGTGCAATCGTTTAATATTATATAATAAACATTTTCTAAATCTGACATTGGAATTTAAAAACGACTATTTGTTTCAGTTTCGCAATATTACTCGTCTAACAATCTTACAAAATTTGAGCGTTTTTTGTTTGTTCATCGTATTCCCGTATTACACGAATCTGACAATCTCGCAGCTCAACATTGTCAAAGTCAATTTTAATGAAAATAAAGTCCGAATCTTTAGAATTAAAAATGACCATGTTCTGCAAAGTATTGTATTCAGTTTTTCTAAATTTTTAAACGTCTTAAAATATTACTGATCGATATTTTCTTAGTGTGAAACTTTAAGAATAAAATGAGCGAATGTTAAAAAGAAATTGCTAGACCTATCATTTAAAACATAGTAGAAACAGTGTTTTTAGGTAGAGATGTACATTGTATACAAAAGGAAACACGCTTCCTGTTGAACGCCTGCAGAAAAAAAACTACAATAAAATTATAATCGGAAAGCTTTACTGTGTGAAAACTATATTTAATGAAAATTGTTTATATTAGCTCATAATAACACATTTTCCCGCCTATATAAACAACAACAACAAAAATTACGACGTAGCACTACAGAGTGTACCTTCATTCCGTACAATTTATGCGGGTTCGCTCCCAGGTAGAGGCAATATCATTTTATATCTCATGTATTTATATTTCACATATCTGTTTTATCTACAATTGTAAAAAGGGACTTTGTTTTGTAGTTTAAAAATTCTGGTGACATAAAGGCCCATTGGGCCGGGTGTAAACATTCGTTACATATTTCATAAGTATGTCCTATATTTGTATGTATACACATGTCACGATAATAAAAAAATACATACTTACTGACTGACTGACTGACTTACTTACTTACTTATACGATTTCGGCAACTTTATACTAAATGTGTATATCTAGAAATAGACATTTCTGCATTCAATTTGGTATATCAATGCATATAATACATTTTTGTTTTTAAATACAAATAATTAAATAAGAAACGTTTGATAACAGTCAAATGAAAAATAAAAGGCTTCATTGACTTTTCGCTCAGGATAGTATGATTATCGTTACAAAAATACAGCTCTGTCGGACCGTATATGTCACGGTTCTCATATGTCACATGTGTGACTTATTCGATCGAATGCGGCACACTCTTCAGCGGAAATTTGAACATGTTCGGTTTGTCGGTTGGAAATAGTTTTCCTACGCTGAGCAAAACATATTTGCCACTTACCAAATATGGGGTAAAAAAATAATGAGCCACCATTGTCACGTGTGTTTTTTCATGTAATAGTAGTCCGCTTATTTAATAAACACAAAAAAACACAATCGCCCTAATGTCGGAATTGTAAATACTATAATAGCCATCATTATCATAGTCGTATTCGTCGCCGTCAAAGTTATCATCATCATCATCATCACCATCATAATCATTTACATCATCATCATAATCATCATCATCATCATCATCATCGCCATCATCATCATCATCATCATCATCATCATCATCATCATCATCATCATCATCATCATCATCATCATCATCATCGTCATCATCATCATCATCATCATCATCATCATCATCATCATCATCATCATCATCATCATCATCATCATCATCATCATCATCATCATCATCATCATCATCAGTACCAGCAACAGAAGCTGCAATGTAGTAGTAGTAGTAGTAGTAGTATTAGTAGTAGTAGTAGTAGTTGTAGTAGTAGTAGTAGTAGTAGTAGTACTTGTAGCTATCTTAAAAAGTAGTAATCTAAAAAATAAAATAATATTTCTATTTATGCTAATGTTGTTGTTGATGATGATGGTGATTATTATTATGCTTGCCATGATGACATATCGTTGACGTGGATGAGGTCTATGTAATACTGCTGCGGACGACGACGATGACAATGATTGGTTTACTATGTTATAACGTGTGACATATATGGACAGGCATTTCCTACCAAATTGCAGAAACGTATATCCGGCCGAATGTGTCATACATGTGTGATATACGTTCTGTGACATGTACGGTCCGACACAGCTCATTATACCTCCCAAAATACACAACTTTTAAAGAGTTGATAATACTTTCAACAAACATAAATATTGCCTCGGTTTTTATTTTTTGGAACAATTCATTCTGTGTTCTTAACTGCTGCCAGCAAAACAAAACACCTTCGTTTCTAGTAGCTGAAATTGGTACCTGCTCGGCTAATTCCCAATCGAACGTTGGAAGCAATCGTTTTGCTTCTATTTCTTTCTCTCTTAGAGAAGTTTGTATTACATAAATTTTGCAAAAGAGATAAGTAATTTTAAACAGCTTCATTGCAAAAAATTAATGTTACCTCACATTACAGCATGGCATCGTACTGACATTGAAAAATGCAATGAATTTTCTTACTGTTGACATTGATTTTCGGTGAGGAGTGCCAGTTAGGTGGAAAATACAAACAAAAGCATAATCTCTTTCAATTTTTATAAATGAACAAAAACAAATCTGGAAAAATTTACACACAGATTATTCAGAAATCGTCTAATATCAGTTTGTGTTATTTGTCTGGATTTGTTTGTTCCTCGTTTTCGCACTGTGTGAGAGTCTACCTAGTATTCGTTTGCATTCTCGTGACAAAATGCCGACACAAGTAAACATTTGATGCTAAACATCAAGTCACCGCAAACATATAACTTTATTAAAGATATGACAAAGACTTTTAAAATAAGCTTAAAGACACATTGATTTTAAAACGTTTAAATAAAGATTACTGTAAAAAGCAGGCACTTTTAAACTTTGGACTGAAAGTTTTAACAGTCTTTATCGATGCATGATAAAATACATGTATGTTGTTTCTAAAATTAATGCTTTTGAAATGAGAACTAAGTCAAATAAAAACTCAAAACATACTGATTGTAACTAACAAATTCTACTTTCAGTGAATTTATTTAGATCAAATGCACAAATATGCTTTTAAAGCTGCAGTTTATTACAATATAATGTCTACTAGTAACTGAAAAGAATCGAATTCTGCAAAAATACTAAACTCATCAGTACATTTAAGATCTTTTGTTAGTGAATTTTACTGCGTTAATAACGATATCACGACTGGCATTCGGACTTTGAATGTATAAGATTATTGCATCACATTGACATTGTTTGCATGTCTATTATAGTTTTTATGAAGTTTATATGAAGTTGGCTATACGTTCGACGTTTGACATTTAACACCAGTTCGACGTTCGAAACTCAAACCATTCGAATTAAACATGCAGTTCGACGTTCGACATTTCAAATGCAGTTTGACGTTCAACATTCAAAATGCAGTTCGACGTTTGATATTTTAAACTAGTTCGGTGTTCGACTTTTGAATTGCTTTTTGACTTTTCACATTCAAATTGCAGTTCGAAGTTTGATATTTATTTCAACGTTCGAAATTCAAATTGCAAATTACATTCGACATTCGAAACCAGTTTGACATTCAAAATGAGTTCGACGTTTGATATTCGAAACCGTTCCGACGTTCGTAATTCAAATTGAAGTTCGATGTCCATCATTCAGAACTAGTTTGACGTTCGACATTCAAAATCAGCACGACAAACTGCAGTTCGATGTTCGACATTTGAAAATAGTTCGATGTTCATCATTCATTAACATAATTGAATTTAGAACGTCAAACTGGTTTTGAATGTCATACGTTGAACTGCATTTTGAATGTCGAAAGTCAAACTGGTTTTAAATGTCGAACGTCGAACGTAAAGCCAACTTCACACACATGTTTATATTGGTATTTAAAATTATATCATGTGTCCTTTTTTGAAATTGATCACATTACAGACCCATGTTCTCGTTTTCTCTGTGTGGGGAGTATGCATTTTCTGGATGTGTCCATTCCCGATATCAATTTCACTTTAAATTTTATAATAATCTGTACACAGTGAAATTATATAATTTCTTCAAAATACCAACAGCTGGAATATTATAAGTTATATAGATGTCTTTTGAAACTATATTTCAATATAATTGTCAATAAAACCTCCTCTCTTGTTGGTTTAATGATAATTTCAAGTCATGCAGAATGTCAATTGTGGGTGGCAGTACATCGGCATACTTGAACTATCCTTTAGGGCGATAAGGATAGTATGTGCTGTGTCTGCTGTTTCTTGCATGGTTAATTAGGCGGTGCCGCATATTTGTATTCCTTGAAATAGATGAAAAGGGAACTGAAAGACACCGAACACGACAAATAGGAACATATTGCAGGCTCGGTTTGATTGAGCCTGTTTAAGGGCTGTAATTGAAATGCATATTATTTCCGACGCCGCCTAGCCCAGGGATGAGCGCAACTAAATATTTACACCAATAAACAATACAATTTTGATCCATCCTTAACGATGGTACGCATATGACGGTTTAATCCTACATATCACAGACAACGTCAAAGGAAAAAATAAAAAAAAGCACTAAGTATATCTTTGGGGTGATTGAACAATATCCGAATCTATATTGGCTGGGATAGTGAAACCACCCATCTTTAAACTGGTCGAAATATTTTTACAGTCGCGACACGGCACAAACAAATCTACTCTAAAAATATTTAGCTGTCGAAGTCAAATACAGTTCAATCAACTGAAGCCTGTTTAGAACGTGCGAAAAACCTCAAACAGGTACCTTCAAATTGTAACCACAATTATATATATAACCGTTATTCCATTTAAAATAGTTTGTGATGAGAATGTCATAATGTTTAGTACAATTTTTTTTCTTTTTTTTTTAAGCAAAGTTTGATAAAAACTGCAACTCATTCCAGCATTTCAATATTGCATTCATTGGTTTTTGCGCTCGTATGGAAATCTTTCTGAAATAGCTTATTCATTTTAAAAATTGAAACCAATGTCTGATAATTAATAACTCTATAGAATAAATGAATACAACATTGGTGACACTTTATTTTCCTTAAACGCCGGCAACAAACTTATTTTTTTTAAATAAACAGACCTTCAGTTAAAAATACATGTGACATAAACACGTTTAAGTAAGCATAGAAAAAGTAAATCAATCCGAATATGGCGCATTTTATATTCGTATTTCGGCTGAAGAGTGTGTCGTATTCGACCGAATATGTCACACGTGTGACATATACGTTCCGTGACCTTTACGATCCGACAAGGCTTATTATAGTTTTAAGTGTGCGTTTATTAGTGTTGTCGTATTCAATTATTTTATTCAATTATTTTTTTTATTAAAGTCTCATTCGCAATACATATATACAATACAGTTTATACAATGAAACTATATAAATGTAATAGTAAGTGCATGTGACCACTCATGATTGACTTATAAGAGACTATTTAATACTAAAAGATAAAGATACAGTAGCTTTACATCTAAAACACTGAAAACATTCTATGATAAAACCAAATAAATACACCCAGTTGTTTAGATCTAAAGCTCAAGAATGAGACATATATGAGTCTTAAAACAATACTGTATTCATAGTACAACACATTAAAATTTGTTCGGACAGGGACTGATTGCTGTTGATTGTAAGCTCTCCAGATAAAATTCTAGTAATAGTTCATTCGGAAAAAAGTGAAATACAAGGAAGTTTATGTCGCATGATGCTATTTTTTTTAACTTTATAGTGTAAATACATTGTACTATATGTATAAAGTGCATTTCCATAACAACTATTTACATTCTGACGTACCTTTAAATTATGTTTCTATTCACTTTGAGACTAAGTGAAATCTACTTGTTACATACACATGTACCTTAAAATTATGTTTTCATTAATTTCGAAATCAAGGTACAGTACGTGGAAAGCACAAAAAGTGCGATGATTAAATTGTACTGTCGGTAATTTTTTGACATTTTGAAATCAAATTGTGCACATTCGCAATGTTTTGCTTGCATTGATAATGCAAAATATTTACCGTTTGGAAACCAAAACGTGTTTTTTCGCATAATACTTCCGTTTATTATTAATATTGATTAATACCTAATACATAATACACCACCAGATTCAAATGGTTGCGTAGTTCTATTTTAACATAAAGCTACGCATTTCAAATTATCGATTTGTAAAATTGTGTGCCTCAGAGTTTACTTTGGGCATTATTTATCTGAACTTTATGTTGAATGCACTTCTAAATATTTTGATGGTCATTTTTCAGGTAACTTTCATTTAACCATCAGGAAGTTGCGAGATCGAGTAAGAACCACGTAGACACTACAGTGGAAATTTCTGAATTCTCTATCAACTTTGTTTCTTCTTCTCGTATCTTGCAATATTTGATTTCTAAAGCTATTTGTCTTCTCATCTCGATCTGTGTATAAACAGCAAACCTGGCATTCCGTTAATGTACAATTTGACAGCATTCCTCCAACAGGACGGCCAGTAGTCCAGCTGTTTAAAGACCAAACCCTGAAGTTAATGATTATATTATGACCGTTATTCTCAATTATCTGCTCTAACCAAATCCCAGGGTGCATGTCAGACAGTCGTTACCCAGTTGCCATTATATAAACTGATATGGCCTCGACTTGTATTAGACACTTGGCTAATTAACTTTTTCAACTTTTGAAACATTTTGTTATCCGATAACACCTAAAAGATGCCATTTCTAGTTTATCTTTCACTGACTTTTTTCCAAATAGATTTTTTTCCGAATATATTTTTATCAAAACTAAAAGGCAAACAATTATAGGTTAATTTACGAAACTTTTACATTGCATGTAAATTTGTATCAATATAATTTTATAATAATATACACTCACCAAAAGTTCTAATTGATCACTTTTTGTCCGTATTTTTTATTAGAAATACATTGAATTCACTCTTTATTTATGATCATAAGCCAACAACTTTCTTCAAGTTAAGCTTAAATCTTGTAATAATTGACTTTGGAACAGTTTGGCGAGAGTTATTCTTTATTTTGCTAAAAATGAATTTCTTGCATAAAAAGGGCAAGCAAACAGAAATTTGCTCTTAATTTCTTGTTTTGTTTTAACAGGATCCTTCATGAGTAGGAAAAACATAAAAAAATATTAATCAACAGCAAATTTGTTTAAATAAATCCCCTTCAAAGTATCCAATTTTAAAATTGCCTCCCTTTCAATTAAAGACTGTTCTAATTTTGTAAGTAAATGGTATTGGAATCATTAAAAAACAATCAATAAAGATTAAAATGACATTAGAGAATTGATTTCAAGACAAAACAGTTCTTTCCAAAACCTCTCTTGATGTAGGGAAGATACGAAACTAGCATACGTTGTAAACACATACAATTGATGACCAATTAGAACTTTGGTTGAGTGTATAGTTTATAGTTTATACATCGTAGACTTAGTCGTTTTATTCACGCAGTCGCCGGGATTTTTGAACGGAAAATCTACTATATACCGGATCTCTCCTTATCTACTTGAATACATATATAACGGATCCAAATTAGTAAAAGTATTTTTATGTATGTTATACATAAGATACATTTATCTTTATCATGTAAGACAAAAAATAAACCGTGTAAAAATACGTATGAGACCTGTAATATAAATGATGTATTTCACTTGAGACCCGATCCATTTTTCAAAAAATATAAAAGTGTAACATAAAGGGACACCAGCATTAACATCCCTTTTATTCTTAAACAATAAATTGCCTCCAGAAAGCCGCTTCATTATTCCCTTTGATACTGTGAATTTGATAGAAGACGCTTACAGGCAGACAAGATGTTATATATTGTCTACATCACACAGTAATTATTATTCGGATATTTATTTCTCTTATCTTTAGTACGTTTAGCCACCATCAAGTCATAGAATCCAAACGCGTAATGGGCCATTTAACAAATCAAATTGCTACGGTTTATCAGCAGCAATCAGGAGTTAATTTCTATTAAAATGGCATTTGGTCAGCTCGTAATTTATGTAGGAATTTCATTCTATTTGCAATCAGAAAATAATACAGCTTCGATTGTATAAAATACTGCAAATTTGAGTTATTTTCTTATGTTACTAGATAAAAATATTTATTGTACTGACAATTGTATTGTGACCTTGTTTTTTTTTTGTTTCGCACAATGATATAATTGCGCCATTTATTTCTGTTTAAACATATTTTTAATTGGTGAAACACCGCTGGCAATTAATTTGTTTGCCCATTTACAATAGCACATATAGGCGAAAATTAACTCCAAGCAAAATATGGTGAAAACACAGCAATGTAGTAGTATATAGTTTATGAATTTACATAAATAATATAATTATATCCGTTGTTTTGTGGCAACGTTAAAGGTTAATTTCTTGTAAATAGTCCAGCGGATGTTCCTACTCGGGCTAGTCAGACTTTTGCTGACACTATAAGGTCCCATGTCTTAGCTTGAAAGCATTTAAGTTAGCCCGTTATAAAATGGTACCAGCTATGATTGCCAGACTTTCGAAACATGTCATGTTTTCTATAGTTTATTATGCTTTCTAATAGGTTCTTATTTTCGAGTTGGGTATTTAAACAATATTTCGCGAGAACGAAGGTCAAAGGTGGAGTTGGGTATGTAAACAATATCACGCAAGACCGAAGCTCGTATGTGATGTGGTTACCATACGCAACGAGAAATAATAAATACGGACCTAAAGACTGCATACTGCCATCATGTACCTTTTATTACATATTCTTCTCACCCAAAACAAATTGAAATACACTAAAAAGCAAAATTTTAGTCAACAAAGCGGTTTACATAATAGAAGAAATAAAAAAGGAACGCGACGGTAAATTTATTAATTGCGTAGAAAATTAATGAATGACTAAAGAATATCGTAAAGTTGTAGAGGTTTGTATCGTAAAGGTGGGAGCTCGGTATGTGCCGGAATAAATCATGATAAATAATTATAAAAATACATATCATAGTGCGACGTAGTTATGGCGCTATATGGTAACGTCACTATTTTTACACGAAGAAGTGATTTTTCCAAAGATGCAAGAAAATCACCATCTGTAATGATTTTTTTAATTATTTTACACATTTAATCCGATCTTTAAATACACACTCTTCAAGATTTATAGCAAAATTAACGAACTTTTAGCTGACCGCTTTTTTATTTTTCAAACTTCAAGGATAAGGAGAGGGCCAGTATGCGTTTGAACTGTCATTTTGCAGATTAAATGCAGTTGGTTGGTTTGTCATTGATCAAAATAAACTCATTTAAACGGACAGAGAGACATGTTATTTTCTTTTCCACAAAACATTATTTCCATAACCAATATCGTGCGATATTTATGACAATAAGCTATGCTTGAAGAATCTAGTATAACGCTACAAGGGGGCGTTTGTCGAACTTCTGTGTGAGGTTACGATTACACAGATGTCGCAAGGTAAAGCAGGGCGTCAAACTTTATGCCTATGCCAAAATTCTAAGTAATCAGGCAACATTAGTGTATAAGGTATTACGACAGTTTGCGATATTTAAATGAATACTAATTGTGTTTCTTACAGATTGGAAATATTTTCAAAATACTTTTCAAAAGCTGTCAAAAGAATCTGTACTTGGAAATTTCTTCCTGCTAGATTGGTTAGGCATCGGTAGCCGACCACCTGTTATTTTCAAGGCTGTTGATATCAATGAAAGCATGAAATGGACATTAAGCTGATTTATAAGCGAAATCGGAATAAGAATGTTGATTGATATTGTAAAACAATATAGTTATACAGGGGAAGAGGTATTTGTTGGGGATGGTTAATGCAGACTATTCAATTATTGATTTCGGAAAATAGTAAAGAGTGAGTACGTCAAGATTTTAACAGAGGCTTGCCAAGACATGTAGCAATTTTTCAACTCAGCAATAGATTGCTCGGTTAGATGACAATCACCGTAAGGCAGCATCAAAACTGATGATGTGATGGAGATGAATATCATGTTATATGTTTACACTCTTCGTTCAAGTTGGATGAAAGTTGCAACATCAAAACAATGTGAATATGATGCATGTGTCGATCATTGGATTAAATAAGAATTAGACGATGACGATCTGGCTTGACTTAGGATATATTATGCTCGTGTGGTAAGCTTAATTATTTTAAAGATTATTCTTAAATTTAGTATAATTCATGTTTGTATTCGTTTACGGAAATCTAATTGTGAATGGGTTTCTTAGCAGTCTTACAGTGGAGTATATATTAGTTCTCGAGAAATTCATACAAACTTATGTGTAGTATTATAATTTTAAAACTTTAAGGTCCTTTGTTTTAAATGTAATTTGAAAAAAAAGGTTAAATAGCATATCAGGAATCGCCACACTCACAAAACACGGCCTCCCCACGCAGCGAAAAAGAATAGAGGAAAGTTTCTTAATAAATGCAGCGGGATATGCAAGCAATATTAAAGGCTTGCATAACTGTTATTGTTGGGTCACCCGATTTACCGAAATCGGCCCAATTACCGAAATCTACCGAAATCGGCTTTATAAATTAATTTTTCCAAGTTATTAATAATTATTTTTATAATTGTGATTATATAATGACTGTTAATTAAAATAAAGATGATTCAAATCAAAAATTTGATTTGAAATTGTAAAAAAAACGTAGATGTGCGTACTTACATATAACGTTGTATGCTTCAAACCGAAATCGGCATGTAAGATTCATATTTAGATCTTAAATATGGCATTAATCTTTAATAAATTGTTATACATCAAAAAAATGTTCATACATCTAAATACATTTTTTTTAATTAAATTTTCATAAAACGTGCTCAAAAAGTAAGCGAGCGAATATCCGAAAGCGGGTCGCAAAGAGATACTGAACTACCCAAAGCGACTTTTTAAATTCATTTTCCCCAGTTATTAGTTCCTTTTTTAATTAATTTAAATTATAAAAGGAATGTTTACTAAAATAAAGATGATTCAATTTAGAAATTTCATTTGAAATTGCAAAATTGACTGTAAACTTCATATTTATATCTTTAATATCTAGCGTTAATCTGGAATTATATTGTTATAATTCAAAAATACAGTCATACAAACTCCTAAATTCATTAATCTTTATGTTTTTAGAACGATCGCTCATATATTTAATGAAAGCGTGCCACCGAAAGATACAGAAAGCTAGAAGAAAAAGAATCTCCGGTCATGTATCCTCACGTGCGTCCGAAGCTATCATTCGCTATTCAAGAAACATTAATTGCAATTCACTCCGCATTAATTTAAATATCTGAGTAAGATGCAAAGGCTAAGACCTATTTATTTGCTTTGTTTTTGGAACATGCATGCGTATTTGGTAAGTAGTTCGTTTAGAAATGAAATTTTTCAAACCAATATGTTATACGAGACACAAGCTCATGTAAATTCAATGCTGTAATACTATGAAATTATTAACTTTTAAGAATAACATTGGATATTTGTTCAGTATAAACAGAATAAAAGAATCGTACAATGTCAAGGGAGGTAACCTGTTCTTGACTAACGAGAAAGGTCCTATTGTCGTTTATTCAAAGGGAGATCACTTTTTCCAAACTTGATATCGCTGTATAATTATATTAAGACGAAACGAATGGTAATAAAATGCTGTAATTTGCATGTACTGTACACTAATGTGGAAGCTTAAAATAAACAAGCGCAGTAAAAATGTCAAAGATCACCACGGGTATAATCTGATGTGAAAGTTCTTACATTATTCAATTCTAATTTTTGAAAATTTGATAGTTGAAAGCCTTGTCGGTGCGAAGAGGATGCGACAGTCTTAATTTCAAATGTGTATTTTCAAAACAAGACGTAAAGTTCTTGTAATATTTGTTAAAAATTAAATGCTATTCAGCGAGCCACTCATGCGAAACTTTGCTAGACCAGAAATAAAACAGATTTTACCACCCACAACGAAAGCGTTCTACATGCAGCGCTCAAGAAGCATGTATTTCGTGCAAATCAAGCCTTTTTATTGCATTTCTGACGTATTGTAATCGTTTGATTGTACGTCATATGTTTATGATGTATGCGGCTAACTAAAAGTGTGCATTTCGTGGAAATCATATTTTTTTTACCGCCAAATATCCAGACATCTAAATCATATTATTTCAGCGTTTGATTGTAGGTCATGTTTTCACATTTGGCACTCTAACTAAAATTAACTTAGAATGAATTATGATGCATTAAAATGAAAATTTAACGATGCATTTGTTAAAATTACAGTGAGATGAGGGCTGCGATATTGCCATTAAATAGCCATCTGATTGAGCAATTGTTGTGAATTTGAAATAACACCTCTCTTTACCGGACGTTAATTTGTGAAAAACTGATCGGTCTTTCAAAGATTTATTTTTAATTGAGAAGGGAATGTCATAAAGCTTTTTTTTTAAAGTTTTTAATATTATAATTACGACCTAAATTACCATTATGGTTAAGTATGTTTAACTTTTTGAAAACAACTGCCGCAAAATAACGATTCGGGTTAAGTCCACATACGGTCTTTAATACAAACAAAACAACACAAAGACTTTAATTCTATTTTCCATTTTATAATAATGTTTCATTTTTTGAAAACTGAATTAAATATCAGAGGAACTTATAACTCGGGAAAATGAATTTAAAAGGTCGCTTTCGGTAGTTCAGTATCTCTTTGCGACCCGCTTTCGGATATTCGCTCGCTTACTTTTTGAGCAACCTTTGTGAAAATTTAATAAATAAAAACGTATGAAGATGTCAGTACGAACATATTTTTGACTTAAAACAATTTATTCAAGATTAATGCCATATTTAAGAAATAAATATGAAGTTTACACGCCGATTTCGGTTTTTGGACAACGTTATATGTTAGTACATGTACGCTCATCTACGGTCATGCCTACAATTTCAAATCACATTTTTTATTTGAATCATCTTATGTTTAATTAAAAGTCATTATTATTATCACAATTATTGTAAAAATAACCATTAATAACTGGGAAAAATGAATTTATAAAGCCGATTTCGGCAATTCCCAATGTATTTCGGTAGATTTCGGTCATTGCGCCGATTTCGGTAAATCGGGTGACCGCTGTTTATTACTATGCGTTATCTCTTCAATTTCTCGATTTCTTGGTATACCATAGGAAAAAATGAGAAGAATTAGTGAAAACGGAAATGTATATTATCATTAACATTAAAAATATATTATAATGGCAAGTGTATACAATGATGTTCGTTATACTAAAGACGTTTAATTGTAATGCAAAGGGGCAGACATGGCAGGTTTGTAACTGAAAAGGTTTAACAAGATTACTTTGTTGCATCCAAGTTAGGAGAATAAGGAAATACGCCTAGAGTATTCATTGTCAAATTTATAAGTAGCTTGTTGATATATCAATGCTATTGAGTAAAAACCGATTGTAGATATTTTCACTTTTAGATTATAGGAAAAAGTGAATACCCACCTTTAGTGAAAATAATGCATCAAATACAGGTTTGTTTATTTTTCAGACTGCCATATTTGCTGGAATACAAGAAGTAGAAATAAATCATACGGTGCAACACATTCATGACTGAAGAATATCAAAACCGTTCAGTCAGAAAATTGCCAAGAAGATGGTTTCTAGAGACATTCTGAATGTTTACATACGGGGGGAAATGTACGACGAAATCCGCCCCCGGCCAATAAATATTATATGGAATCGGCAACCAATGAAATGTACAAATCGAGGGCTGTTGAAGCTTTGATAGTTAATTAGGGATGAAAACGCCATTAAGATGCACACGAAGATAATTATACGTTTAGTTTACCTAAACGACGTGCCATATAAAATTATGTAACTCAATTTACTCGTGCCCTGTAGAAAGAGGTTCAACAAGCTAATAGACGTGTACCTAGTATGTGGCATAGCTGGAGAAAACGGAAAATGAAACAATTGATACCCTCGTGCCTTGCTTTTCAAATGTATCATTTCCAGTATATCGACTGAATAACTCGATTCTGTAAATATGAATGAAATAACAAAATTATTGAGAGTATTTGCCTTTTTTTTACTAACAAGATTCTGTAAATGTGAATGAAATAACAAAATTATTTAGAGTATTTGCCTTTTTTTACTAACAAGATTCGGTAAATATGAATGAAATAACAAAATTATTGAGAGTATTTGCATTTTTTTACTATATCCTTGGAAATAATTTGCAACGGAGTTTTTTTATTCTTTTTTGATCCAGGCTTACAAATTTATTTTCGTCTCAGGTAACAGAAGTGACCAGCTTCTCTTGATAATAAAATAAAAATCTGAGATATCATTTTGAATAGAGTGCACAATTATTTCCTGAGAAAAAAATCTTGAAAAGTCTGTAATGGAATAAAAGCATTGATTGTTATTGCGCTTTATAGAAATAACAAACATAACGATATTTAAAACAGTAGAAATAAACGCAATACTGATAACTATTTCAATTATCAATAATTTTGTTTGTCATTTTTACTGTCTCATTTCAACGAGAATACAATGTAACTCAGAATACCAAGTACAAATTTACATGTAAATAATGTTGTTAACATTAACATCGTTTGCAATGACAACAGGGGAAGGATTTTGAGTGATTGATTTTGCCGACACTGTTGCCCATAGTAATTCTGTTTTTATTATCAAATAGCATTTATTAGGCGGTTCGTTTTATCATACATAAGTTCTCATATAAATCTCTTTTCCATGTTTATTATAAATCTGTATAACATTACATATGTATACAGCCATTTATTTTGAACATATGTTACAGCTATAATTACATTGAAATAATATAAATTATTTGGTAGTTCAAATTTTGTAGTTTCTCCTTTGCAGATGGATATAGCAAAGATCAATACTTGTAATAGTTATATTATTTGTTAAAAACATTGATTTCATTTCTCATCTTCTCCGCTGGCTAAATTCAGACAACGTGTTGCACAATTTTATATGATAAATTAACACGAAGTAGTGGCTAAAGTCAGCCGACCTTCCATTTATAAAGCGGACTACAATGTAAATTTCATCTCTACGAGAGTGGCTGAATTCAGTCACCAGGTTCCCTCTTCTGTAGAACAGATTGTTTGACTATTATGAAGTTTTATTCGAATTGATGTTGGTAAACGTGGTAACTTTCATATCTACGAGAGTGGCTGAATTCAGCCACCAGGTTCCCTCTTCTGTAGAACAGATTGTTTGACTATGATGAAGTTTTATTTGAATTGTTATTGGTAAACGATGTAACTTTCATCTCTACGAGAGTGGCTGAATTCAGCCACCAGGTTCCCTCTTCTGTAGAACAGATTGTTTGACTATGATGAAGTTTTATTCGAATAGATGTTGGTAAACGATGTCAGGAAACTTGTGGTTTATACTTTAATAAAATAATCGACACAATTAGCGTTTATGTTTGTTCTCTTCATACAAATTACCATAATAATGTTGAGTTTTTGTTCAAAACAGACGAAAAAATAAACAGCAAAATATAGCAAAATATAGGGCATATCAGAATTGGGACTATCTAAATCAGAACGTGTTACTTGTTTACCATCATGACCCTGACTATGTATGCCAATAACCATAACTCTTTCCTTAATTTTTAATCAAATTATGGCCCTTTTTCGACTTAAAAATATTACTATTC
This sequence comes from Corbicula japonica, assembly GCA_038501625.1. Lineage (NCBI taxonomy): Eukaryota > Metazoa > Mollusca > Bivalvia > Venerida > Cyrenidae > Corbicula > Corbicula japonica. The sequence continues at coordinate 2,489,184 of JAZAYU010000097.1, read as the reverse complement.
TATGCTATGCTATGCTACACTACGCTATGCCATGCCATGCCATACCATTCCATACCATACCATACCATACCATACCATACCATACCATACCATACCATACCATACCATACCATACCATACCATACCATACCATACCATACCATACCATACCATACCATACCATACCATACCATACCATACCATACCATACCATACCATACTTACTACTGTACTGTACTGTACCCCCACCACCACCCACCACCACATACCACTACCACCACCAACAACAACAACAACACCATCAACAATGCCGTTAACAACACCACCACCACCAACAACATCAACAACTACACCAACAACATCACCACCAACAACAACACCAACAATGACAAATAACAACAACACCCAAAACAACAACAACAACAAAACTAACAACAACACTACCATAAAACAACACCCCCAACAACACCACAACCAACAACAACACCATCAACATCACCACCACCAACAACAACACCAACAACACAAATAACAACAACACCACCAAAAACAACACCAACAACAACATGAACAACAACACCCCACCAACAACATCCCCAACAACACCACTAACAGCAACACCAACACCACCACCAACATCAACACCAACAATAGAAACAACAACACCAACAACCAACACCACCACCAGCAACAACAATACCACCACCACCAACAACAACACCAACAACAATGACAACACCACCAAAACCACCAACAACACCACCCAAAACAACATCATCAACAATACCGTCAACAACGACACTACCACCACTATCAACAACACCACCACCAACAACAACAACACCATCAACAACAACAACAACACCACCAACAACACCACCAACAACAACACCGCCACTAACAACAATAACAACAACAACAACACCAACAACAACAACACCCAAAACAACATCAACAACACCGTCAACAACAACAACACCTACAACAAAACCACCAACAACAGCAACACCACCAACAACATCCCCAACACCACCACCACCAACAACAACACCACCACCAACAACAACAACACTAACAACACAAATAACAACACCACCACCAAAAACAACAACACCACCAACAACAACAACACCACCAACAACACTTCCAATAACACCATCAACAACACCACTAACAACAACACCACCACCACCAACATCAACACCAACAAAAGCAACAACAACACGAACAACCAACACCACCACCAACAATGACAACAATAACAACAACTCCACCAACAACAATTTCAACACCACCACCAATAACAACAGCAACAACAGCAACAACACCACCACCAACAACAACAACACCACCAACAACAGCAAACAGCATACCATACTGTACTACACCACACCACACCACTATAGGTGGGCAGGGAAAGTGGGTTGATGGGTGTGGGATCAGGGGTTTATGGGCTGGGTTGTGTAAACCCTAAAAAATAATCTACAAGAATAAATTTAGTGTAATTTATTGATTTCCTAATTTGGATTAAGAAACTTTTGTTCATGTGTGTTTGTTGGAGTTGTCATAAACTCCTGAATCACTCCCCAGTTAAAATGAAGCCCAGTTACATTGTGCTTAAATAAGTGACTTTTCGAATAGTCGAGCGTGCAATCGTTTCCGACTGGCTCTTGTTAAATGTTAATTTAACTTAGTTTTGCGACCACCTGTCTTACGCGGTTAACGACCCTCTAAAAGAAGATGCTAAGCAACCGCTTTGTAATCTATTGAGGTACAAAAATAATTACTATTGTCACTCTAATTATCACTAAGTCCTCACTTACACATGCCTTTTTAAGAAACCCGTTAATTGGTATTTTAGGCCAAGGTGTCAGAACTGTGTAAAAAACGGTCATTTTGTAATACTTACTCTGGAATAATTTGTGTAGCCCATTGTTTGTATGCTATAATAGGTTCAAGTCTCTCAACATGTTCGAATGAATGGCAACTGTGAAAATTTAGAAATTTTTTTAAACAAACATCAATTATTATTTTGCATTATTAGATCTAGATCTAAACCTTATAAAACAAAATATTCAAGTGTCTTTAAACTCTCAGAATATGAAACCTTCCACGTGAAACCACGCTCCTTTAACTTGTGTTTGACATTTCACTTCCAAAAAAGTGCATTTTCTCTTAAGTTGTGTATCAAAAAGTGGCTATTAAGGAAGATTTTGTGAACATTTCTGCCCATTATCACTACCTAATATTGTACAGAGAAACAAATTTTGTTGCCTTTACACTTAAAAGGATGTTTACACTTTACACTAATAACAAATATCATATTAAGTCACTCCTGACTTAAAGGACCACCTGGGTTAAGAGACCACTTTATTTAGGAACCTAGTGCAGTCGCTTAAGACAGGTTTTACTGTACTTCTGTTTGAGTTTACATGACAGTTGCATGCAATAGAAAGGGTATAGAAACAGTATTTAAAAATAAATTTATGTATTTTCAACACTTGGACAGATTTCTGAAAAGTATGCTTGTTTACCCGTATTTTTGTAACTTCATCAAAATAGTTAAGTAATTGACCTTAACAATTCAAAATGTTCTAGCACTATTACAGTAAAAAAGGCTTAAGGCCATTTGACTGCACTTGTTGTATATTTAACTGTCCTTTTTAACACAACATTGTGGAGTCAAACCTGGTTAAAAAGCTTCACTCTGTTCCTGGATTGTCCTGACCACATCGGATTATTGTTGACAAAAGGCATGTGGATGGCATAGAAGCTGACCTAAATGGGACCAGGGCCCATATTCATAAAGCACCTAAGGAACAAAGTTTAGGAATCTGGATTTTCCCTATGTCTATAAAACAAATAATATACAACATATTTCAAAAATTCAAAAAGAATATTTAGTGAATTAAATGTTTTACTTAAAGCAATGTTAAATGTCTGTATTTGCTTAGGGCTTTTCCAAAAATTAAGGGCCAAAGTTTTGCCTTAACTTGCAATGCCCCCTTAAACCTTCGGTGCTCTATGAATACAGGCCCAGAAACACATTGCGATAAGGCTCCGTTTTGAGCCAAGATGTCCTTTACTCGAATCGTCCTTATTGAACTGGTCTTCATCCAAATTGACTTTTTCTCTTGGTAAATCTCTTATACCATAAAGCATGGGACTAAAATCTTTAGCAAATGGCATCATCCAGTGACCGTCTACAAGGAATGTTCAACACCTGCTTCTTATGTCACTTTAGCCCCACCCCCAGGATTACATGCTTTACAAAGACACATAAAGATCAATTTAAATATCTCTTTTTCTGAAGCTTCTAGCATTTGAGCTCAGAAAATTTACATGTAATATGGTCTAGTAGTCCTGTACAAAGAATGTTCAATTTAAGCTCCTGGGATGAAAATGGGCCCCACCAAAGGGTCGCATGTTTTTGTATACTTCATAAAAGGAACACTTGAAAAATCTCTGAAACCAAAAGTGTTTGAGATCAGATAATGATGGCCCTACACAAAGGTTGTTTAAATCTTTGCCCTTGGGTTAAAAACATAACCATGTCTTAGGGTCAGATGTTTCTTATAGAAATATAGAGGAAAATTGAAAAAAATATTCTCTAAAACAATATTTGATATGTAGTATCATCCTGTGGTCATGTACAAAGATTATTCATATTATGTCTGTTGGGTCAAAACTAGCCTTGCCCAATGGGTCAAATTTTCTTATGAAATCTATAGAATAACATCCTGTCCTTAAAAAATCTTCCTGTCTAAAGTCATAAGTCTAAAGGGTCAGATATTTCCATGGTAGTTGGTCTAAAAGTTGAGAACAAAGATTGTACATATTATGCCTTTATAATGAATTTTCAAGGCAGAGCCGGGATTCGAACCGACAACCTACGGCGACTTTGCCTAGTAGTGCAAAATACAGCGCCTTAGACCACATGGCCATCCCAACTACCCCAAAACAGATAGTGCAAATGTCTAGTTACTCCGCTACATTATATGGTATCAGGTTTATTTAAAGATGACAACACTTACTATAGTCACTGGAAGACTTTCTACAAAAGTGACTCCTAATAGCATTGTTATATTGACTTTTTCATGTAATTTTTGTTGAAACTGTCTGGCAAGCTTCTAGGATCATCAACCGTCTTATTAGGAAAACTTTTGTGTCTCAATTCAAGGTCTGAAGTTGCACGGAGTCCTTGAGATTCTTCAGAAGCACAAGTCTGACGCCAAGGCACTGCTAGTAAAGACGATTGGCACATCAGCTAGTGAAGTTATGGATTTCTTCAAGCCACGGTATTCAACAAACGATAACGAAAAGGCAACAGAGGAAATGATAATCTATAACTTGAATCAATTCCTGAAAAATCTAGAACGTAAGAAATTTAAAATTTCTTAAATTTAATTCTGTTTATGGCTGAAGACTGTAACCTTTGTATTTATTAGGGATGTCAACGATTAATCGGTTAACCGGTTATTTGACCGATTTCAGTTTACAAAATCGCTTATCGATTAATGGAATAAAAATTTATTTCTTACATTAGTGTTTTTTCCCCAAACGAGAACGTGAAATTGCTTACTTGTTATGAATCTTTTTTGTGCTATGAACAAAAGGGGAAGGGCAATGCGTAGGTGTCAATAAACCTGTGATCCCTATTGTCATGTAACCCTAATTTACAAACTATTTAATTGACATGCCCTCTGGGTATCATAGACCATAAGGCGTCAACAGTTTGGTCCCAGCTTTAGCAAAACAGACATGCATATATGTAGGTTCAGCCATTAGTTCGTGTAGCCCTTTTCAATTAATTACATTATTTTCGCGGTTTGTTTTCTTTGATGGAACAGTCCTGATCAACCTAGTACAAGACTAAACTTGAATTTTTTTAATTTAACAGAATTTCAGAGTTGTTTGAATTTCAAAAGTGACTCTTAACTTAGTTTATTGCTTAAAAATGTGTTTACTTTAATGATGATTTCTGATTGTTTAAGGTGGTCGGGTGACATCCATATCCATAGATCCTGAAAGGTGCACAGAAGGAACTGTTACTTTGGATATGGGTCACATCCTGCAAGCATTCATTGGATGTAGACATTTGCCATCTCAGATGACTGGATTGATAAATTTTAACCACCAGAGTACAGATCTGTCTACTGTGAATACTTGTATTCCAGCTATTACTTTTTCAAATGTTAAAGAACTGGTGGATTACAACAAAATGGAGGATTTGCTTCTGAACATTATCATAGGAAGTTATGGATTTGGAATCGTTTAATTCATGTGAACATTATCCTTGGAAGTTCTGGATTTGGAATTGTTTAATTCATGCGAACATTATCCTTGGAAGTTATGGATTTGGAATTGTTTAATTCATGTGAACATTATCATTAGAAGTTACGGATTTAGAATTGAATTCGTTCTCAGCTAAAACAAATCATTGATGCTTCTAGAAGTCTCACTTGCTCAAAAATGTGTATTGTTCAGTGTACATTGTACATTTTGACAATACTTTAAAGAATATTGCATTACAAGACCTTAAAATGAAAAATTCAGAAGTGTCTAAAATAGTAGTAAAACAGTGAACATTGATTTTTGCTGTCTGTTGACTTTTTTATTTTTTGTGTAATGTCAGTCCTTTTGTAGCACTAATAATTTTTGGTTGAAGTTTACATTGCAAAAATACTAATAGCTAAGAGAACACTTATCATTTTAGTATGAGAAACAATGAAAATCTATCAACTGTAAATTCTATTGGTTACTGACACTACCAAATGTTAAGGTTCAAAATTTATCAAATAATGGTCTGGTTTTTCAAAACTTGAATATTTTTTAACTCTAATTTTTGTTAAATTTCTAACAACTTTACTTCTACAATCAAGTAAATTTTCTAGTTATCTTTTTTTTGCACATATTACCTTCTACAAGTACCTTCCTAATTGATTTAAAATAAACACACCATGTCTATCTGAATCAAATTTTTCACACAGAGAAAGTTAAAAACTGTTAGGTAAACAATGATTTAGTTTTAAACAACTAGGCCATAATTCCTCATGCTAAATCTTGAGCTAGCACAATAACATAAATATTGTTTTACTTACAATAATAAGCAATGATAAGAGTCCAATTTAAGTTTAGTTAGCCATGAATAATAAGTATACAAATAATTTGGAAATACATAAACATGCATGTATTCAATATTTGGCATTTAAACACGACCATAAAAAGTGGCATTTCCTTAAAAAGTACTTGTTTTTAATCAATTTGAAAAAAGCGGCAATATTTGTAGGCTTAAATTCTTTAATAAAAACTGTTAAATTGTATACACTTTATATATCTTTCAAAAATGAAAAGGCACTTAGAAGTTTGAATAATTTTTTAACCAAGACAGAACAATGGTAAAAAGAGCTATTTTCCAAAATTGTTGTTTTAACTTTTTTTGTGCTTCAGTTATCAGATAAAAAGACATCCTATTATCATTCGAATGTTCTCTAATCTGTGAAAAAGGCTTCATTGGTTTGTGATGTATTTGCAGTTGTGTCTGTCCAGTTATAGATTTTTAGGAATTTAATTTTTACTGCAGTTTCCTTTTGCTCCTTTTTCCTTATGATCATTCTGTTTGGTTGTATTAGCACATCTACATTGTTGACAAATCTCTTCAGAAAAAATCAGAGCAAGATTAGAGATATGGCTGATATAAATTTTAGCAATTGTATTTTGATAAAATGAACATTATGATTTTTATGTAATTATGTGTTGGGCTGTGTATGTTTTTTTCGTCTACCTGATTTCATTACAAACAAAAATATTTTGATGAAAAAATGGTAACAAATGTTAAACCTTATTGCGACTTTGTCTTTTATTATTTTTTAATTTGAAAATTTATTCACATAATGATTTTATGTCTCTGCACAAATGTTTAACTCTGTGAGATGATGTGCATATTTCTGATTTGACCTAGGTAAGGTCAAGGTCACAGTTTAAGATCAAACAAATTCTCTGTGTTTCTGTGTCCGCTCTGCATCTCTTGAACAGCTGAAGGGATTTTAAAATAACTTGGCACAAATGTTTAGCATAATGAGACAATGTGCATAGCACATGTTTTACCCATGTCATTTCCAGGTCAAGGTCACAGTATAAGGTCAGACAAATACTTACTGTTTTTCATATCCGCTTTGTAGCGTTTAATACCGTGAGGGATTTCGATACAACTTGGTACACATATTAAGCATGATAAGCCGATCACAACTCAAGGTCTCAGTTTAAGAACTTTCCATGGGGGGAGACATTTATAGGCCTTTGTGTCCAAAAACAACTTCTAACTGCGACCTTTTCTTCAGGTTCAAATAAAGTGTAGTTATAGGCCACTGTGCTGTGCAAGTAATGGCCCTATGCACAAAAATAATGTAGAAAATCAGCTTTTCTTAAACTTGTGCAGCAACATTAAAAAAAATCAATCCGACTATCTTAAGGCATGTGCTTTTTCCTGGGTCCAGCATTGCTGGTGGGAGTGGTAATGTGTCACTCTTGTCACAAGTCTAGTTAATGCTCTATAAATGTATATTTTGGAACCATTAGTTGTCCGTCTGTATATTGGTTGATATGTCTCTCTGTCCCATTTTTGGGCAAGGTCCTTGACTTTGTTACAGTAAATTTTATTTTCAAATAACTTGCCACAGATTATCACCACACCTAGACAATGCAATGCACACAATTTCTGGGTCTATAGTGCAAAGGTAAAAGTCAATCTGAGAGGGGCAGCAGTTATATGGCTTCTTTTTGTGTTCTGTCAATAACTTTGTTTCCTATGATGGAATTTTCTTTTTAACCAACCATAAAATTACAACACTGAACCAATGTGTTGCAAGCTATTTACTAGTTCTTATCCCAGTATAGATAATAATTGGGACAGGTCGACTTGGTGTCCAAACCTAAATTTTGTTACAGATAAGTCTTTTCTGATTAGCACATTGGGACAATGTGTTGCCACTTGATCAAAGTCCACAGCCCATAGGTCAAGATTACAATGGGGAGAGTTCAATTTTACTAAAATTATTGTGTTCCAAACCTATGTGGGTCCATTTGCGAGTCTAACAGGGAGAAATCTTAGTATCATGTTATAAACTCATTCAGATGAACTTACTGGGAGCAAATGTGATTAAGTATTGCTAGCTGCAATGTCTTCAAGATTAGTTATTAATGTAACAAGAGTAACACTATTTTGACAGTAATAAATCCGTCAGAAAGATGAAGGAAGTCTAAAGTAGACATCATAATGTTCAGCATTTTTTCTAGTAGATTGTAATGTTTATGTGTAGATATTAATTTAGATAGTTCTTTTTTTCTGCTGCCATCAACGTTGGATAATTAAACACGAAAAAGGAATCTGGCTTCAGGTTTAATTTTCTTTAGGATTCTTAGACAACTGTGACTATGTGGGCAGGCTGGTTGTCACACAATCTTTGTAGAGCCCACATAATAGTTACACATACAAATACAGTGAAACCCTTGTAAATTGAACCTCCTTGAGACTGTAAAAATTGTTCAGTTTGGAGGTTTTCAGTTTAGAGAGGTAAATTTGATAAGGTAATGCAAATTTGGGATAACGACACTGCTTAGTTTAGAGAGAACTCCGGTTTAGTGAGAGTTTGGTTCAGAGAGGTTTCACTGTATATCTAAAGAGCTTGTGGTTTGGGAAAAAGTTTCTATGATTTTCTATATGTTTCTATAGGTTAAGCATTTTATCTTGACATACCTTGACAGCAGTGCAAATTTAGACCTATAGAGGACAAACACTTCAGAGACCCTAATTTAATGCTTCAAGTAAAATTTTTTTGTGCAAGGCCTAAAGCTTCAGAAAGTAAGACTTATAAGGATTTTTCTGGCCTAAATAATAGATTTACATAGGTTGGAAATCCCCTGCTGTAAGGTCTTGTTTGTAAAAGAGAGTAATTCTAACAAGAGGGCCATGATGGCCCTAGGTCGCTAACCTGAGTATTCATGGAAGGCCATCTTTTCTTTTTCTTACAAATCAACCAACTGACAAAGTTATACCAGAAAAAAAAGATAAAAGAAAACAATTTATAATTTTAATTTATATCTGCGGATTAGAATAACTGAGTACTTGAGCATTTTGGGTCACTAGGTCAAACTTTACAATCATGTTCTTGCTCACTCCCCATGAAACATAGAGTATGTTCTTGTGTCAATTTGCCCCACTCTTAGAGTTATGATTCTTGCTCTCTGCACTTCTCCTGATTGATAGCTATTCTCCACATTAAAAAAGCAGTATCTCCATTGGCTACCAATATGTACTCATTACAAAAAATATTTTAAAATAAGGGGAAGTAATTTTGAAATTTTATGTTGTAGAGTTATGATTTTGGCGCTCTGCACTTCTCCTGTCTTAAAGCTACTTACCACATAAAAATAAAGTCAAAATCTCTAGATGTTATGATTTTCGCTGCTCAAAAAGTTCACATGAAAATTAAAAAGCGAAATAAATATAGAAATGGTAATAATAGAGTTATAGTTCTTGCATTCTGCACTTCTCCTGACTGCATGCTACTCACCACATAAAAAGTCAGCATCTCCATTGGTTACCAAGATAAACGCCTGACAAAAATTTACCTATAAAATAAATAAGGGAAAGTAAGACTGAAAGTGGCAGTGGTTGAGATACGCTTCTTGCGCTCTCCGACTTCTCCGGGCTTCAAGCTACTAACCACATAAAAATCAATATCTTTAGGGGTAACAAAGATATGCTCCAGACAAATACATTTTTTCAGGGACAAACAGACAGACGGACCCATACTGTTACCATACTGCCTCCTTTGGGCGGGGGGGATTAATAACAATTTGTGAGACATCAAAGCCCTGATACTAGGTTACGGTCAAGATTTTTAAGTAAGGTTAAATGTATGTGACAAAGATGCACAAATCAAAAACAATATGCCCCCAAACAGTTTGAACCTGGTGGCATACAACATACACAACCTCTTATCTTAAAAAAGTTATTAAAACATGGCAAAAATTAAATAATAAAACATTAAAATGGAGATGCTATTCTCTAATGTCATACAGGAGATATGCTGTTGATAAGTTAATATAGATTTAATCCACTTTTAAAACTTCACATCTAATATTTTCCTTTTAATTGAATCCCGATAAAAGTTCAATATGGGTCCGTGTTTTAATTATGACAGTATTGAGATAACATCAAGTAACAATGCAGTTGTACTATATATTGTCTAATACTTCAGTGTACATCTCAATTTAAAAATATTGCCTCTAACAAATTTTGACATGCAAATGGTGCACGTATAATCAGTATTATACATGTTTTTCCACATACATATTTCACTAATGCACAGTTGTCACATTTGGCCATCTATTTTCCACAATTTGTAAGTAGTTCAGCTACAAGGAAGGTCAAATTGCTGCTTGCAAGATAATCTAACACTAATGTTATAACTTAATGCAGTAACAACACATTTTTCTGTTTGTGCTGTGAAATGCATAGCCACATAAGTTAAGAACTAGTTGCTTGAATCAGCTGGCAAATTTGTAGATACTGCTGCACTTCGTATGGACTTTCAACTGGCTGATGAAGTATAGCATTGACCTCTGCACTGATACAATCTGGAATATTCTCAAGTTCTGGTACAACTAAGCTCTCTTGATCATCGTTGAATAACAGTTCAGGGGAACAGTAATCAATCCCATAGGTCTCTATCTCCTAGAAGATAAAAAGGTAAACAAACATGAAACCAAAAGGTGTTTTTAGCATATTAAAGGCACAATGTGGCCATATATGTGTTATCGAAAAACCAGAATCTAACACAACCAACTGTAAAAGTATGATTTAATATTGTCATTGTGGTACTTAACACAACTTTTACCTATTCGGTCTCTTTAGACCATGTCAAATTAAGTGCCGAAAAACATAAACATAGGTTGAGTTTGTTTACATTAGTCTCTTAAAAAGTACATTTTATGTAACTTTGAACATCTCAATATTGGGTTAGATAATGTAAATTACAGCTGATATTTAGCTAAGAGTAGTTTCTTAATAAACATATTTCAGTGAAGAAGGAAATATTTCGAAATAGGAAGTACGAAATATGGCCACATTGTGCCTTTAAAGTATCAAAGCAGTCACACCACAGCTTAATTAACATTAATCATTAACCATTAAGTGGGAAACAGAAAAAGTATGCCTGATTTAAGTTTTATTTTAGGCAGACATTGATTTTCTTCATTATTTTTATAGCTTGAATCATGATTCAAACGTTTCTACCTTGATTTAAACTTCAAAAGGTCAATTTATAAGTTCATTCTTAGCGTCACATATTTCATCCAATGTATTGTAGGTAAGGACATTGTTGATGGAACATTTAAAAACAACAAACCACCATAACACAGACCAATGGACAGACATTGGAGAATTGACTATAAAAGATACTTCATACCGTGTTTGACGCGCATGTAAAAAACCCAGAATAATACAATTTGTCAAATGTCTGGAATTTTCAGAAATAAAAAAAGGAAAGAGAACAACTTTCCAACTTGCCCAGTTACGTTAGAAAATTAATGAATGATTTTTTTTCTCTCTGGCCTACAATATAAGACCGATTTATGATTCAATGGAAAGCTTAATACATGTACTTAATAAAGCAAAAAAGTCTGATTTAAATATTTACCTCATCTGACAGGTGTGATCTGGGATCAAGAATCTGGCCCATTACCCATAACTGGAGAGGTGTTTTGTTGCTTTCAGTTCGAAGTGGCCGACGAGAAACTGCGTTAACAAAACAATCAACTGAGCTCTGAATTCTTTCAAGATACACTAGGTGAAGGGTCAGTATATGGATCTCATTGTCAACATCCAAAATACCATCAAGTTCCATGTTTCTAAACAAGTTGTAGTAGGTACAGGAACATCCTTGCCAGAGCTCTCGCCAAAATCGTTCTATTCTGTAATAAATATTAGAAAATGGTCAAACATTCCTACAGTATTAAGTTTATTGAAGTTGTTGAAAAGAAATCATACATGTAACAGCAGATGCTGTCCTCGGTCAATATCACTTTTGTCAGATCCAAAAAACTATATATTGACCTCAACATAAGTCTATAACTGTATAATATCTACTGTACACATGCATATAAAAATAGAAAACCGGTCAACTTGTACCTTAGTAATTTGTACCCTCTTTGGTCAACTCTTACCTGAAATCTGGTACTTATATCTCGGCTTGTCAACTTTTACCCAGTTCTATTATAACATTTCAATGAAAAGTATTTTTATGCAAATATTTACTACTATTTGTATAAAAAAAGATATTTGAATATATGTTGGGAAGTAATACAATGGGTAAGAAATAATTGAGATAGGAGTAAACTCAGGATTTATTCAATATTTTTTGTATGATTCATAAACTTAGAGAAATGTGTTCAACTAAATATAAGGTACATAATGTTTCGTACATCAGATACATAACTAAACATATGATATTTCATGCGAAAACAAAAGAAACCACTTTTTAATCCATGCGGTAGACTTTGACAACGGTACGAGCTGACCAAGTCTTTATTTCATAATGAAGAATCACATAACAACAACTTTTATGACTTAGATTTAAACCGTTCATTCAAGTTGACTTGTTACAAGTTGACATACCGGTAAAAGGTTACAAGTTGACCAATGTATGTGTTGACTAGAAACCAAAAAATAAACAATATTGAGAAGAAAGATAGACAATATTAGCTTCTTCCTAATAAAAAATAGATTTTTTAAGGCTAACCCAGAATTTTACCCCGTTACAAACCTTATGACATGTTTTTAATTTAGACTTCATGCAGTCGTTAACATTTTGACAATAAAAGTGAGAGGTCGTAGATTTGAATGTCAGCTGCACAGTACTGTCACTTACTGATTTTATTCCCAAAATTAAATTTAGTCTATTTCTTTTTACATTTCGTACCTTTCATGTAAGTAATATCCATAGTATGTAGACTTTAAAAAATCTCAAGGTTAGCTGCTTTGATGAACAACGGAAAAGATTTAATGCTTAACATGATTAACATCACTGTGCATAGTCTTTCTTTTTACAAATAATCACTACAATTGTTAATATTTTGAAACACAAACCTTTGATTATGCACACTCCTCCCAGTTATGTGACTTCTGGAGTTTGGCCCGTGTGTGGCAAGCATGAATTCAGCAATTTTAAGGTTCTCTAAACCCTTGTCTGTTCTCACACGTTCTGGAACACCATATTGCTGAACACCAGATGAAAATGATTTGAAAGCAGTGGATGACTTATTATCTGAGGCTACCTTCAGGTATACTGGAAGCCGTGAATACCCATCAATCCCACCATGGAAAACAAATCTCCACCTGAAAATAAATATGATTTTATCAAATACTCATGCTATTCCTTAAGCAGCCACAGCCCAATGAATTTAATTATAATAAAAATTCAACACAGATTAAAACTGCAGATTCTTTTTAAATTACAGACTATCATTAGTACATGTATTAATAATAATTCATTACAAGTGACTTATTCAGATTACCCTGTTTTTGATGGGCTAGCTGTGAAATGTTTAAAAACAGTTTTAAAAACAGAAGTCTACCCAAACTTCATTAATTTATTGATAAATTGCCAAAAACTACTATAAAACACCCAAAGCCAAGTAGTCTAATGCATTATGCTTTTAATCTTTTATGCAAGGTAAGCCAATTTGGACACCAGCAAGGACAACAACTTTTTGTGTGTTTTTTTCTCAAATTAATTTTAAAAAACTCATGGTGCCTGTGACAATTTTGGCTTCAATATACCATAACAAAAATCTAGAGACTAGTTACTTTTAAGCAACTAATGACATTCCTAACAAATATTCAGGGTAAAAAAGGGTTCCCTGTAATCAGTCAATAGCCTTATATTAGAAAAAAATTGTTAAATTGATTGAGTGGTAATTTGTAAAATACTTACCTTATAAGTTTGTGGTTTGTATCAATGTGCCAAAGAGCCATAGGTGCCCGAACAGAGTATGTTCTTCTGCGTATTCTGTAGGTCTGGCAAAATACGTTACGGAGTAACACACCAAGTGGATCAACTGTTTGCATGAGTTTCCTGAGTCTGCTGTGTGTTATCCTAATGCCGTCTGATCTGAGGTGACCCATCATAGTCTTGTATCCAATAGTTGGAAATTCTGCTATTTTAGCACTGATAATTGGTTCAAGTTCTTCGTCACTTAATGAACAGTAGGTTTCCTTGATTGACATGCCATAATCAGACATTCTATTCTTTATTGTTCTTTCACTAACTGATAACATGGCTGCCATATTTTTAATTGAGAATCCGTTCTCCATAAAGTACAATAGCGTTTCCTCAGGTATGTTGAAGTACGGTCTACCTTTCATTGATGTGTACACCAATTCGGGGGTTCCACAAATTTCATGTGAGGCAGATGAGTTACCAGGACTTGGCGTGTTTTCGCTCATAATTAAATCATACGCACGTTTTACTTGGTCCAGAACTTCGGACACATTAACATGATAAGACAATTGTGTCAGAACAGCCATTACCGACTCAAGTTCATACTCCACATGTTCAACGCGATAGTTTGACACATTGTTTGCAATTTGTGAAATCCTGTCTCTAACTGCTAGCTTAATTTGAGTAAGTCCAGACGATTCCTCCATTTCATAACTTTACAAACTGAATTTAGCAAATTACTTTAGCTCTGATTTACTTGTATCGTGAAGTCTGATATTGGCGAACTTTAAATAAGGGGAAGTAACTTTGGCGTTCCTGGTCCTACATGTTGTCGGATATTTCCGTAAATATCAACGAATGTTAATTATTCAGATACGGAAACGCCCGACCTCGTGAACAAAGCGCCACCTGTTGTCATAATATCAAATCGTACAATGCATACTTCTATCTTGCTTACTGCCTAATCCTACATGACACTATTCGTCATGATTGATTATCATGGTATATTTTCAAATTTCAAGAAAACTATAAATAGCTTGTCTATGTTGTTTGCTTTCATAGTGAAATGTATTATGACGTTAGTTTTAAGTAGTAATTATCTAATTAGAACGGGATATCTATTACCAAGAATCATTGCATAAGTAACACGCATGTAGCAGTGTCCATCAGGCATGATCTCCGTCTTAGAATGCTCTTTAAAACTGTCATCATGCAAGTTCGGTTAGCAAATAAGTATAATAGGAACAACAACAAGAACTATGTCATTGAAAGAATGCAATTTATAATTTTTGCCCCAATATCACAAACAATTAACGAAAAAAAGAACCTTTGGTGATACCGCCTTGGAACGGTCAGTGGCAAAACAAGCCATCTATTGGGATGGACCGAAATAATTCTGTTTTGTGGGGTAATATGCAATTCCATTATTGCCTATGAACAGGCTCAGTCTTGAAAACCGAGCCTGTATTATTTTCATATCATATAGAGTTTAGTGTCTTTCAAAGCACCCTTTTATCCTCTAATTCAATGAAAATTTTCTAATTCAAATTAGCACTAAGATAGTTTGTCTATTTTTTAAACAGCGACCTAGTCATAAAATGAGAACAAACCATTCATTGAAATCACTTGTTTCTAATTTGTTGCTTAGAAATGAACTTATTGTATAGTTTGGCTTATTTAATATTTATAACAAATTTTATAATACGATCAATTTTACGCAAAACTGTTCGCATACCCCGCAGAACGACAGACTGAGTAAGAAATTTGTGGCTTCCGTTGTTTAGACATGATGTCGAAACGACGCCGAATTAAATAGTCTTACTTTTACACAAACATTTTAAACAATCTGCAAGTTATGTCGATCATAAGAGAAATAAATATAAATAATGTTTTTGTTAAACCGCATATATTTATTGGTTTTTGCAATAAATTCAAAGATCATACATCACTATTTTATTATATTTACACCAACTTTACTCTTTGAAACCATACAAGATTAAAACTTGTTTCACACAAGTAAACATCTTTTAAAATATGCATTCACTAAACCAAAACATACTTCACACGTAAAAATATCTGAATAAAACAAAAACAACGCTAACAAGTTTTTAAAACAAAACGTCATCTCGCTCAAAACTTTGCATCGTAGGAAATGCTCACAAGTACAAAAGCATAAAAACTTTATTTTTTATTTACAACAAAGACCACACTGTATTTAAATTTTTAAAATATATAATAATTCCGCTAAAATTAAGAGCGAAGAATGTTCAAAAAGAAATGAAGCAGGGTTATTTAAATCTTTTTTGACAACGGTCGCCTTCTGTAACAGTCGTAGTCTGAGACTTTATCTTGTCAAAGTATGCCTGTTTATAACAATAACCAGATATAAAACCAAAATTGATTGTTTATCACAACATTTTTCCCTAAAACAAATACACACAATTGTTGAATGCGTCAATCGAAGCAAAGAATTTATCTAATCTAACTTGTATAATAATCTGATCATTTTATAAAACACAGTTTGACTACAATGTGAATTAGTACATTTGCCCAAATAAACTTGGGCTAGGCATCGACAATGGAAATGTTTCACATGAAGATGATCAATTGTTTTGCCATTGACCGTTTAACCCGTTCTTTAAACTCGGTCTTTAACCCCAATGGTTCTCTTTTTCATTAATTGTTTTGGCGTCTTATTTGAATTTGATTCTTATAAAACATGCTCTCTTTTCCTCTCTTCTTTTTCGCTACGTGGGGATGGTGTGTGTTGTGAATGTGTCGATTCGTGATAGCATATTTCACTTTTTTACAGCTCATAGGAAGTAAACTATACCGTTTCATTTAAATTCAACAACGATTATGGATTTCAAAAAGTACCTTTTATCGCCACTTTTGAAAAAAAGTGTAATATGCATATCAGGAAACGCCACACTCACAAAACACAGCCTCACCACGCAGCGAAAAAGAAGAGAGAAAAAGAGAGCATGTTGTTAGAAATTCATAATGCATTTTATTTTCTTAAGTTTTTAAACTAAATCTTCTTAAAAACTGGCAGTGAAAGACCTTGTTGCAATAGGGATTTTAAATTACACCTGTATTTTTGAATTAAATCTGGGTAACGGCGATAAAACTTGCAAAAGATTTTCCTTAATTTATGATACCGATAACCTTGTTTTAAAAGCTTTTTCTGTTATGCAAAGATTACGTTCAAAGAAATTTTGTAGCATCATTGCAATCTCTAGAAAAGCGAACAAGCTGTGAAACCCCGTAAGATGTTGCACGAGGAACATCGCCGCCTAAATTGCAAATGATTGAAATAGATGTAAAGGGAGCTTTGAAAGCCACTAACATATGAAAATATTACAGGCTCGTTTTTATATAGCATTAGTGTAGCTCTAGCTATATACACAATTACAAAATTACAGATTTTTTGATGGAGTTTTACCTTCAACGTTTGAAAATAAAGGTTTTGCAAACATGCTCTATAGGTGGGGTAATGCAAAAACAAAAAAGAAGTTTTTTCTTACAAAGTTGCTTTCTTTTCAAAATTAAAAATAGACAGTATCATTCAAACACTATTCTGAATAATATGTTCATTTTTTATGAATGGCACACAACTCATGAGATAAATACATGTGAATTTTATAGATAAAAGCATATGCATCCATTCGCAATACAGAAGATCATATAAGCAAAAGTAACATGTACAAAAACAGATCAATATATCTTACTACAATACGTTGTTGAGATAATACTGAAAGGAAAAGCCAACTTTAGGAAATTCGAGAAATACCCTCTCATGTATACTTTTTGTTTTCAAGGTCAAATCATTTTGGTGTATCTTTTCAAAGCTCGGCATTAAATCCCTATGGCAGACTGATAAATGTAAGGAAATATAGTGTCATGTGGCTGTATTAAAGTTTGGATAATCAAGTTAAAAAACCTTATGTACATAGAACAGACACAAAAAAGGAAATACCGTTTTCACAAGAACTCTGGAATGTCTTTTTAAAACGTCTAGAAAAATGATACATATATCGCGTAAACACTTACTTACAATATTTTGCTGTCATCTGTCAAAATAATGTCAGTAATTTTAAGAAATATATCAAAATTGTTGGACTTTAAAACCCAATGTAGATCAGGAGGTAAGTTTTCTTGAATATCTTGAAAACCTTAACCTTATTTTGACGAATTGCCACAACTTGTACATCAGCATATATTACTAAATTTTGATTTTCTTGTTTCATCGAATTTATCGACAAGAAAGGTCAGGAGTGACCGACATATCAAAATATGATATGACAAGCAGATATGTCCGATTTTGCCAAGCACGTACATTTGATTTTTATTTAATAATAAACATTAATTTAATGGATATTTTAATTATATTTACTAAATTTCTGTTGATAAGCGTATCAAAGCCACATACTGTCATTTGGCATCAATTATTTTCATACAAATAAGTGTCATGCAAAAAAGGTTAGGGCGCTTAATATTATAAATAACCTGCCACTGGTGAACTAGAAATTGTCGAAACGTCGATTATGCGTTTCTACTGCATAAAGCGCTCTTAGCGCCTTTTTAAGCGATCGTTGTGTTTCCATTTCATTTCCATTGCGTTTTTGCTTCCAATTAGAGCGAAAACCGATCCGCTTCCATTTCTACTCCGAGACCCTTTCGTTTGTCAATTTGATAATTTTCAATACTGCAAGTTCTTTCATAGGTTTTGACATGTTTGAACAACATGGACATTTGTCTATCTTCAGATTATAATATAGAGGCTATGATTTATCTCAAAATAGCATAAAATAGAGTAAAAAAGATAAAATGTCCTGTGTTCATCCAACAATGTTTTATTCGTCATTTTTGTGTAAATTTTGTATCTCCAAACACATACATTCGCTCGCTCCAGCTCCTTCTTCGGGTGTCTTTGGAAACATGATATGAAGTTCTGTATTTTCCTTCACTTCAAAGCTCTGAAAAATTGTTGTAACAGTCGTTGAAACACAAGTGACTACCTAAGCCGATCTTTAAAAAGGGTTAGTTATTTAAAAAACGTAATACTTTTAACGTCTAAAAGAGAGTATGCATATCACCAAAACATTCAGTGGGGTAGATAGCGGTAGCAAAGAAAAAAGAGACAACAGATTTTGGGCACCGTCTTGGAAAAGCCTTGGGACAGCAATTGCTCATTCCATGGTATGAGCATCTATGTTTAGATAAAAAATAAGCTTTTTTAAACGCGAAAATTGATGACAGAACATAACGATATAGACATACAGAAATTAGAAACGCAAACTTCTTAAAACTCGAAATATATTTCGTGTTTGAAGAAGTTGCGTTTCTAATATTTATTAAGTATATATATTTCCTATTTATGAAAGCATAAATAGCATTATTAACAGAACTTATACTACCACCTTCTTATGTTATTAAAAATCAACATACATCAAAAGAACTTACAACTGCATTTATTGAATGAATAAGAAGAGATTTACAGCAGCCTCATAATTACAATGTTAATAAGATATTATCATTGCAATAACGAATGAAGTAATAAATGAAGTCAAAATATGGAATGCGAAGCGTATGTGTTTCACTCTTTCGCTGATACATGTTACACTAAAAAAGAATTAAATGTGCATATTACAATTACCCAGACTCAACTTTTTTATAAGTGCATAACCAAATAAGGTAGGAAAATGGCATGGTTTTTTTATATGAATGATTTCACATAAGGCACAACCAAAATTACACGAAGATGAGACAGAGTTTAGCTCCAAACCACCCATCAACATGACGATGTTGCATGCAACAGGACACAAACATATAAACATAAGAAGCTTATGACAATGTCACGCTGTAGAATATCATGTTTGTAACCTTTTACTTTGAATATAGAGACGTGTTTTTTTCACTAATGATAGGATAAAAAAATATGTTGCCAGATAATCTAACAAATGAAACAACAAACAAAAAATCGTCATATTCTCAAATTAACTATATTTATATAATTATATGACAATACATTTCTCACAATTTTAAAATTTACCACACTTACATTATAAAAACGACATAAAATAATCATCAATTCTAAACCAGCCACCACCTTCACATTTTCAATTAAAAAAGATTACAGCACCGACCAAACTTTATCGCACCGCGCGTTGTATTTTACACACACTTTACCTTATGATTTATGCGTGCATGTATTGCTGTAAGCTTGGCCTGTAAAACTTCTGGCAACTGTTTTTCTTTTCTCATTTCCTTCAACCAGGCTGTTAATTTGTTGAGCGGAAATGTCTGCGAGTTGGGGATATCCTTCAACTAAAAAGAGTACACGTTCATTGTATTGCTGAAACATTTTGAATAACTCAACACTAAAAATTTACTATAATTTAATGAAATTCTACTACCCAAAGTGATTCTGTTTCTCTGAGAAACGGAAGTTTTCAAAAGAATTTTTAAGGTCGGTTCACCGTTACGGTTTCTGCATTTCTAATGAGTTTTATTCAAGATCACTAAAAGAAATGCCCGATCTTGATCTGGGATTTTGGTTTGAGTGAACGCAACTAGAAACATGCTAGAATTACAAGTGATGTTCAGTAGACAGCTTCCTTTCTACGGGTCTTTTCTAGAACTTAAACATTCTGAAAGAGACAATTTAGACTAGCCACTACTTGTAAGATCTATTTTTACTAACGCTTACGTGTTTACATGATTTTATTCGCTTACAGCGTACAGGGAGGGAGATATATACCCAGCCAATGTTCTCATTGGTCATTAATTGTACATTGTTATAGAGCATGCTAGTTTCTTTCCTTTGTATAGAGAATATTTAATAATGACTGTGTTGTTAAGGAATCAACTGTATTTTTTATCTCTATTGATTTTTCTTCTTCTGTTCAAGATTATTAACTTAAACCACTGGCTTGAAATTACGACAGTCTTCAATTGGGAGGTGGGTCATATAAAATTCGATACTTGAAAACGGATTTATTGCAAGACAAATTATGTTGACTGATAAGGTTTTATGTCTTCCTTCCTAACAAGCGCTCCTTTTAAAGGGTTACTTTCTGGTGCCTGACCTTTAATTTGTAGCTACTAAAGAAGTTTGTACCTTCACTTCTCTATTTTCTTAAACAAAATTACCTTCCGAGTTCTTTTGCAGTCCGTCAAGAAAGCCAAAATTACCTTCCGAGTTCTTTTGCAGTCCGTCAAGAAAGCCTGTATTTCATTTGTTGTGGTACCAGTGTAAACTAGTACCTTCCCCCTGTCAATATTTTCAATGGTCCTCAATGATATTGTAATTTCTCGCTTCGAGTTCCAAGCGGCCATTAGTTCGTCAAATGTGGTTAGCTCAAATGTTTTCTTTGGCCCTCTTTCAATCTCAAAACAGATGCAGTCAGTAAAGCTCTTCAAAATACTGTCATCGCCCTCAAACAGTAAACTGGGTTCACCTTTTTTCTGTCTGTCTAAAAAAGCATAACAAATATATCTATTACTAAGCGCGCATAATTTTTACGTTATATTAAGATTATTATACAAGGAACGGTCGATGACAAAATATTTGGAAGGGGTCGGGGCATCCAGGAACCTGGGTGCACCAACCTCATTTTTGTCCAATCAGGTCATCCAAGAACTAAAATGTATACGTTAAGTAGCTACACAGAATTAATCTCTATTAACCAATACTTGCGATCGTTTTTGTTTCAAATCATTCTTAAATACTGCAAAGAAATTTACTTTGATAAGATTGCATAATTTACAGTTGATGTATGTACATATTTACAGTCCGACCGTAGATTTGCATAATTTATTTCTTTCACAATATAGTCCGACATAACTAATAAATTACTAAAATGTTGAGATCGCACTTCAGCGAAAGAAGTATGCAGAACTGTATGCAACGTTATCAATTAAGAAAATATTATTATTTGATTTTGTCTTATAATGATAAAATATGCAAAAATGCATTTACAAATAACATCATCATGTTATTTTTATAACATATTTAAATTCGTGCCAGTTAAGAGCATGTGGACGGCATTTTCGCGGTCTTCAGTCGTCAAACGTTCCATGTTATAAAGTGATGGTGTGAGTGTTAAGATTGTCCGGTGTCGGTGAACATGTGAAAAACAAACAAAAATGTAAAAAAAGTCAAATTCGATTGCCGCACGGGAATTACGCATAAATAGCGTATGCAGACGTGGATGGCGTAATACGTAAAGCATACCCACTTTTTCAAATTATTGTTATTGTTTGATCATATTAAACCTAATAGCAAAATTTCATTTAATAAGGATAGTTTTATTTTGAGATATTCAACATTGTTAGGTGTGCACTTAGAACTTTTAAGTGTATATTGGCCAGGATATTGAAACCCCCATCTATAAACTGGCCGAAATAGAGAATCCTGCATGTTTAAACTGAAAGACTTCCTCTTAGTATCGCTATTAGAACTTATGTTTCGTTAATTGTCCAACCGATATCCATGTTCGTGTGTGCATGTGTTTGTAAAATATTTAAGGTAAGCAAGCAATTGTGTTATTTAGTGTGCACGGTGTACCAGCGCGTGCGTAAAAATACGTGAAACATACCTATAATTAGCTGTAGCAGTGTGTTTTTCAGATGTTGTAGATTCGAGTGAAAGCCAGGTGGAATCTTCAACATTTCTTTCTTTGTGTTCTTAGTGTCTTTGATTCTGAATTCAAGTGCAACAATGAAGTTTATATTGTAAGCAAGAATTGAGTCGGCCGATAGTGTTGCTTTCTCGTTCTTCACTGGCTGTAAAGGAGACAGATTTCCACCATTCATTTCGATGAACTGTTGAACATCATTGATTCGGATAAAGTCTTCATGACACAATTTCTCGTAACGATTCCTCTTTCCACCAGACTGATCAAAAGCTCTTTCTGTTAAACATCGAAGAAAAAGTCTTGTAAATAAACTGCCTTCACGAGAGCCTTTTGTAGTTTCTGTAGGTCTGCCTGCATTTATTTGCAATATGCAGTAATTCTTTTCTGATATCTTTTCTTCTTTCAGGTTTTTCCCATTTGAAGGTACTACTAAGTTTGGCTCCGCATCACTGTTCTTTTCTGACTTATTAAAAATGTCTGTTAAGTCAGGGGCATTGCAACAATCTAAGAAAACGATGAAACGTTTTTCCGTAAAATAACGCGTACGGGGTTTGTTCTCTGCTGAGTATTGATTGGCTATTTCCTGCATATTTCTTACTAGTTCTTGACCTGTTAGAAACTCTTCCTCCCCTCCTAGCAAAAATCCTTTTTCTGGGTAATAGTGACCCGTAAAATATATCACGAGAGTATGAACGTCTCTTTTTTTCTTCAGATTATCCACAGCCGAATAAAATTTGTTCTGCATAGTTTCTGGAACTCCTGGTTCTTCGGGGGCAATAACTTCCACGCTCTTTTCACTAAAAATAAACATTAACAAATAAGAGAAAAAAGGTGAAATATGCATATCAGGAATCGCCACATTCAGAAAAAAAACAGCCTCCCCACACAGTCAACAAGAATGTATTTTTTTCTTAAAACGAAAGAAAATATTTCAGATGTATTATTAAAGATCAACTGATTAATTTAATCTGAAGAGAACGAATTTTAAATTCCGCGTGTCTTTTTTTACCATTTCTAATTTCTGACTGAAAATATTGGACAATTATAATTATAATTGAATATTTTCTCAAAAAAATCTAACTGATGTATAATTTCTGCAAAAGCTCATATTAGATTTTAATATTAGAATTAATATTGTCCACTTCCAATGCACTAACAACGGATTGCACTTTCATGCGATTGAAGAATTGTGGGTAATGAAACCAGCGTGACGTGGTTTTTTGATAGTGGACAGAATTTCAATATATTGCATTAATTTGGAATCTAAAATGGACAGAAACTGTGTAAAAAAACTTCCAAAAGGCCTTCTCCAAGTGTGTGGCAGAACAAAATAGTGATTCTGAAGGATTTGTTCGGGTAAAACGAGCAAGACACTCAACCGGTTCGACGGGTGGGGTGCCGCCATTTTCCAACGCGGCTAGATCAATCGACATGGATGATATAGAGAACTTAAGTATTGATGAGAAATTAAATATTCTATTAGATAATATGTTACAATTAAACGTGATGAAACTAAGAACAACTAACATTGAGAAATATGGGTATTTCAACTGTGCTACGCACGAGGTTGTTGACCAGCGATTACGACTGCTCGAGTATAAGCAGATTGACATTGAGGCACGCCAAAGGGAGTGTAACTTATTAGTCTGCGGTACAAAAGAAATCGTTGGAGAGAACAGCATTGACATTGTGAGTAAAATTTTCACAAATAGACTTAAACTCCATGCTGACATTTTCCATATCACTCGTGCTCAGCGTATTGAAAGGCTGAATGTGACGCAACACAACACCTCCGATCAAGAATCAAGTCATGTCACAAGACACCGCCCAATATTAGTCACTCTACCCCACCCATCGAAGGTATATCTTATCCTTGGCAAAGCGAAGGAATTGAAGGGTACAACCATTGGGCTGTCGAGAGATTATCCCCGGGAGATTGCCGACGCGAGGCGCTCACTTTGGCCGGAATTTAAACGGCTCCGAGCAGAGCATGGAGCAACTAAAGTTAAAATGGTATATCCAGCAGCTATCACAGTGAATGGCAAGCTCGTTGAAAACCTCTTCCCAGAATGGCATTCTATAATGTCTCGGTCTAGAGTCACGGACGTTTCCGAACGAATCGTCAACACTATAAAGTAAACAAGATGAATTAAGACGTTGCTTCGACAACACTATGTCTGCTCCACCATCTGCTTCTTCATCCCCACGCCGTGCTCCCTACTCTAATTTTGATCACAGTACTGAGTTCGAAACTGTATCTGAATCGGAGATGGATACGGAGGACGAAATCCGCCAGGTCCGACAACTAGCTGTGCACAACACCGCAAAAGAACACAATCCTTATCTTCCGTCAAACCGTGAACATATTGGCAAGGCATGTTTTACCAAAAAGGTCAAATCTACATCCAGATCTCAACATACTTCTTCAAAGAAACCGCATATTCATCCATCTGCTGTCTCAGTTGTGGTGCGTCAGCCGATCGAAACAGGTGCGAGTCCGTCTACAAACTGCAAGCTACCACCATCCGGCGAGAAAGGCAATACGTAGACTTTTCAGGGACCAGTAGATTCCGCTAATGTGATTTCGATATCTCTACGTAAACTGAAATTGAATGAATACATATTTAAAGTCACCTGAATATATAGGTTCATGTACTTTAAATGTATATTGCATAATGACCCTGATAAATATCCATAAATTAGTTGTTTAAGTAAACAGTGACGACACCGTTGGCATCAGTGTACGATTGACGAGTACGATGTAATTATTATAATACGAGACAGGTTAAAATCCAAACTGTTAATTAATACATATTGATAACTTTGAAATTGGCTTTGTTCATGTGCGTGCTGATTATGCTGAAAGCTCACCTTTTAAAAATATGGTGACATTTTTTTTCTCTCTATCTCTAAAATTGTTGACATGTATTGCAAATATTACACGAATTTCAAATATGGTCGTTTTTTACACACAGTTTATTTCTTATATCTTAAAACATGAAATATTGTTTTGTTTATTCTTGACAACATTCATAAAACTTTTTTCATTAATTTTGCTAGGAAATCACAATGATTTTAATAGTATTAATCCGACAAGTTAACACTATATTAGTTTATATTTACCTTTGATTCATTACAGCGTGTTTTCCTCACTTTCCATTCATAATTTGATCTCGTGGTTGCAGAAATACATTACTGCACACTAATTACAGTCCTGAAACATGCCAAATTTTATACACATTATCATGTTGAATAACCTTAATACTATGCTGGTACCTACAAGGATGAATATGACAGTCATACTTAAATTTTATCTCCCAAAACAATAGATCTATCTTATTATTATTATTATTATTATTATTATTATTATTATTATTATTTGATAAACATACAAAATTCCTGCAAGAATAACAGTAATTAACTTTACTTTCTAAAAAATTGAATATTTACCTGTTGATAGCACTCCTCATTTTTTTGTAAGCTGCACGCTTTTCTCGCCGTACAACTTTACAACTGATTTCATTGACTGCACAAGTCTTCGATCATTCAAAACTCGACCACGTGAGCATTACAATAGCTTTACTTAAATCAAACATGTGACGTATACTAGTATACATTTTCTTAAAAGGGTGTAGCTGAAACATTATCTTGATAAGACACAGAAGATAAATATTTTTGGAACATAAGGTTCGATGATGTCTGTTCATTATACGTCTTATTTGCTCTTTGTTTGTTTGTTGTTGTTTTTGTGATTTTAATTTGTCACTGTTCTTTTTACTTATTCTGGCCGTAGACCTACATGATGTAACTCTAAATACCTTGATATCACTCTACATTGATTCATTACAAACTGTAAATTGCATTCAATTGTTTCTATTTCTAGTTGTGTATTGGGCCATAAAACACGTTTGTTTTTATTCTTCTCCGTTTTTCTTTTATTTTTGACTGTATTGGAAAATAAGCAAGGGGTCTAACCTAAAGTAAGAAGATCGATGCTTTAAGACGGCCATTTCATGGAGAGTGGTGTCAATTGGTGATAAAACAGCATTGTTTTGTTTGCATCGACCACTAATTCAGTAAAGTAAGTACATTTTCTTGTATTATAGGTATTGTGTATAGCCGCTTGTTTCAGACATCTGCTTTTGGTCCGTTTTTGTCTGTCCATGCAGTGGTTGAAGCGTGAAAGAAGGGATAGCGACATAGGGGTCCAAACTCTGCAATGTCTGCAGACTGATTTTGGGAGCTTTAGAGAATTAGATTTCGCCTTGCTGTGTTTGCGGGGTGCGGCATACATTATTTAACACTTTAGAACGTTTCCTGTGCTAATAGGAGCCTCTGTGTTCATTTTTTTTACATTTAAGACGATTTCATGGAGAACTGTCTCACTTTAGGACAATTTCATGGAGAGCTATAAATTTTGGAGAGGTTAGACACTGATTAGTTTATAATGAACAGAAGTATATCTGTAATTTTTATTGTAATTGTACCATGTATTGAACATGATTATATTGGCAAGTCAAGAACTGCACCCATTAAATGCAATGAGCACAATTAAGACCAGTATATCATTGCTTGTTAGGTATCCATGACTGTACTATACTTTAGTGCTTAAAACGGATTACGCGACACAATTTCACCTTAAGACATCCCATTTTAACGTATGCACCAGTCGAAAAGTCATATGAATCCACTCTCCTACCCCCACCCCCTTGCCGGAAGTACGGGCGGGAAAAGCCATGTTTAACCATTCGGATGTCTCGGCACTGCGAGGCAAGTGTGATGGTTTTGATTTAGCGCCAAAGTGTCCTTGATTTTTATTATTTACACTAGTCAAAAGTTCTAAGTGCACACTTGATAAATGTTAATTTTTCCAATAATTTGATTGAATCTTTCAAAATAGTGTAAATTACAATGAAGAAGAATCAATATTTTATTAAAGCACACCAAAAATTTTAAGTCTGCTTAACCAGATTAAAAAATAATAATATTTTAGCTCACTTGTTCTCAGAAAGCAATTCTCAAGTTAATTATCATTGCATCGGCTATCATTTGTGATCGTTTTCTCATCTCTGTATAATTTAAATTTCATGCAGATGTAAAGGAAATACTGTAGTTTGCCATTCCATTGCACTGAAATAGCTTTCTGTAGCTTTGTAATGGTCTGCTGGGCACGATGAGCCAACACACTCAACTTTATTTTATCCATAACGTTTTTACAGGATTTCAAGGAGAAAATTCCATTTTTCACACAATGTTTTGTGCCAAAAGTTTTTGAATTGTCTAGCAGTTTGGGATGATATAATTTTCTATTATAGATGTGTAACAGCCTTTCCAAACGAAAAAAATGTATTCATTTCGATAAAATTGACCAGTTTTCGGATACGCCTTTTGACCGAATAAGCGTCATTTTCGAATAATTCGATTTTGAAGTTTATTGAATTTCTATAAATTTTAGTTTTAAATTTTATTTATTGGACACTTATCCAACAAATGTTACACTAATTTTTTCGAGTTTACGTTGTTTTACGTAAATATTTAATGACGTAATTGAGTAACATCAGCGTTCAACGTAAGCAACGTAATCAATCTAGAAAATAATATCGTTTGATTTTCTTCTTAAATTAATAAAATATGCAAAAATAAGGTATTTCTTTTGCATTTACGAAAACCGTCAATATTTGTTTACAACAAATTTGAAGTTGTGCCTGTGAAAAGAATTTTGACGGCAATGTCGTTGTCTGCTGATGTCAACCGTTTCATGGTTACAATTTGTTGGTGTGTTTTTCGTGTTTGTCTTGAGTCAGTGAACATGTGAAAAACAAAAACGATTGTAAAAAAATAAATTTCGCTTGCCGCACGGGGATAATGCATAAAAAGCGTATGCCGAAATGGATGACGTAAAACGTAAAACATATGCACAGTTTTCAAAAAATTATTGTTGTTTGATCATTATTAACATTAAGTCAAACTTTCATTCAATTTGAATAAGTTTACTTTAAGATATTAAAAATTGAAAAGTGTGTACTTAGAACTTTTAACCAGTGTATTTAGCGGTAATTTTACCATCAGGCTGTTCCCACATGGTGGGTATTTTACAAGGTATCTGCTTGGGCCAAAAGCAAAGTGTCTGCTAGTCTGCAGGGTTACGATCCCCTGCCTTTAATACCATCTTCAGATATAATCAAGTTCTGATTAAAATCAATTTAATCAGATATTTTTAGTAGGTGCACTTAATCCCTACTGTTCCCAGTGTTATTGGCTTTTTTGCTGAAACTTTCAAAGTTTATATAATTTCCAATCGACCAGTATTTCGACATTGTGTTAAATTGACTACATGCAAAACATATTTATTATGATGATTTTAGTACACGCATTTGTTCTCCTCACCTTTTTTATTTTTATGTGGATGTATTCTTTTTAGGGATGGCAACGAATAGCAAAATTGTCATTAGAATATTTTGATGTACAAGTAATATTCGATAGTTATTTGTATTTGCGATCTCTTTGCTGGAGTATGCCGTATGTGTCTGTCAAACAACACTTCCGGCTTAATAACGACTTTCCAATTATAATAACGTTTCACATCAGGTCATGCTAAAGTAGGATCAAATCTCGATTTCTAACATTTAATGATCATGTGCTGTCCGCTTACTGATAAATAACATTAAGTTACTATAAAAGAAGTCAGTGTACTTTCGTCGTCTTTTGTACGTGCATTTACGGGACATAGTAATTTTATGGTGATACCGTTGTCGTCACGGCAGTTACGCATGTTGAATTGAGACGATAACTGCATTAAACTTTTAAGTTTCTAACTATTGGAGGAAGCAGAATGAAATCCAAGTGTTGTTAGCATATTTAGCATTTCACTTGTTTGAGTTTGCACGTGACTGCAATACCGATCGGGATTGGATGCGCGTGATACTGATTATGCAAATTATCTTTATTATGACAATCATTTGATAGGGCTTTTTACCTTTTTAGCTTTACACAATGGTAAAGTTTTGAATTAAAACATACACCGGCATTAGTGAATTCACACCTCATGGCAAAACTCTTTATTAAACACCGGTCCGTATTGTTATCAAGAAGCCCTGATAATTGATATTAATGGTCACTCAAACTGCCAATCACTGTTAATTGGTGGAAGTATATTGACTATGACACTTCTTATAATAACACCAGGTGTTTCTGTTCATTGTACATCGAATTTAATGGAAAATTAAATGTCCTGACCAGAAATAATTTACATTTATTCGCTTTTCTTTGTATTTCGTTGAACAAAAATTAATATTCGAACACTTAAAAGTATTAGAATGTCTCGTTTCACAGATGTTGATCTAGGTGATAATAATTTCAGCGGTGATGGAGACGTAAGACGTATTTTTTTCTTTGTCGTCTTCAGTGGTGAGGAGATATGGGATAATTTTCTTTTTCTTTCGGTTTCCTTCCATTTTCATCTTAGATTCAACACGGGTTTTCTTTTTCTCATGTTTGGAACTAGACCTAAAAAATGAAAACAAGAGTTGGTGTTAAATCCATTAACAATGGCTTTCTTATGTAAGTCTCCATGAAATTGTCCTAAAGTAAGGCGGTTCTCCATGAAATTGTCCTAAAGTGAGACAGTTCTCCATGAAATCGTCTTAAATGTAAAAAAATGAACACAGAGGCTCCTATTTGAACAGAAAAACGTTCTAAAGTGTTAAATAATGTATGCCGCACCCCGCAAACACAGCAAGGCAAAATCTAATTCTCTAAAGCTCCCAAAATCAGTCTGCAGACATTGCAGAGTTTGGACCCCTATGCCGCTATCCCTTCTTTCACGCTTCAACCACTGCATGGACAGACAAAAACGGACCAGAAGCAGATGTCTGGAACAAGCGGCGAGGTGGTTATCTCATACACAATACCTATAATACAAGAAAATGTACTTACTTTACTGAATTAGTGGTCGATGTAAACAAAACAATGCTGTTTTATCACCAATTGACACCACTCTCCATGAAATGGCCGTCTTAAAGCATCGATCTTCTTACTTTAGGTTAGACCCCTTGATAAGGCTCCCGATTCACTATCCACAAAATTGTAGAATCCGCTTTTTTTATTATACTTTGTATGTTGTTACTATGTAACCTTGAGGTAATAAAGTTTGTTGTTGTTGTTGTTGTTGTTGTTGCTTTGGAAAACGCTTAATTATAATTCATTTTGAAGTATAGCTTGCTAGTAACTATTATCCCAAGATATAAGTGTCCCAAAAATTCCTATTACATTACCAAGTTTGTAGCGACTGACAACTTTATTATACTAATTATTATGTTGCTCATGCATCGGCCTATGTAAACAATCGACCAAATGATAGGAAGGATAAACACATAAATTGTGGCATGCAATGATATAACCGCCGATGTATTTGAAGTACTTATATTTAAGGGCCATTTACTGTCATCATTGCTCTTTTTTCGATAAAAAACGTAAATTATCAAAATCTTTTTATAGGCAAATGATGTTCAATGAAACTTTACACAAATAAATTTTTGTTATAATTAGTATCTTTATTATAGATTTGTTAAGACATGTAGAATAGTAAAGTAAAATTACAAGATCTAAAAATTCCTTAATATTATGCACAAATTCACAAAAGCTAAACAACACACAATATCATTTTAAATGTGCACATGACTAATAAGATATTGTCAAACCAAATATTTTTCAATTACATATGAAAAATGTGAGATATTTGAAAAGTGTGTTCGACTTTGAATATCCTGGTCGCTTCCTGGTCTCGAAAATGGGTACAAAACGTGAATTTCTCTTTTAATATTTAAAAGTTCTTTAAAAAATAACACGCCATGTTGTTGTCAGTCTCATTATACTCATTTGGGCATTTACAAAAATGTCATTTCAAGGGAATGGATGCAGATACAAATGTTTGTTTAGATTTTGTAAATTTATGTAAATAGGGAGTTCTTAGGTCTACCTATTTATTTCATTACTCTTTTAACTTTTCTTAACGTTTGTAAAATGAAGATAAATTAATTATGATTATTTTTGCAAAGTTTACTCGGTACTTGTAGTATATCATCCTAGGTTTTCCGAAGTTCAATTATTTTGTTTACAAGGTAACCTCAATTGCCATTAAAAGATGATTTTAAATTATTCGTATTTTGAAAGTTTTTGTTGTTGTAAATCGTGACAAAATAATCCAAACTTGATTAAAATTTTGAAATTGCAAATAAATGATATGTTACTGAACAAATAACATATTATAAGCTGCTGAATTATTCTACAGGGTCAAAGTGTACTTGAGTTATTGAGCGGAAACGGTTTTCACTCTTTGGGTCACTGTGACCTTGACCTTTGACCTAGTGACCCCAAAATCAATAGGGTTCTTCTACTCAATAAGGGCTATCACCCTATGAAGTTTGAAGTCTCTGGGTCAAAGGGTACTCGAGTTATTGAGCGGAAACGAAGTGTGACAGACGGAGTGACGGACAGACGGACAGACGGAAAGGGCAAAAACAATATGTCTCCCCCAGAGGGGGGGGACATAATGAAATTCGTATCATTAAAATCGTTTCCAAATCAACCACAAATTTAATCGGGAAAAAACTTCTTCCATCCACCCCGCAAAAAGCGAACTAAGCCAAAGAGACAAAACGTATCTGAATATAGTTGACAATGTTGAAAATACCAAAAACATACTCTTATTGAGGTCAAATGACCAAATTATTGTTCACATAATATTATAAATAAACAAATATATACCTGATTCCCATAACAAGTGGGCATTTTGAGACAATGACTTTCTTTATTTCTAGAATATCATTTTTAAATCCTCTTGCTAAGTCTTGTTTTTCCTTTTTTGTATCGTTGCCAGCTATCAAAATAGCACCCCATCCACATCCTAGAAACAAATTCAGATTCAGCGTTTTAATAGTACCAAGGCATTTGGAAAAACAGCAATATCCCCCGCCGCATGCGGGGATATTGGAAAAGGTATTGGATGCTTAATTGCAAATTAACAAATATATCTGTGCAACAATCATCAGGTTTAACCAGTCCGTGCAGTAGTCTAGAAGTTATGGAGAAAATACATGGTTCAAACCTTCAAAGACAATTATTGACCTTGACCTAAAGGCGGCCAGGTTGCAACATGGGTTCTGCGTATAAACATTTGACTAAAGTTTGATAAAATTCAATCCAGGGTTTCAAGATATAAACCGGGCGCAAAATAAATAGCTCAAATTTTCAATTACCTTGACATTGAGCCAGCCAGGTTTGAACACGGGTTTTGCACATCATCGTGATGGGCTGAACATTTGATAAAAAATTGATGGTATTTATTCCAGCAGTTCAGAAGATATGAACCGGACACGAAATACATGGTTCAGATCTTCAAACACCACTGGTGACCTTGACCTTGTGCCGGCCGGGTTGATTCATGGATTGCACATCATCTTCATGTGCTGAACATTTGACTAAAGTTTCATGAGATTCATTTCATGGGTCCAGAAGATATGAAAGGCACACGACATAAATATTTGAAATCTTCAAACACCACTGGTTATCATAACCTTGAGCCGGCCAGGTTGGAACATGGGTTTTGCACATCGTCGTCAGAGGCTGAACATTTGACTTAAGTTTCATGACAGCAAAACGAAATTTGCACAAATGGAAAGACAAAAATACATCGTTCATATCTTCAAACACCACTGGAGACCATGACCTTGAACATTGGTTCTGCATGCCGACTTGATGGGGAGAACATTTCACTAAAGTTTCATAGAATTCCTCCCATGGGGTTCAGAAGTGATTAACCGGACACCAAATACATGCTTTAAATCTTCAAACACCACAGGTGGCCTTGATCTTGAGCCGGACAGGCTGGATCATGGATTTTGCACATAGTCTTGATAGGCTAAACATTTCACTTAAGTTTCATGATATTCATTCCAGGGGTTCAAGATATGAAGGTGACCTTTAACTTGAGTCGGCCACGTTTGAATTTTGGTTCTGCACGTCGTCTTGGTGGGGAGAACATTTGACTAAAGTTTAATGTAATTACTTCTAGGGTTTCAAAAGTTATGGACGGGACACGAAATTTCCCCATCATGGTACGCGGATGTTGAATATAACTGGAAACCAATTTACTTACAATTAGCTCATGTTTATTGAAATAGTAGACATTTCGATTTTTATGATTATTATTTATCATTATGGAATAGAAAAAAAGGATAAGCCACCAAACACGACACATATCAAAATGTTGAAGGCTTGGTTTAAATGAGCCTATGGAGGTAAAACAAACTTGTGAAGTTATTTTTTTTTTACAAATGTGCTTCTTACCTATAATTGGATCGAGCACCTCGTTACAAGTATGACATTCGATTGGATTTAAGTATGAATTTCGCATACAAGCCACACACACATGTATTGGATTCGTACAGTTCCGATCATGCAAAAGCAAATCAACACAGCCTGTAACTAAAATAAAATAACACAAAACAATCTTGTCTTAAGAGAAAGGCTAATTAGATAAATAATTAGTTATTTCAAAATATTAGGAGAGCTTACGACGTCACAAAAGCAATACAGTGGTTCTTCCAGTATTATAACGAAGTCCAGCACTTCATTTACCGAGCAAAAATGAAAACTTAACCAGATTTTAAATTGAAAAAAAAACTTTTGTTCAGTGATGCTCTATTTTACCTTTCATTTAATATGTGATATTTGGACATATCTGTACATTTGATAGTTATGGCCTAACCATAAAGTTCCAGTTATGCTACTTATTGTGTTAGCTGGGTCAATCACCAAATTTTGATCGGATCAGGCTGTCAACCAGGTCATCTCCCAAATAAAGGAAAAATATAGGAATATTTTTGCAACAAATATAGGAGTTTTTTTAATGATTTTGAAGCAAAATATACGAGTTTGGAACTGAAAATACTTTTATTTATTAGCACTTATACAAATGATTATTAACAGTGCATTTACTGTTTCTACAATAATCAATGTCCAAAATGTCTACTGTAAAAATGAAGGAAACCATTAACTTTAACATCAACACCATCAAGCACATCACCAGCATCTGAATGACCATTCAAACAAGGGGGAAATGCAGAAACCTTATTAAAGCCAGATTTTCCATCTTTTGTTCGTCTTCTATGATTATAGATATATAGATACTCTTCTATAAATGCTGTACACAGCAACGACCAAATTGAATCCACACAGTCAAATAGCTTTGTGTGTAAAAATCTGAGTTACAATGTCCAAAAGGGTTCAGTCAAAAGTGACCCCAAGGCATTACTTTGGAAAAACTGTATTGAGAACCAGTATTCAATACATAATTATATGTCATTCACTATCCTAGAAGTTCAGAATAAATGATTTTTAACATTATTCCATTTATTTATTTAATCTGCATGGAACATTACTACATGCAAAATAAGTTAGTTATCCTTAATACAAAGAATATTGCTACAAGTTTCAAGAGAAATAATAAAAACTTATCAAGTTATAACTATAACTGAACTTTAATTCAAACTGCCATTGAATTTCTATACAAAAGCAATAATTTGCAAAATCCAAAGCCCTCTTGGGAATAGATAGATATTATACCCTTTAGATTTATTAAAGTTTAACAGTAATTTAACTTTTATCCATTAAGTGGTTCTATAAAAAACAACAATTTTGTAAAGACACATTCTTTTGCATACATTATTTTCCAAAAGAGTTTGAAGACCCTCTTTTCAAACTGGAAAACTGACAACAAGTCAGCTGAAGAATTCTCTTTCTCAGTCAAGCATGTTGTTCCCAGGGGTCCACCTTGACGTTGTAGACGACCACATACACCATACCAAATATAAGCCCTCTAGTCCTTGCAGTTTCACCAACTGCATAAAAGTTAATAATCTTTAACATTGTTTTGCGTTTGGATGCAACAGAAACACGAATTCTGCATGGAAGTGAAAATTTGTTTTTGTTCTAAATTTAAGCCTTAATTCAAAGAACACTGCTAAAAAGTTGTTCAAGAATCGAATAAAAACTTAAATGCCACCTGCCAAGATTTCTATCAATACCAATCTATAAGTTGAGTTTTGTCCTTGAAAAATCCAGCAAAAACGAAGAAGTCAAACACAGTATCAAAGCAATATTTACTCCCTCCATTAATCGGTAAAAAATACAAAAAAAAAATATAGGAATATACTTAAAAATATATGAGAAATTTAGCAAAAGGTCCTTATAGATAAATTGGTTATCT
The DNA here is from genome assembly GCA_038501625.1 of Corbicula japonica. Classification (NCBI taxonomy): domain Eukaryota; kingdom Metazoa; phylum Mollusca; class Bivalvia; order Venerida; family Cyrenidae; genus Corbicula; species Corbicula japonica. Next base: position 2,453,293 of record JAZAYU010000097.1, on the reverse strand, counting down.
ACAGAATGTAACATGTACAAATATATAAACAAAATAGTCATATACTTCAGTTTAAACATGGCCTTCTAAGACAATATAATAAAACAATACAGTAAAATGAAAAGAAAAAAATTCACATACATGCATACTGGGCTGTTACATGTAACAATATAACGATAGTGGTTATTACATATTCATCAGAATGAAAGGGAGATAAATTATGAATCTCACATGAAAAACAAAACATTCATACATGTTGTTTTTAAGCAATATGATGAATACAAGTTCTCAACAAAGGTATTTTCAAGGCCCTGAAAACACATTTAGAAACGTGCTTGTTCGAATTGGTATCGGTAATTTATTACAGTTCTTAGAACAGATATGTGTAGAAGATGTTCTCATGTAATTAAATCTTTGTTTTGGGAGAATGGTGTGATTGTTGGTAATTGATCGAAGACATTACGTATTATTACTATAAACGTTGAATAATTCAAATATGTACATAGCAGCCATATACATAGGAACCATGTAGAGCTTTTTAAACACGGCTGTATGATAGTAGCCATTGCAATAGAGTACTTTCACATTGTTGTGCGCATGCGTCGTACTCCACGTTTAGGTACGAAAATATTGGTTTTATCCTAAACCGACGCGTGAGGGGGCATTTAATTGTGTCATTGCTAACAGAATGAACGGACATGATCACGGTGTCGTCTTAAAGCTTATGCTAAATTATAAAAATAATTGTGATGATGCACAATAAATTCAAGTTTTACGAATTTCCGAATATTGCAGGCTTTAAAAAGTCTGGTCGACAAGATTTGACTGTGAAAAGCGTAAAACAATCAAAGACGTGGTTGCAAATTTGAGTCAGGAAGTCTTTTTATAAAACAAAGACAATGTGGATTGCATGTTACTGTCTATTTGCCACAGACACATATATAAGCGTCTCGTGTTTTTCTGACAAAATGCGTTTACTTCAAAAAAATATATTTTATGTAACTTGATCTCTCTAAATTGGAAGAGAAAACGGATGAATTCAACAATGTATCGCCGTTGTATTCAACGCCCGTTAAGCGTTATTATTTTGTTTACTATTTTACTTCCTTCCAACATATGTTTAAAACTAAAATTTATTGTAATCATTCGTATATTTCTTTTATCAGTCCTGGATTAAAATTATTTTTATGTTTAATAACTAGAAATCATACATTGAACACGACCGTGTTACTGTTAATTGTCCCTATATATTTGACACAATATTCCCATTCCCATTCTGCCCAGAAAACGATGGTGACATATTGAGGTGTGAAAACTTGTTTGATATCTGACATTTGAGGAGACTTAAAATTAATTATCTCAAATCATCAAATTGAACTTAACTGTTATTGTCACTTCAAGCGTTAACTTTTCGAATACCTAAAAATTTTCACTAGTTCAGTCCCATATTTCTATAACTATAATTTGTAGCGTTGAAATGGCAGATCATGTAGTAGTTTACGTCTTATTCATGTTATTATAAACATCTTTTTTATAAAATCGTTAGCCATAGTCAATAGACATTAGTTTAAGTCGCATTTCATGAATATCTACATGTTACGGGAATGATGTAGAAAGAAGATAAAATGTCCGCAAACCTCCAAAATCTCAGGATTTTATCTGAAATCTCCGGACCGTAAGGTTCTTCTCCGGATCTAAGGATTTTCAGGCAAAATCTCAGGATTTAAAAATACTGAAAAGGATAATTAATGAAACATAAATTTAACTGAATTTAGAATGGGTTTTACAATTATATTAATTAATATTAAGACACTTGGTCTTGGTCACGGCTCCAAAATTTCCTGTTTATTGAGAGATTACGTGATAGTGACACGATGCCTCGGGCACACATGTACACAACAGCTAAGTGTCATAAAACTAAACTCGGACCTGAAAATCGCAGTCCCGTTCATTTGTTTGGTCCATGGTTATTTTGATTTTAAACAGAAATGAAAATATTATATTTCAAAACCTTCAGCGACAACAATTACGAACTTCAACATCAAAATAGTTTTTTATTAAAAAAAAAAACAAAACTCTCTGGATTTTTTTTAATAGTTTTGGTTGGCCTGCCGTCCGGCAATATTCGTTTGGTTCAATCAATTTAACGATTTCTCGGGTTGTAGCTGGAATCATCCTATTATGTAAATACGTAATATTTTTTCTCAAAAGCAAAACACGCAAAACACATATCAACCTAGTCGCCGACGAGCTACATAAGAATATAATTATGTCTCATTCCACTATAAATTATAGCGTTACAAAAAAAATGCCGTAAAACGGTAAAATGTCCGATAATGTTCGTCTGAATTGTCAATTATACAGATTTATTTTTAGTAAACACAATTCACGTGTGTATTTTCATAAAAAACCCAAACAAATCCGTTGGATACTCGCGTCCTGAAAATTCCGCGATAAACAATGTTTATAATGCGCATAAACTTTCTTGATGTGCTTTGTAAATGATCATAACGTTTTTTTTTATTCTTCGTTGTTTGACTGAACTTACTTATTTATAAATTTGAAATGATTAATCAACATGTTCTTAATTTTATAATCACTTAGTCATATTAACAATAGTAAACGATGCCCCCTCGCGTGCATTTATCGACTAAATATGCTCTTCAATTTTAGAGAGCGCTAAGGGGAGGTAACAATGTGAAAGAACTCTATTCTCTTATTTTGGTTTAATGAACGTTCTGGGAGATTTATGATTTATTATTCGTGCAATTATAAACAGTAGTTTTTGTATAGTGGTTACACACTTTTTATCTGTCCCCCATATTACTTTATTTATTTGCAGTTCACATTCTAGAATGTTCTTATCATGGTCAGATCCATAGAGACTTAAATCGTGGGCATATAAATCGATATCATCGGGAATATTGAATGCAATATCATGTATATAAATGAGCAATAACAACGGTCCTAATATAGAACACTGAGGTACTCCGGGAGAAACATTTAAGGAATTTAAAAACATATAACCAGACTAATACAGATTAATTAGACTTATTACATCAAAAGTCGATTCTGTATTTTCCTTCTATTTACGTTCGTTGATGCGGCAATAAAGAGAAACCATGCTGATACACGTAAGCGAAAGCTAAGATAATGGTTGATATAATTTACAAACAGCTAATGTTTCATCTTAAAACGATATCGTTTAATTTAGAAGTTAATTTGCCATTGTAGCTTTCTCTGTCTCAAATTAAATGCAGTGTAACTAGCAGAGGTAAAAACAATGATGCTATAAAAAAAAAAAAAAAAAAAAGAGATACATGAGAGAATTAATTTGTACTTCTCTGTTATCATGTGCGATTTTGTGCTGTTGATTTTGTTTATTTAATTTTATTTCCCGTTCTGCAAACAAGATTAAAGAATCGAGTTATTTCAAAGAACGAATTTAGTGGACTTGGTGAAATACCAAGCTGGATTTATAATTATGAAAAGAAGTCGTATATTTAGACAGATGGCGTTCACAGAAGAATCTCATTCATATAATGACCACCGTTGCTTTAATCTCATGATATCAAAGGGTATTCTTTGCACGTAATGTACACTTAACAACTTTTTCTAAGTATACACATTAGTATAATTGCGGCACTACTGGCTTGATACTTGTGTTTTTTGCTCTGAAACTTGCAATAAACATGCAATAAATGCTAACAGATTATTAGTAAAACAAATATTCAAAATGACAGACAACTGACTGCTCAAAATCATTTAGAATACTGGCACCCACAGAATACAAATTCACAAAATCAGTCAAGAACGCGTAAGACCACCATCATTTCATGGAGGTACATTGTAATGCAGTTCTAAACGACACTTTGAGAAATCCTAGCCCATTTCGTACGTGCCTTCCAAGTTCTGACCACAACCAGATTTAAATTGCATGAAGGTGTGGAAGGACAACCGGAAAAAGGACTTGTCGCTGATATTCTTCAGAATTTAAGTTCGCTTGTTTTAGAACTGTTGCAATCTTCGAAATGCACGTGCATGATGGAAGTCGATTACTAAATAGTGTAATTTAAAGACTTTATTGTCATATGATTGGTATAACAGTTGCAATTTCGTTCTTACAAATATAAACAAATCTTGTGGAAAATAGTGTTAACTTAGAAAAGTGGTTAAGTGTACATACATTGTTTTCACGAATGTTGACTCATAGAATGACTGAAAATGTCTACCTTTAACAATATCAAAGCGTAGTTTTGCAATGATTTGTAAGACAAGCTCAAATTTGTTTTAAACTGATGCTAATAAGTACATGAACGTATTGTTATAATTGCAGTCGAATGAAAAAACTCAAGCCAGATGCAACAACGCACGAACGTACACACAGATACAGAGAGAAATATATTTAACAAAATAAACATCTACCTGATGTATTCACCAAGCACATTTCACATTTCTTTGCAAACTGTTCCTGATGAGGATGAGTATTCCATTTTGAACTGTTGCCCATGAGGTCCTGACAGATACGGAATTCAATTTAACGTAATAAATTAGGGTAAAAGTTGCAGCGTGTGGGAAATAATCACCATATACGTCATTTTCAAGTTCAAATAAAATAAAATAGATGAAAATGGAACTTTGAAAGCCATCGAACACGACAAATATGAAATTACTGCAGGCTCGGTTTGGTTGCGCCTGTTCATGGACAGTAATGAAAATGCATACTACTGCCCACGCCGCCTAGCCCAGTGTTGAGCGCAACTAAATATTTACACCAATAAACAGTAATTTTGACCATCCCAAACGATTGTGTGAATATGGCGGTGAATATGGAACCTTCAATGCGGTATTTTCAGATTAATACCATTCCATGTTCAGCGGCGTATGGTCCCCGAAAGAGTAATCAAAAATATCTGTTGAGCATATAAACATGGTTTTACAACTACTGAGATTAAACATTTTGTCTATATACATGTACACGCATAATAAGATATTTATGTTTTCAAAAAAGATCTGCTGATGACCGACACACGAATATAATTATAGCTTTTATTCAATTATTTTATTAATAGTTTCTTATTATTCAAAAAACTTCCAATGATTGCTAACGACCTTTTAAAATTCCTAGCTATTTGTCAAAGTTCCCTTTTTCATCTAAATTTGTGTGTTTTATTTTGAGAAGTTCGACAATCCGTCTTTTATAAGTGTACGCTGATTTTGGATGGTATTGAGTAAAAGAAATGTTTATTAATTGAAATGATGGAAATATTTTCGAGTAATGTGAATAATTGTTACGAATATTCAGCGAAAAAAAGGTAAGACAATACTTACTATCAGTTCGGTTTTCATTTTCTTTAAATCGTCTGTCTTCTTTAAGCAGTCCTCAGAAAGATCGGCCAGTTTCACGGCTACTTTATTGTCTGACCCATCCGTAGATTTCCAGATCTCTTCCTTAAAACAAATATCAAAGTAATCCAATGAACGTCTAATGTGAATGATACAAAACTATCTATATTATTCCAGTCAATTTCATAAACTGCGTACAAAAATAATTCTTAAATCTTGAAAAAACTCTTATAAAACAGATATTCATTCCAGTATCTGTGATTCTGTTTAAAGCACTTCAATGTACAACACCTGTACATAAGTATCAAGCCATGTACCTTGTCATTCATCACGTATGCCATATAGCGGAGCAGATTTCACATCAACCCGATTACACCTGTTAAAAGTGGAAACGATATAGATATTTCAGACAATATCACCTGTTCTGGATATGGCAACTGTTGTTGTTACTCCTAGACTACATTCCCGGTAAACACTGTCAACTCAAAAAGGAGATGCAGAGGAACGATCACTTCAGTGTCTAGGAATTGTGTTGGCTTTTGTATTATTTTTTGTTTTTATTAAACCTATTTGCTTTCCAAAATCGGAGGCTGTCATTCCATTTAGATATGATTGGACGTCCTGGGTGATAAAACTTGTCCACCAGATATTACAAACTGGCCTGTAAACATGTTTTACACTGCGACAAAAACTTGCACTTTTCAGTACTGTCGATCTAAGTGCTTGATTTGGATACCTGAACTTGGTGCTATGGACATTAAAATGACTGATTTATCATAAATACGATAAACGATCTCTCCCCAGTAAAATATTTAGAATCAGAATTTACGATTGCTGTCATGACACTTGTACATGTGCTAAAGAGATATGAATGTACTAATTTTATTAAAATCGCACTGATAATGCAAATTTAGAACTAGAGATATGTTATCGATAACTGATTGAGATGAATATAAAACAATATTAGATTTTTTAAATAAAGTATTGATAATCTTAGAAAAGCAAAACATTAACAAGAGCCAGTCGGAAACGACTGCACGCTCGACTATTCGAATAGCCGGACATAAAGCACATTTTAAATTGGGCTTCATTTAAACTGGGGAGTGAGTCAGGAGTTATTTACAAACACAGATAAGCAAAAGTTTCTTGATCCAAGTCAAGAAATCAATAAATTACAATTAATTTATTCTTTAAGGTTTTTGGAGGGTTTATACAACACAATCCATACACCCCTGATACCACACCCATCCACACACTATCCCTGCCCACCTCCAACGCCAACCCCCTTAACAACTCAACACCCAACAATCCCATTTTTGGCATTTGTTTATACCTCTTTCTACGGCTGTATTATAATTTTAAAAAGTGAAATATGCAAATCAGGAATGGCCACATCCAGCAGACACAGCCTCCCCACAGAGCCAAAAGGTAGAGAGGAAAATAGAGCACGGTTTTACAATAATCAGTTTCAAAATTGACGCCACAAACAATTAACGAAAGTGAGAACCCGAGGGGTTACCGCCTTGGAACGGTCAGTGGCAAAATAATTTACAGATTCTCGTATCACAAAACAAGTATAAGTTGGCTTTCTCGCAATCTTTAACCTTAACTTCTAAGTAAAAAAATAATTTAACAAAATGGAAGTTAGCGTTATGGTTCTTGACTAACACACTCGAGATATGATGATTAACAAGTGTTAAAAGTTTTAAAGCTGTAGTGTACGTAGTATGGAAGTTATGAGTTTGTACACTTGCTTGCAAGCAAACTTTAACCTAAAATAAATTCTAAGTCGATAAAGGGCCATATTTTAATCAAAATCAAAGAAAGAGTAATGGTTTAATACATCGATTAAAGAAGCAATGTCCTTCATTAAGTCTTGATCTACATTTATTCAGTTTCAATGAAATACGTCTTGTAGAGTTAGAACTCAAGAAGAATAAATGTTCTTGAAATATAAATACATTTGTATTATCAATTTGTTACAAGAGCAAACTCTACCAACTTTTACATACGAACTTTAAAAAAGATGCCCCTCCAGCATATTGAACCCGGGGCCTCCGCTTGTGAGACGAGTGTGATAACCACTACACAAGATTTGTGTTTCTGGACTTAAAATGAACATTCAGTATCAAAGGAACTAGACAGGAACCAGTAAGAACTAGAAATATCTGTCGCTTTACACTGTGTATTGTTTGCAAGTGTTAACCTGACACCCATGAATATTCCAGATAAAATGGTTTTTAAGCCATCAATTCAATTAACTGGTTATTTATACTGTAAATATGTTTTTCTCCGATACGATTACTGCATTTCAAAACATTAAATGCACGAACATGTAAATACTTACCCACAATATAAAAATCATTACGGTAATCGTCAAAAACACCCACTAACCACCAATCGAAATAATCTATTTGACATTCCCACTGCATTACAAGTTTTATTTACATCATTTCATTGATCGATAAAACTAGGTCAATCGTGAGCTAAGAGAGCTAACGCCGAATAACGCCGAAAAAGAACTGCTTGAAATTTCGAGTATTCATGGATGACACTGTAAGCTGGTATGCTGTTCGAAACTTATAACTATGCACTAGAATATTGACTACTAGTTAAATATATAGTTTAAATTTTGCACGAACGTTCCCTTTTTACTTTATGCCTATATACACCTGTACATATACAATCACAGGAAGTGTTGGCTAAGTAAAGAAAGAATCTTCAGGTTTGCGCTTTACTTTGTATGTGTAGGCTATTTTTCATATGACTGATTTAGGGTTGTACCGACAATAAACATATTAGGAAGGAAAGACTGTGATCACAATATGTCATCGTTTACTAGCGATCTGTTGGTTATATTTCTGATAATCTCTTAAATTGTAATTAAAGTGTTACCTGAAAATAAAATGATACACTGTCTCTCGTCATGTCTTTCAGCATACAAAATGTATTAGGTTCACGAGCTGCTGGTGGTATCCCGGTTAAACATTCCCTTATGACTGAAGATAGAAAAACATTACATCATAATAATTCGTAAGAACATTGTCATATGTGTATCTTTTCTGAAGACAAATTAGGATTGGAGTAAAAAAAATACAGATTCGCCAGATGATCCCTTATAATTTTGACATTAAGAAGCTTGCTGAACGATAATGTTGACATTAAGAAGCTTGCAGAACGATAATGTTGACATTAAGAAGCTTGCTGAACGATAATGTTGACATTAAGAAGCTTGCAGAACGATAATGTTGACATTAAGAAGCTTGCTGGACGGTAAGGTTGACATTAAGAAGCTTGCTGAACGATAATGTTGACATTAAGAAGCTTGCTGGAAGATAATGTTGACATTAAGAAGCTTGCTGGGCGATAATGTTGACATTAAGAAGCTTGCTGGACGATAATGTTGACATTAAGAAGATTGCTGAACGATAATGTTGACATTAAGAAGCTTGCTGAACGTTAATGTTGACATTAAGAAGCTTGCTGGACGATAATGTTGACACTAAGAAGCTTGCTGGACGATAATGTTGACATAAAGAAGCTTGCTGGACGATAATGTTAACATTAAGAAGCTTGCTGAACGATAATGTTGACATTAAGAAGCTTGCTGGACGGTAATGTTGACATTAAGAAGCTTGCTGGACGATAATGTTGACATTAAGAAGCTTGCTGGACGATAATGTTGACATTAAGAAGCTTGCTGGACGGTAATGTTAACATTGAGAAGCTTGCTGAACGATATTGTTGACATAAGGAAGCTTGCTGAACGATAATGTTGACATTAAGAAGCTTGCTGGACGGGAATGTTAACATTAAGAAGCTTGCTGAACGATAATGTTGACATAAGGCAGCTTGCTGAACGAAAATGTTGACATTAAGAAGCTTGCTGGACGATAATGTTGACATTAAGAAGCTTGCTGAACGATAATGTTGACATTAAGAAGCTTGCTGGACGGTAATGTTTACATTAAGAAACTTGCTGGACGATAATGTTGACATAAGGAAGCTTGCTGAACGATAATGTTGACATTAAGAAGCTTGCTGGACGATAATGTTGACATTAAGAAGCTTGCTGAACGATAATGTTGACATTAAGAAGCTTGCTGAACGATAATGTTGACATTAAGAAGCTTGCTGGACGATAATGTTGACATTAAGAAGCTTGCTGAACGATAATGTTGACATTAAGAAGCTTGCTGGACGGTAATGTTTACATTAAGAAACTTGCTGGACGATAATGTTGACATAAGGAAGCTTGCTGAACGATAATGTTGACATTAAGAAGCTTGCTGGACGATAATGTTGACATTAAGAAGCTTGCTGAACGATAATGTTGACATTAAGAAGCTTGCTGAACGATAATTTTGACATTAAGAAGCTTGCTGGACGATAATGTTGACATTAAGAAGCGTGCTGGACGATAATGTTGACATTAAGAGGCTTGCTGAACGATAATTTTGACATTAATAAGCTTGCTGGACGATAATGTTGACATTAAGAAGCTTGGTGGACGATAATGTTGACATAACGAAGCTTGCTGGACGATTATGTTGACATTAAGAAGCTTGCAGGACGATAATGTTGACATTAAGAAGCTTGCTGGACGATAATGTTGACATTAAGAAGCTCGCTGGACGATAATGTTGACATTAAGAAGCTCGCTGGACGATAATGTTTATATAAAGAAGCTTCCTGGACGATAATGTTGACATTAAGAAGCTTGCTGGACGATAATGTTGACATTAAGAAGCTTGCTGAACGATAATGTTGACATTAAGAAGCTTGCTGGACGATAATGTTGACATTAAGAAGCTTGCTGGACGATAATGTTGACATTAAGAAGATTGCTGAACGATAATGTTGACATTTAGAAGCTTGCTGAACGATAATGTTGACATTTAGAAGCTTGCTGAACGATAATGTTGACATTAAGAAGCTTGCTGGACGATAATGTTGACATTAAGAAGCTTGCTGGACGATAATGTTGAAATTAAGAAGCTTGCTGGACGATAATGTTGACATTAAGAAGATTGCTGAACGATAATGTTGACATTAAGAAGCTTGCTGAACGATAATGTTGACATTAAGAAGCTTGCTGAACGATAATGTTGACATTAAAAAGGCTGCTAAACGATAATGTTAACATTAAGAAGCTTGCTGAACGATAATGTTGACATTAAGAAGCTTGCTGAACGATTATGTTGACATTAAGAAGCTTGCTGGACGGTAATGTTGACATTTAGAAGCTTGCTGAACGATAATGTTGACATTAAGAAGATTGCTGGACGGTAATGTTGACATTTAGAAGCTTGCTGGACAGTAATGTTGACATAAGGAAGCTTGCTGAACGATAATTTTGACATTAAGAAGCTTGCTGCACGATAATTTTGACATTAAGAATGTTGCTGTACGATAATGTTGACATTAAGAAGCTTGCTGGACGATAATGTTGACATTAAGAAGCTTTCTGGACGATAATGTTGACATTAAGAAGCTTGCTGAACGATAATGTGACCTCCAAGAAGGTAACTTAAACTCGGGTCGATTATCTTAACAAACATTTAATTATAACAACTTCATATTAATAAGATAGGTGGGCGTTTTGTTTTCGCAAATATTTTAATGTGTAGCAAATTATTTTTAAAAGGTCACTGAGCTTACTTGGAACATTAAGGTAGTTTGCGCCCATTGCCGAAAAAACGACGGCAAAAATGAAAGTTAAAAAAAGAAACTTGAAACGTTGCATACTATCGTAAAAATCATTTTCCCGTTGCTTGGTTTAAACATTTTGGGAATGACATCGCGCGCTTTCTAGTCAGACGTGCCACATAATGGTAGCTGTCTTTGAACTTAAGTGTTTCACTGTAACTTCAATAACTATGCAAACAATGGCGTAAATTTTTGTAAAAAGTGTTTCCGATAGAGAAACTATTCATCAAAAATTAAATCAAGGTAACTATCATGGTCATTTAAAGCGACGTCAACCATTACAAAGCCGGCAATTTTATGCTTAAAGGTTGGACCTCATTCTACCGAAAGCAATTTTTCTAGAAAAAACGGTGGTAGAAGTTTTTCGTGTTTTTTTCATATAATCTTACTTGACATATATGCTATCGAATAAAACAATATTTAAACAAAGATAGGTCATTTACATTTAAAGCGTACATAAAAAGATCATTTTAATTCTAAATAATTCTAAAAAAGGTAGAGAGATGTTCGAGCAAAACCTCAAAATTATAAATTAATATGTATAAAATAAATAATATTCAAATATTAATATATATGATATAAATTAATAATATTAATACGATAGAAATATGATTACATCTAATAATTTTAATGACATATCCTGTTGTTCTAGATATATTTTGGCACATTCTATTAACAATGCGCATGCTTATACAACCGTTCGTATAAAAATATAGGGCATATAATTTTATATGACATCTCTTGAATTTTAGAATAATAAATAATCAATTGTTGCTTAAATATTGCATCCGTACCTTAAATTTGTGCTAATTTAATTGATAAACTTAAAAAATAAAGGGCAATACTTTTTTATCCACGTTATTCGTAAAATTATGTATATATTCTTTACAATATATACAGTACTGTGAACGCTTTAGGTTACAAATGAAACGCACGATAGACGATACACGCACGCACGATACACGATAGACGGACGCACTATACACGATAGACGCGCTATACAAGATACGGCCTATTCATATAATGTATGTACGAAATTTCAAAAAAATTGAAAATGCTTTCAAAATATCAATTGAATGGCTGCATTAAATCATATAAATTTGAATATGCGAGAAACTTATTCACGTTGCACTGTAAAATTAAAAGACGCACGATCCACGATACACGATAGACGGACGCACGATACACGTTAGACAGACGCACGATACACGTTAGACGAACGCACGATACACGATAGACGGACGCACGATACACGATAGACGGACGCACGCAAATTTTGTAACATTAAACGTTCACAGTATTGTATCTGTATATTCAAAAACAAAGGTTACCACCATGATCTTCTACAGCGCTCTGCATGCCCAGTGATTAATCCGTTTACAGTTGTTCGTCATGCTTACCGTTTTGGTTGCACGAGGGTCGCAGGGGTTTAAACGTTTATGAAGGTTTATAAGAAACTGTTGTAAAAAACTTAGAAGCTCGATATGTTTCGTGTATCATTGTCCTTGTGTTTTTGTTGATTTTACTTCATGATATGTGGTCTCGGTAAGCTTCTTATGTTTTATATCGAGCTCTAGCTGGGGTCGCGAAGCGACCCGAGCGTTAAGCTCGTCTTAAGGTCGCAGGAATGCCCATTCACTAACGAAAAAAAAACGTTGCCCTTCCGTTTGCGCTGGTTACCGGTTGTGCACAGCATAAGGCAATGTAAACACGGGAAAAAACCTGACCGGTAAAAACTTACGGCAAAGTATTTTTTTGACAAATTTTATTATTGGCTTTATTTTTATAAATTGCTAATTGCAAAATATCTTTAAAAATTAAAACTTATTATTCGGTAGCATTGTTATCGGACTAGCATTTTGGAAAGCTAAAAAAACTAAATCGTCAGTTTAGAGAGTAGGTTGTCGTTCGTTGTAATCAATAGCAATACTAGCAATCGGCCATTTTTAGAAATTAGACAGAAGAAATCAAGTTGAAAACTACTGAATGGTAGCTTGTCAGTGGATTATTAGGCCTTTAAATTCAAAGGAGCATAAGGCCCAGCGACGGAACAATCAGATGCATGGAGTTTTTCTTGAAAACAAGATGTAAGGCTGGTGAGAACCAACTTTTATGTGAAGTTGCATTGTGAACTGGACCTCGCAATGTTCAGTCACTCAGTCACATTGTGAGACACACTGAGCTTAGCGTAGACCAGCGCCACAATTCAGTTTTGTATAAGAGTTTTTTGTCACTGGTCATGTTCGTCATTCAGACATGTGAGCTCATGGCAGTCGAAGATATCGTTTGTAAGAGTACTGAACACGAGGTATGAGATTTCTTTTATTTATTCTTATAAAACACATGGCACAAGAGCAAATCTACACCACAGGGGCGTTGAAGACTGACCCTGTTTTCTAAAAAAAAAAACTGGCCGCCGCCCCTCCCCCCTAAAAAATTGAGGGTCTACACTGGGTCTACACTGCATAAACATAATGTTTATTGTTTTGGTTGATATATTGGGATCGTAATCAGTCTATTCACACCAAATTTATGATCAAATACCATGGAATTGGTACATGTATATGGATTACAGTCAATAGGCCACAAACAAGTCAAATGAGCCACACTTTATTTTGAAAAAGCTCAAATAGGCCTCAAAATAGGCCACATTTTTATTTTATTTATAAAGTTGTTAGTATCATTGTGTTAATATGTTCTATGTCAGTTTATGATGTTTTATAAAATATTTTTCATGAACAAGTTGCTTCATAGATTGGACATTTTGTACAAAGCAACATGTACTTTTTCCGGATTTTTGTCCAAGACTATCATGACTAAACAGGTGGGAAAACAATTAACACAATGTTGCAACAAAAGAAAAGACATCATTTATATGTCAATATAGAGTTGTAGAGTCTTTATTATAGATAATGCAAATGATATAAATGTGATACTTGCTATGCTTTCCTTATATATTATATATATAATACTATGTACTGTAAATTCTTAACAACTTGCTTTTATATCCAACTCTTAATAACCTCGCTTATATGATTTATTCATGTAATATTTGTCTGAAATGCTGCTTTTTGTATATGGTCTATACTGTTATTTATGCTAGTCGGCTTTAAAAGCTCAATAGAGCTTGCGTTACTTGTTATGAAACCCGACTATATAAATAAAATTTACTTGACTTGACTTGACAATATGCTCTTTTGATCAATGACCTTAGTCTACAAAAGTCACTCGGTCTACACTAGCACAGAATCAAATATTGATGGTTGCAACATAAGCTGTGTATTTTGCATTGTCCAACATGGAAATTGGTTTAGAAATAAGTTTATTTATTTATTATATATGACACCTTTGATTGCATTAGCACCTCTGACTTTTACTGCAAGTGTTGTAAATTGTGATCTTAGAGAAGAGATTATGACTGTAACATAAATTAATTTACTTTTTGATGACAGTCCAATTTTTAAAGCAAAAATGACAATCAGATGATGTTTTTATTTGTTCTTGGGTTTCAGGATGACAAGCACAATTTTAGATATCAATTAAACAATGATACTATTTTTTAAAAGCTTGTGTAAATCTAAAAACAAAACTAACTCTTTACAGTGATTGCCATATACAATAGACTTACAAGTACTGCCTGAATTGACTTGTGGCCTATTTGATATGGTATCTCCAGAAACAATTTTTTTTATATATTGGCCAAATACATGATAGATTGTCCTAAATCTATGAAATTTCAGGTTTTATAAATTTGATAGACAATAATTTTCTCAAAGTAACTACTGAGTATTACCTTTTAAATTTTAATACACAGTAATATGAGATTTTAAATAAAAGAGAAATTTACCCTTTTACTCTACAGACATGCCTTTTTACATGTACCCGTGTGAGACTGGTGTAGATCCAGATTAGCTGGCACATCTGATCAGGATCTGCACTGTTCACTTTTTGGTCAAAAATAACCTTATGATTTAAACAAGTGAAAATTGCAGATCCTGATCAGACATCATTGATGTGCTGGCTGATCTGAATTTACACAGTTTTTCCATGCCATAAAGGTGTTTACATGGAGGAAAGGGTTATTCTTCAATATATTATCATCAGTTGGGACCAAAAAGTTTGACCAGAAAGCAGAATACATGTGTACCAAGAATAGCATCAAATATCAATTTAATGCTCATTTTGGGAATTAACAGTGTTCTATTATTACCATATTTTCTGTCATGTGCACATTTCAACATATTTCATAATCAAAATATGTATGTGAGGTACATGTATAATCAAATACACTATTTACAAGGTGTCTGTTTTGTTTTGTTTTATTTTTGCAAATTTGTTAAATATTCATGGTGTCACTAAATTTGCTCAGCATCAAAAAGTTGTGTTTTAGAAAATAAAAAAAAATCAAACCTTTCATAATCATTTAAATTGTTGAAAAAAAAGTAGATTGCTGTGAAGAGGAAGAAAAACATTTCTTGCCATGTCAGTGGGTTTTTGGCCTCTTTAAATACATGTAAAAATCTGAATATACCGGTACTTGGATCTGCTTAAGCTGGACTTGAACACAGAAAACTGGAAGTTGCACTCATAATAAAAACAATGATTTTTTTCTTTTATATGTTTATGTTTTAGCAATGTAACAGTAGATAAGTTTACATTTTTTAATATATGGTACTTTTTAAAGAGAAATTTACCTATTTTAAAGTAGTTGTGCCTAAATTTCTGCAATGAAAAATACAAAATCAAGAAAATACCAATTGGAATGAGCTTCAGAATTTGAAATTCACATTTTCCAGTATATATATTACATTTATAAAATACTTACCAGACAGAGATCCAAAAGTGGTTATGAATAATGGCATTTTATGTTGCTAATTGATGTGCTCATGGGTTTACATTTTTTTGCAAACAATCTCTTAAAATTGTTATTATACATTTTAAAAAATGGACCAACAACATTTTTAATGCATGATTTGATTGGCAACCGCAATTCATTTATGTAACGAAAATAGATATAAAGAAGCATTTTGTTTCAAATCAGTTACTAAGACATGTAAAGGAGTGTTACATATGGATAATCAGGCTACATGACATTGTACATGTTTATGTTTAATTGATTGAGATTATTTCATCTATTTTGGCCCAATAGCTGAACTATTTTTCAACTTAAATAAGTAATTCTATCATGCACATTTAAGTAACTTTGCTCAAATATGTACCTTATTGTCACCAAATATGTACCGTATTGTCACAATATTTTTCACACAGCATCTATAGCTTCAAATTACTGTTGTTAATAACTGAAAATTCCTATGGCATTGTCATTCCTGGAGATATTTTCAAATGACTTTGCACAAATATGCCCCAAAATCTAGGTGATGTATCACACTACATATTGAAGTCTCAATGTGGTGTTAATGTGATGTACATGTATATTAAAACAGTACTTTTTCGGTCTATATTATAACTTTATTCATATACATGCATATTTATTTTTTGAATAGCATGGGACAATTTTGTGCAATTGCAAGTTACAAATGCAAGTGTAATCAAGGTAACATTTTAAAAAATAAAATTTATTTTTCAGACAAGAATATATTAATTTTCATGCACATGTGACAATGTAATATTTTCATGTATCAATGAAGAATTTTATCAATATTCAATATTGCATTAATTGAGGTAATGGAACACATTTGGGTTGTAAATTTAAGCAAGAAGCCTTTGTGTTTACACATTAAAAACCCAAATGTTTAGTAAAAGTCAGATTGCCAGTTGTCCAGCTGAATTAAGTTGATGTATACTTAAATTCTTTCCAAAAATCACATAATTTTATCGTGCATGAGTAGGCTAACAAATGTTAGAAACAAATTATTTTTAATATAAATCATAATCTGAGATTATTAAAGCTAGAGCTCGATAAGAGGCAGTGCCTTAGTTCATATTATATTTGTGTGTTTTTGCATGCAGTAATGTCGAGTGGATGGGGTTGGAGTTATTTCACCAAGAAAACTTGAACATGCTTGTATATATGAGAACCTATTGGGGCAGTCTGGTGTTGGTGCAACATAGAACCTGATTTTAACCACCAAAAATTATGTTACCACTGACCAAAACCCAATGCTTCTCTTTATCGTTAATTGTTTGTGGTGTCTTATTTAAGATTGATTCTCTTGTGGACTCGTGCTCTTGTTTTCTCTCTTCATTTTGCCTGCGTGGGGAGGATGTTTTTTCTTGTTGTGAAAACTTCTCATATGCACATTTCATTTTTATAAACTGCCTCTGGCGTTATCTCTTCATTCCGACAAGGAAGTTGGGACCTGAACCTCAATGTTCGTACGTTTACTAGATATTTCAGCTACGTTTAAAAAAGGGAACGTGCGGAACTTTTTTAAAATTGGAACGAATTAGAGCTTATTCACATCTAGCAGAAGCCAGGGAATTTAAAAAAAGCCTGCTTATTCACAAAAGTGCGTCAGTAAACTACTAAATACCTCTTCGGGGCTAGGCAAACATTGATCCATCAAATTTGCAAGAACACGTGTAAATACACCAAAATCCTAATTATATGTCCTAACAAATATCAAGCCTTTGGCGAAAGAAGACGATATCTTTACACGTTCTACATAAAACTTTACGATGAGGACATGTATGCTCAACGGATATGGTTTAAATGCTTTTATGGTAGATATTTTAGATCATTATGAGTTAAGGTTGGGGTAAAAACAATAAATTATATATAAAAATAAATTAGAAAGATTAAGTCATAATTTATTTTGACTATGGTTTTCATAGTAACTCAAAGTACGCAAACCCACAAAACGTTGTAATTTAACATTTCAATTTTAAATTTATGACTGTTATATTTTCATAGTTTTTTCTACTGAAGAAATAATTAGAATTTTCCTTTTAAAGTTTTATATAAATGGACAAACTAGTTTCAGACAGCATGTTACTTACGACCAAACGACGGATAACAGATGGCTTTCATAAGGATTTTTAAGCCACAAATTCGTATTTCTATGAGTCAAGCCAAAATCATTATTAAAATTGTGTTACTTACCGACTCCGAAATTGTAGTAATCATCTGCTGTTGTAAGTGACGTACGGTCGGTGCTTTGCATGTATCCAGGGGTCCCAAACATCTTTGAAAGCGTGCGTTCAGTAAATTTAGAACCTTGGTCCATCTCTCTTGCAAGACCAAAGTCAATCAGTCGAGCATTCCACATTTCATCTAGAACTATATTCTTTGATGACAAGTCCAAATGAAGTATTCCTCCTCTGAAATGGTTTCGAACACACATTTGAGAAGGTAAAATTCAGACAGTGAGTTAATACATGCTTGCTTACTAGGTCGATATTACGTTTGTCTGTATTTTTATTAACAGAATCTGCAGTGCATAAATGCATGTATTGGCAAGCGCAACAGGCATAGGGCTGTAGTTATTCTAGTTAAAGCATATTTTATTGCCACAATTACAGTAAATTGTTGTGCGTCACAAAAGTGTTTCACACAATATATAATTGACCTTCACCATATACAGACATTAAATTTAAATGGCAGTGTAATTAATGGAGATACCAAATTACATTACTTTACAAACATTTTATTATGTTTAAATTTTGATATTAAGTTATATATGACGAAATTTGATTATTACGAGGGCTGTTTGGTAAGTTCGTAGAATTTGATTATAAAACAAAAAGTATTTATGTTAGCAAACTAAAAAAAGACATACATTTAAATATAGTTTTTTCAATCTCTGGAAGATTCAGCAAGATTAACCCTGGGACACCAACACTATGCAAATTACAAATTTGTGTGTATCACATACCCGGGGCACGTCAACGTCAATATGACGTTGCTTAGATCTCAGGCGTAATTTAAGTCAAGTAAACGACGCACCTTTTCCACTTCTATAATCATCATGCAATTTCCGCACACTTCTTATGCCTGTCCATTTGCTTAATGTTTCTGTATGTTACCAGTCTTCGTTGAATGATGATACAATCATCTGAGACTGTTTTGTAAGTTCAGTTACACGGTCTTAAAAGGAACACTGCGACGGACAGCCGGACGCTCCTAGGATCGTCTTGAATAGACTCTCTGTCTCTTTTAAAACGCGAGTGCCACTTGTACACACAAGCTTGACTTTATTTTTTAAAATTTTCCAGTTGTTTTAATCATTTTCGACGTATCCGTCGGTGATTTATTTAAAGCAACCCAGAATTTCACAACACTGCCTAATTCAACGTCACCTGTCGACGTCATAACTTTTCAGCATGGAATGTCACAGACTGTAAAGAAACTGCTATGGATTCCGTTACGACGGCGTCAATGTTTTGAATTTTTCATCAACTGTCATTATGAAGTCATGTTATCACCTGGTGTTTTCGCGCATTTCTTGCGTAAGGTTATGTGACGTTTATGAAGTTTACATTTTTTGTAACCATTTTTATTTATATCATATTGTGGACTGCGCCGTGACACGTATACTAGGTTGCTAAGGTTACCAATATGTCCAAACATAATTATAACTCGTTCTCCTTGTTTAGGGACTATATTATAGACAAATGCAGGTATGCATCTGCAAAATTATGAAGAAAAACAATGAAAGACACGGGAGATATACACATATTCTACGAACTTTCCGAACACCCCTCGTAGATAAATTCTCAAAATAAACAAGTCACAATTATGAACTTACTACAGAGATCAACTTCATTTAAGTAAACCTAGAGCTGAAAACTTCAAAAGTTTACTTTTATTCAAATAATTATAATTATCTTGACAAAAGTGATATAATTTATGATATTAGTATTTTATTACTTGTTTTACAATTCTTTTTTTCTTTCATATCTTTCACATTATCACAATATCATATTAGGTTACACCATTTAAATTGAGTTATTGCAACCTTTAACAAATTGTAATAGATTAATAATATTTCAGGTTATAACCTCCTTCATATGAATACGATTTGCATCCGAGACACGAACAATATGTTTTTATTTAGCATAAGTTATGATATTTTATCCTCGAGTGTTGATCATTTTACACACTATAAATCCTACTCTGACTTAATTGTTGATTGTTTAACACCCTTTATACATTGAACAACACAGTCTAAACATTCGCTAACATCTCAACATTTCTAAATTACACCAACTAAAAAATATCGAAACAAAACAGTTGTTTATGACTTATATTTGACTTATTTGAAAATAAAAATGTGTCGCATATTTGACTTTTTTTCTGTAGCCCATTTGACTTTATTGTGCCTATTTGACTTGGGGATTATCTTTTTAGTTTGATTTTACATGAAAAAAATGCCCCGTGTTTTCTGTGTTTCTTTTAATTTAGTTGTTATAAATATGATGACATTTAAAACTGGATTTTGTTGTTGATAAATAATTTCAATTTAATAGGATGTAAACAGTATATTTCTCAAGATTTACTTATTCCAACTTTCTAAACCTCGATCAATTTCCTGTTCGGACATGCAACCCACAATGGCATAAAACACTTCCAAAACCTCAAGGATCGTTGATAATAACCGATGTTTGATAATGCATGAAATGCATGTTACGTCAGATAATTTAAATCAGAAACATTCATTTACTTTATCGGTTCATTTACGAAATTGACGAATTGTTATTTTGCAGCAAATACGGTCGAAGACAAACAACATCCTAAGCTCGGTTTTTAGGGTTTCTTAATTGTAAAAAATGTACTTAATTTACCTTAATTACAACACAGAAATAGTTTTTAGAAACACGCACACGATACAATGATTTACCTGAATCCAGGCATTTCCGTATGAAGAAACTCTAATGCCGAACAGACATGATAGAGAATCAATAAACGCCTCCTATCCACAAGCGTAATTTCTTCGGGCCTACCCATCTTTATTTTCTCAGAATCTTCTCTGATGAGTGCCCCAAGATCACCATGTGAAAGATAAGGGTATAAAAAGTACGACTTTCTGGAATTGGAAAAAAAACAATCTTAAGTTTAAAGAAATCATAATACAGCGTCGTATTCAACAAAATATGTCAAATATGAAAAAAATAAAACTAGAAAAACATATGACCCAATTAAGATATTTTCATTAAATGATACTGAGACGTAGCTTTCATTTCTGCTACCAGGTCAGTCCAATCTTGCAAAATTTCTGAAATAACGAACCCAAGCCTTCAATATTTTAATCAGTCACGCGCAAGAGTTAAGTTATTGATGATAAAATATCTCTTTCTCAGTTTGATCCAAAGTTAGCAGATATATTTTGTAAACATAAGTTGTATTTTCTTGAAACCCAAAACCAACGGAGTACCAATTTTGTGACTTAATTTTTTGCGGATTTACATGTGCGAGTCACTGACCTTACCTTGTACTTATGTACTACGCCAATAGAATTTCTAAAATTGCTTTTGTTTAAATGTTTCAGCCAGTTTTATAGATGAGTGTTTTCAATATCCTAGGCAATATAGATTCGGATATTGTTTATCACCCCAAGGAGATATTTCCTGCTTTTAAAATTTTGTCATGGCGTCGTCTGTGATATGCAGGATATAAATTCTCAGATGCCCTGTCAAAATTCTATTCTGTTTAGTTCCTCCCATCGTTTTCTCGTTTAGGGCAAACCCATTCTTTTATCAGCGGACCATACGCCGCTGAACATGGAATGGTATTAATCTGAAAATACCGCATTGATGGTTCCATGTTCACTGCCATATGCAAACCATCGTTTGGGATGGATAAAAATTGTACTGTTTATTGGTGTAAATACTGAGTTGCGCTTAAGCCTGTGCTATGCGGCGTTGGCAGTAATAGGCATTTCCATTGAACATTGAAAACTGCACATGAACAGACTCAAGCAAACCGAGCCTGCAATATTTTCATATTTGTCGTGTTCGGTGTCTTTCAAAGTTCCCTTTTCATCTAATTACAACAATAAAATATATTCTTTCTTTTCTAATTAATGCATGTAGAATCACCACAGCCAATCACTTAAGGGCCGTCTTCAGTCGCAATTGCACTGAGGGAACATTGAACTGGATATTGTAATTAATATTTTTGGATTTATTTGAGTGGAAAATGCTTTATTTTGACATCCGGATTAGACCCAACTGTTTGTAACAATATAATAACAGTTTGTTTGGAAATTGTTGAAAAAATGATAATTTAATTTTCACAGCTCATCATTAGTACAACTGTACTATCTGGAAGTATGAATTACCTTAATATGGTGAAATAATGTGACCGGAATAACTAGTTCAATTTCTCTTAAAACCTTATTTTCAGAAATACACGTTAACTTAAAGTGGCCCTCCATAGTATTTTATTCACTTATAAAGAAAGATAATACTATCGCACCGTCAAATATTAAATACAGGTTATATGCTGTTAAGATAAAAACGATAACCTAACTGTTGTAAATATATGAATCTGAAAGAGATCTCAAGAATTTTGTGCTACACTATTTGACTCCACCAGTCAGTTCCATGATAAAGTTAACCACAAGCAATCCTTAGACTACTGTTGAAAATGAAATGAAACTTCCGTAAACAAACACCAAATTCTAAATTTATTTACAAATAAATCTTAAAAAATGTCTCAATAACGTACATGTAACTGTGGTGCCTAAGTAATCGAAATTACCTCCATTGAAATGTTTATTCTGCAAATTGTGATTAACCGTGTAGATCTACTTACCCAGAGCCAACATCCTCTGTCATAGCCAGCAAGGGAACAATAGAAAAATGTATAGTGCGTGATGCAATTTTTTCCTAAAAATAAAACAGGAAATACCTTTAATACAAACGTGAGTGAGTGAGTGAGTGAGTGAGTGAGTGAGTGAGTGAGTGAGTGAGTGAGTGAGTGAGTGAGTGAGTGAGTGAGTGAGTGAGTGAGTGAGTGAGTGAGTTATTTATTATAGTGACATGTGCATCAAATAATATAATGGCAGTAAATTAATCTAAAGATCACAAAAGCCCCCGACCCAATGGGTCTATATGTCACCATAACAGTAAGTAATTGAACGACGCATAATAAATATGAATATGATATACAATTGACGCTACCGTGGCAAGTATTTGTATATTTGTATACTTGGGCTTTTTACAATATGATATTAAGAAACAGGTGTATTTATGAATATGATAAACAAACGAACAACTACGGAATGGTATAATCATTTAGCGCATTGAACGTTTGAAAAAAAATGAAAGTCTATAGCTTCTCCCAAACATTTCATGTCGTACATTCCCTCTTGCTTATTCTTCTAACTTCCTGCTTACTTTCGTCGTTCAATCAATTACCTAATACTATTTACTTCAAAGACATATTACCTTTATATTATAAGCAACGTTATGTTTCAGGTAAAAGCCATATAACAGGAAATTTAACTCAAAACCTGGCCAATTTGAAAGAATCAAACTACTTTTATTAACCATGTTTCGACTCAAAAAAATAATATTTTCAAAGTAATTAAAACATAAAGTTTCAGTTTAAAGTTGTTTCACAACAGAAAAAAAACTTAAATTGATGTGTCAATCAGAAATGATCGTTCTTTATGCTTTATGCTTTCATGCCAAGGTGCAAAGTCAAAATATTTGCATTCACTTGCATCATTAATGTAACAGGAGTGTCCCTTTTTATTTTGTAAAGTTTTTATTTGGTTCAGTATTTCGGCAATGAGAGCAAAGGCATAATAGACTAATTTTTACGACTATTCAGTAAATTTAAAGTTCAAAATACAACGTTCGGATGTATAAATTATTTTCTCGATCTGCTGATGTTATCAGTTATCCTTAACAACATCGAACGCGATTTTGATGCATATCCATTACTACCCATGAACAGGCTTAATCAAAAACCAAGTCTGTAATATTATCATAATCGTCGTGTTCGGTGGCATTTAAATTTCCCTTTTCAATCATATACGTTTATTCTTTGATTTCCAAATGTCTTTTGTATATTACTCGTATGTAAAATACAAATGTAATAATGAATAAGTTGATCTTCCAGACACACGGTTACAATGAAGGATAGAGCTTGGTACATGTATATGAACTTGTGATTTATCGCGATGATTAATCATTTATTTATAACATATTTATACTTACATTTGTTATCGAAAAGTTCACAATCTCATCTTCTTGATTAGATTCTATGACTTTTATGACTACTGGAATACCAAGGCCATGGGCTGTATCCTTCGCTGTAATAAAATCACACGAAGAACATCAAAACAGGAGATATGAGAATGTCCGAAAAAGATTACTGGAAAAAAATATAAGCAAAATATCTACAATGCATGGAAAATTAAAACCCAAAACATTTTTGACTATAGAAATAAATATGTCCATTTTGCGGTGTCTATTATCGTTTAAGTAGCGATTGTTCCAATAAGTGTCAATCGTTTATAGCAGTTAGTTATCCCTACAGAATAAATCTCCATTAGTATAACCAATTAGCAGTGGCTCTTTGCAACTAACAAAATGATGTTTCAAGTCTTCATTAGACTAAGTATGTTACCATGCAGAGCGTTCGAACTCAATCGCAAAAATAGGTAGTCTAAAATTTAATGTGGTGAGTTTTCTGACTTGTGGTGATCTAAACTCTTTGTGATAATACATATAAACCAAGAAAAGCAAGAGCTGTCACTGAAAACTGACATATGCTGAGAATTAAGGGCCTATAACTCGTCCGAAAATTATCCGAGCGTAAACTGCTGACGAAATGCACAACTATGCATGGTGACAAACATTCCTGCGAAGTTTCAATGGAATCCTTCGAAGCGGTTTTTCAGATGAAGCGAGGACAAGATTTTACCGAACTTCCTGACTGACGGACGGACGGTCAGACGAACGGACAGTGCGATTACTAAACGCCTCCCTTCCGGGGAATACAAATAAGTTTTTTATTTGTACATGTATGGTGATAATGTTATGTACATTTAAAAACCTATTCAGCGATTGCCCATTATCTAAATGCAAAATGTTACCTTTTTATACATTTTTGAGGTTGTTTATTTAAAATGGACATTTTCAAGTTACTTTTTTATAATAGACAGTTTAATCAACGGGTTCTTGCAGACATGATATTTACGACGTTTTTTGTAAAACTCGCATTTCAAAGTTTATTAGCCTGTTTGCTTAATAATGTAGAGAGAAAAATGAAGTCAAGGGGATGTCGGTATGGGAAATTAGATCGCAATTATTGTAGCACTATCTGTCAAGGGATATTGCTGTTGATGGCAATATAACCGGCATTTTGTACATCCAAGAACGAAAGCTTACATGTTAAACATGTTAGAACAAGTGTAGTTAAGCTTAGCACGAAGACATATATCATTCATTGTAAAGAAGAAAAGAACACACTTACGACGATATACTATTCCATAACCTCCTGATCCTAAAGGCGTTGGCGGTGCTGTGCTGATAAGGAATTTGAAGCATTCAACTGATGGAGTGCGAAGTCTTCCATCATGGGGAGACATTGACAGTTCCGCCTTTGCCGATTCGGGACTAAAATGGAAAGCAGATGCATCGAGATTACCGGCATCGTTTGTTTTAGCTTCAATCAACTCTGGCTCCACTGGTGAAACACTAGATTCTGCTGCCGGTTTAGGTACAGTAATTTCGGCCGTTTGAGAAGGATCAAATTGCCTGTCGTGCACAATATTTGATGGTTCAGATATTTTAAGCTCGCGTATTAAATTGATCGATTCTTCAGTCAAAGCGGGCGTCGGACGCTGTAGAGTGTCAATATCTTCCCGTCTGGCATCAATGTCATCATGTTTTCCAGGACGGGCTGGTGGTCCGTCCATAACGTTTAAATTCTCTTCATCAACTCTTCTCGGAAAAGAGCTTAAAGAGCCTGATATATCAGGTTGATTGATGTTGGTTCGATTCGGGTCTTGCATGCGGGTTTGTTCAAACTGATCTTTAAATGCTGATGAATTTAAACTTTGATATTCGTCTGTCTGGAAATCTGCACTTCGATCCCTCGTCATATTTCCATCGTTTGTGGTCAGCCTAAAAGGTTCTACAGGTGTTAGATTTACTGGACTGTCACGTTGTACATTTATTTTCCTGAAAAAAATAAAAGCATTCTACATTGTTTAAGAAAAATTAGTTTTTAAGAAATAATACTATTTTTAAGGTTGTGTTGAAAGTGCCTCGATTCTTTAAGGGTGAAAAATTAGGTCAGTAAGAAGTGAACAATTAATACGGAATCGACCGTACGATTTCGGTTACGGTATTGCGCATGAGCAAAAACGAGTACCTTGAAACTTTGAAACCGTGTCGCAAAATAAGGCTTCTGACTGGACAATGTGACTTTCATCCGGGTGCAATAGTCCAGATGGCTTGCTCCCGGATTTTAAAACTGAATAGCCGCCATTTTGTTTCTCGATTCACATTTTCAGAAGTTCTCCTCCATATGTTAGATAACAATTAAGATTAAACTCGCCAAAAAATTAAGGTAAATAAGTTTCTACATTGATTAAAACCTAATATTGTCAAAGAGTTAGGGTCAAACAGTAGACTCCACCGTAGCGATGCGTATTACGGTAGTTTTTCGAATTTGGTTAATTAATTAAAAAACGGAGTGACAAAGTGACAATTACACCGGTTTCCCCAACATTCTTAACATTGGAAATTTACGACGTTTTTATTTATTTTTTTACTGCAATCATCAACAAGAACAGTAAGTTTAACATTGCAGTTTAGATAGTAATATCGATTGCTTTCGTTTTAATTTGGTGTGGGAAAGCGATTAGGTATTGCGTTGAATTAACTCTGGATATTGTAGACTGGACAGAACTGGTCAAGAAATCTGACCAGCTAATGGCATTGAAGATGTGTATTCATGATCAGGACTCGAACCCAAGGTTCGCAGATATAGCATACAGCTACTCTGCTAATATAAGTTGAAATTTGAGGCATGGTAAAGCTGTGTTTACCAAATGCTATCTGAATAATGCTTCATTTACAACAAATAAAAATTATTAGAGATACATTTCATAAAAAAATGAGGCATAGTGTAGAATGATTTAAATAGGAAGCACGGCGAAGCCGTGTTTACAACTTGTTTTTTTTCAGATTTTAGGCATAATTGCTCTGCAGAGGTGTAGAAATTTTCTTTGACCCACTCGCCCTGGCGGTCGAGTGAATGAGTAAGTGCACTCGCCCTTACAGAAAGTACACTCGCCCTTACATTTTAAATAAAATACTCTTTCTGTAAAAGCTGTGTTTACCAAATGCTATCTGAATAATGCTTCATTTACAACAAATAAAAATTATTAGAGCTACATTTCATACAAATAAGGCACAGTGTAGAATGATTTAAATAGGAAGCACGGCGAAGCCGTGTTTACCACTAATTATTTATTTCAGATTTTAGGAATAATTGCTCTGTCTGTCAAACAAGTAACTGTTACAAGTTCAAATGTGTTGCATGGTGAAGCCGTGTTGAGCATTAATTAATTGGTATAAATTTGAAAATTTATTTATTTTATTTAGTTTTCTCAGTCCAATAGTTTGTGTCGAGCTTTTGTATACATGCCTGGGTCCAGATGTTTGAGTGTAATGATCGCTACAGACTTCCCGAAAGTTGTAAAAAAGTGTCAGACATGAGGTGAGATAAGATGTGAAAATCTGTCTGACCGAAACAATTTCTGTCTAAATGAAACATTTAACACATTAAATAAGCAAAACACAGTATTAAGGGTGACTGTTTTTTTTCAGTGGTACAAATTGTCATTATGACGGATACAGAAAATATTTCATTTGGATATCCTCACCCATTTCCCTCGGAACAGTCTCGAATCAAAACAGCGAGTAAAATTGTAATTAAGCGAGTAAAATTGGAATATGCAGATCAAATTTTTGCCAGACATTCGGTCCTACAACATTGGAAATCACATCAGACCAGTCCAAATTTTACCGGACAGGTCCGACGGTCCGGCGACTTTCAGGAAGTCTGTCACTAAGAAAATAAATTAAGTCATCGGAAGGTATATGCATGCATTGGGCAAATAATATCGTTTATAAAATTTGTTTTTTGTAATTTGTATTTCAGTTTGAAGTATACATATGAAAGATGCGTGACAAATCTGGTTCAAAGAGCATGAAACTGGAATAGGAGAAAAATTAGACTACTGGAGAGGTAATTTTTTTTAATTTACCCTTAATAAACAGTACAAACACTCAAACAGCACAGAATTTGCCCTTCCTTTACATGACTATGCAGGGCTGGACAAACCCACTAGCCAGACGCCTTGGACAAGCTGAAAATTGTATCGGACAATCTCAAAATATCTGATTGCTTGTCCGTGGGCTAGCTCAATTTTTTAGTGTAGACTAGTTTAAACGTTAATTTGATATGCGCCATTCTCTTTTAGCACCATATGCATATCATATTACAACAGCAATAGTTTTTATTACAAAATAACATGTTTTGATATCTATTTTAACATGATCAAGCCCCCATGTAACGCTTCCTCTTGAATTTCTTTACTTTGAATGTTTCTTTCTTTACTGTTAATACTGACCAATCAGAATTTGCTTATTTGCGCAAAAGTGGGACTAGCTGAAATGTTTACCCAGCTAGTTCTGGACTAGTTACTAAAAAAACTAAATTTGTCCAGCCCTGCTATGGTGTACCATAATCTCTGGCATGTTCACACAACCTCACCTGAACATGCCAAATTTTTGGAAGACACAGAATCAAACGCCACAAAGTTACTCTGCGGACCATGTTGTACATACATGATGGGTCCCTGTGGTCACTTATTTAATCCTTTATTTAGTGGGTAAATCTCATAATCTTGTTCACTTTTTTTTAGAAAGGAAACAATGCTGTTTCAGTTTTCACAGTTAATAACTTAACCTACTTCATGGACACACCTTTTTACCACATGGTCAGCCCATGTAAATCCAGATCAGATGGCATAGATGTAGACTAGATCAGCTGGCACATCTTTTTGTGGTCTTTAAAATGTGATAACACTCTGGTTTTATGCTAATCTTGTGTAGGAATTAAAGATGGCATGAAATTTTTCATCATTACCATCTTCCTTTTATGTGATTTTAATAAAAAGACCCTACATGTAATAAATAAATTATGGCAACAGTATGAATTGTTCACTGTTAACTTCAACTGCAATTTATGTACATCTTCATAAGCCACAAAAGGTACTGTATAACTGACTTACTAGTTATCAGAGAAGATTTAAAATAAAACATTTATTTTCAGAGATGTGTATCACCAAGCTTATGAAGGCTATAGATACTTATGCAGAATTGGTAGACAGCTATGGCACAGAATATGAACATAACCATAGTAAACAGATACAAGGTTTGCATAAATTTTCTTTATTTTCATTTATTAAAGCTGCGTGAATGTATAATAGACATCACACTGAATCTACCGGTGCATGAATATAAGTTACTATGTTAGTTTTTTTATCACATTAGTGACCAATGTATATCCAGTTCAGCAGGCTCATCTGTGCAGTCTGATCAAAATCTACACTGTTTAAGTTTAGATTCATGAGGTTATTTCTGACCAAGAAGCAACCAGTTTAGATCCAGATCAGACACCAAAAATGTTCGGCTGACGTGGAACTATACTGTTGTCCATGTGATTTAAAGAGTCTCCATAGAGTAAGTCAAGAGTCAGGATACCTGAAGTAATTATCAGAGCATACAAAATCAATGTTTTTGCCAAATTTTATTTTTGTGTCTAAATATTTTAAATCAATTTTAACTGTCGACAAATAAATTTATAAAAGCAATAAGATTATGATATAAAATTATTTTTGAAGATAAATTAATTTGCTGTTGAATTTAATATTTCAGGAAAACAGCTTCACATGAAATGCTGTGGGGAGACCAGGTTAACTGTTCTAGACAGTAGATGGAGCATACAGTTTACATATACTTCCACTACTAATTCCTGCAATAGAAGGTGCTGCTTTGGAAGTTTATGTCACTTGACAAGAAAAAGAATTGTCTATACAATTATACTGTGTGATTGTGATATCAAATAATACAAAAACGTTTTAATGTAGACCTCATTGAAGAACAGTAAATGAACAACACCATCAGTATAATTTTGTTATGAATATAATTTGCTGTTAAATGAAACCATAGAAAATAGGAATAGACTCCTTCAGCATTTGCTTTTCATGGACTAATTTGAATGTTTCATTCTATTCGGATAATAAATTCCTCACTACTGTCACTCATAGTACTATCTTAAGTCCTCAGACCCAAAAGTATGTTTGTTGATTTCAAGCTTGAATATTCAAACAATATGACAAGCTTCACTACTTGCTCTGTCATTGGTGTCACCATATTCCAACTCAGAATTTTAGGTGTTGTGGAATGATATTTTACAATCTACCTTGTTAACCAGATTTTTATGAGTCTACATTTCTTATACCATCTGTCAGCCTTGCATTTTGATCACATTTTGGTGCTGTTTAACTAAGAGTTCATGGCAAACTGGTGTACATGTATTCAACATCTCAAAGGATTCTTCCAAACTTCACAAAATCACTCAGCTCACTAAGATGTAGTGTTGCATCTTACAACCTTGATTCGTTTTGGTTAAAAAGTAAAACAACAAATGATGACTTGTTTCTTTGTTTTACCGTTAAACATACGATAAACTTCACTTTTGATTCGTCGATTCCGAGAGAGGCAGTGCCTTAGTTCATATTAGAACCTTCATAAATTGCATTAGATGTCACTTTTATATCCGATTCCTATTAAACTTTCGACGAATGAGTGTGTTAATTATATAACTGACCAATTAGTCACTGGGTCTTTTTGGGTTCAGTAATTAACTCACTTGGCCACAATCTTTAACATGTTGTCATAAATTTATGTACGAATATGTATACTGGTGATCTCTACTTAAGTTATTCAAAACATGACTTTAAAAAAGCATAAAAACTTCCAAAAAGGAGGTCAGTAATAATGTTATTGTAAAATTTATGCTCTTTTATTCAAAATTTTCGGACACTTGTATATTAACAAAAATACAGAATTTTTGATTTTTTTAATCTAAGGTACATTTAAATGTCAATAAGTTCATGTGTTAATTTTTATTCCGAGGCGACGTCACGTCATTCACTGGCTGGCTGGTTGGCTGGCTGTAGAGAGAGAGAGAGAGAGAGAGAGAGAGAGAGAGAGAGAGAGAGAGAGAGAGAGAGAGAGAGAGAGAGAGAGAGAGAGAGAGAGAGAGGGGGGAGAGAGAGAGAGGGAGAGAGAAGAAGGCATGCAGGCAGGCAGACAGACAGACAGACAGACAAAGAGACATCATGGCGAACATTAGATGGAATAAAATCACGTACTCGCAATAAACGATATTGTGAAAAATATAAACCACATGTTTTGATTTTCATATTATCAATGTTTATTGTGATCATCCTTATACGGCTTCATGTACATTAATACATGTACTTTTAGGTCAGATTGTGTCCGAGGTATTGTGAAGCGAAATGTGTCTTTTCGCTGTCTAAAATCGACGTGTATTTGGAAGAGACTGTTGATGTTTTATTAAAGAAAAGTTTTTGTATAATTGATCTGCAGCTGATTTGTGCACGGTTTTCGGCTTAGATTTGCAAAATAAAGGTTTTAAAAGAGACATAGCAGTTTGTTTACATTCGCGTTACTGACCTTTACAAGGTTTTATGATAGTGGTCGTCAATGATAAGTTGTTTCCTAATATATATGGGAGGGAAACATATGGGAGGGTTGAAGTAATAGGATGTTGTGGTAGACACTGTGCGCGTGATAATCTTTGAAGGTATTGGTACATCAAAGTGTACAGTCAATTATTTATCTTTTTCAAACTGTTTTCATAAAAAAAACAATTCGTGTACGTGACTGTGTAGCTTAAAGGTACACGTACATATCTTAAATCTCAACCTCTCTATTTCTTTGATATTGACACAGTTTGCATCAAACAGAAGAAAAAGAGTAATCCACATAAAACTTTCCAACTATGTGCAGGTAAAATCGCGTTTGGGCTTAATTCTTCGCGTTCGGTAGTAAAATGCCTTTTTCAGTTTGGTCTTTAAATAAAAATAGTTTTATTATAGCCAATAAATATTAATAAATTTATTTAGTTAAATGTATCAAAGCATTAAATATTAGCTTCTTGCACAAGTACCTCCACCCACAACTCTTAAAAAATGATCAAATTATAAAATTAACTGCAACACAGCTATAACAGTAAATTAAAACCTATATTTCCAATCACTAACGAAGGTTTGACTATGTATGTTTCGGGTTCAGAATAAAAAAGGGATATTACATGTGCTTTATATGATTGTTGTATCATGTCACAACACTTGTTTGTTGTTCAACTCGGGAAATAAATTCAATTAGCCAGTTGAATCCGGGTACTCAAACTGTATAAAACTTACATATTGATGTCAAATTGTCTATTTTCATAAGCGGATCAAAAACGCTTTACGTTAATTCCAGAAATACCAGTAACAAATTTATGTTAAGAAACTGAAAATTTCGATAAATAAATGTCAAATGTGGTCATGTTTTATATACATAATTTAAAGTTGCTATAAGGTTTTATTGGTTATCCTGAATGTCCTTCTATTGCGACTTAGAAAGTATACATTGATAATTATGTAAGAACATTGATATTTATGTAAGAACATGGACAAGAACGTTTCTATTTTACCGCTACTGAGCTATTTACATCATAACCACACAACATCAATAGATCTGAACTAAAATGACGTCAAACTCAAATCTCGTACAAAGATAAAAGGTGCAAATGACATATGACTATAATATCTTGCAGGAGAAGTAATTATATTTAAGGAATAAATGGTGGAAATATTTACCTTTTCTCCGGTTTTCTGTTTGCAATATCTGTAAATTAAAACATAATTAATCAAATCAAGTTTTCAAATAATAATACTGTTTCGATGCAAACATGTTCAGTTATAACATTCAGTTGAATGTTTTAGATCAGTCAACAAGTTTTTTTATTTGAACTATATTTCTTTTGAACTTACTTTGATTTTGGAGCTCAAGATCTGATCTGAAAAATGTGAAATATGCATATCAGGAATGGTCACATTCAGCAGACACATCCTCCCCAAATAGTAAGAAAGTAGGGAGGAGAAGAGAGCATGGTATTACAATAATCAGTTTCAAAACAGACGCCACAAACAATTAACGAAGGTGAGAACCCGATGGGTTACCTCTTTGGAATGGTCAATGGAAAAATTTGCTACAGGGGGTTGAACCCGATTCACCAACCTCACTTGCCCCAACAAAGTGAGTAGGACAGCCTGATAATGTTGTGACAGTATCTCCGAAGGAAATGTATTTTTATGAATTGAATTTTTTTGTTTAATGACAATAACATGTTAAATAAAATAAAATGTTGCTTGTCCTGGGTTGTTTTTCATTCAAACATTAATGTATCCTTTGATTTAGCCAGGGCATTTCATTTTAATAACAAGCTTCAGATCATTATAGTTTCTTAGAAGATATTATTTCAAGATTTTGAGAAAAGCTGATACACCAATACCGCTGAGGAACTCATAAGCGTAGTAAGAACAATTTTCAGACTGATCGTAGAACATCCAATTATCTTTCACATACAATATCAAACCTTGGATCAAACATTTGATTTTGAGAAGGATTTTATCTTTATAATACATGTATTTACAATGTGTATGTATTAAAGCCCAAGAGCGAAGACATGTCAGGCAAGCAGCATGATTTGAACAATTTGGTTAGAAAACAACTTATATTTGTGTAAAATGTCACCGAAATTAACCAAGCTGATTCAGAATGAAAAGTTAACACAAAAAAAAAATAAAAAAATAGGAACATTATTATCAAGCTGGTCTCTGATAAGCTAGCAGGTCAGTAGATAGAAAATGACAGTTCTGGGCCACCCTGAGGGCATTTTTAACAATAGACTCTTCCCTGGAAAACAAAGAACTCTTCCCGCTGACGGACAATAAGAGGATTAACTCTTCCCTTTATATTTTATGACTTTACCGCGGGTTAACAATAGGGGGGATTAAACAGGTATAATGTAATCATTTAAAATAATTTTATATTAAATTAAATAAAACTCATTTGAAAATGTATTATTATTATTATTATTATTATTATTATTATTATTATTATTATTTTAGCAGATATATGCGATAACAATAAAAGGATTCACATTTATTTACAACACAAACTCATCGAAGTGTGTATTACAAAAAAAAAACTCATTGAAGTGAGCTTTATTCACTGTTACCCGATAAATTTATGAAATGGTTTCTTCTTATTAACGATTTAATCCAGTTCATTCATTGTGCACAGGGGTGTTTTGCAGAAATTAATTATTAATAAGTAGAAAATTAAGTAGAAAATGCATCGTGTTTGCTTAAGAAAATTTGGAATTAATATTGAAAGGACTTGTACACAAATATATTGAAGGTATGTAAAAGCATTTTGTTTCAAATACTTTTGATTTACTTTTTTAACATTTGCATCTACTCCAAAAAGAAATGATTATTTCCTTAAAACAATCGAAGATAAAGATTGTTAAAATGTGCGCGCTTGAAATTGCTAATATTATAAAGATTATAGCTACACGTGTTTTTTTTTAAGAAAGAAAAATGGAATGCCAAACATGCGGAAAGTGTTTTGCTAATGAATGGAATCGTGAGATTTTTTCACGGCATTTTTCATCCGTGCATGGCAATATGAAGTCTAAATCGCCTAAAACATCCCGCTGTAAAAAGCAAAGTCAGGAACCACAAAATCATCGTCAGGAGAAACATCTGCCGTATGAACAACAACAAATCATCATCAACAACCACAACAACACATTGATCATCATCAGCAGCTGCAACAATATCAGAAGCAACAACGTCTGATGCACGAACGCCGAGAACAACAACATCAGCAACAACATCATCAGCAACAGCAACAACTAGATAATCAACAACATCAGCAACAACAATTGGCACTCTTACCTCATTTATTTCACAAATTTGCGTGAGAGTGTTTTGACTTTTTCAATAATCTTTCTATTTATAGAACATGAATAAATTTCCCTTTTACCATTTTCGAAAGTAATGTACTTGGTGATAATACATTTTGTTGATATCCTGTGATTCATCTGTAATGACTTCATAGAAATCATCTCTTCGTTTCAAAAATAAAAATACAATTGGTTAATATGTTGACTTTCCGTTTATTTCAGTAAGACACATTAATTATTTAAATTGTAATGAACGGTGATATTCAAATGTGACAAAATAACAGTGCGTAGGTCTCTTAATAAACGTCAACATAAAAAGTGCTTGATATTCTATCGAGTATTCCATTTCTACATTTAAACTTATAAAAGCATCAGTATAATCAACCCATAATTTACATTTATATTCATAGGTTTTCATACATTTTTTAAGAACAATGGCTTCAAGACACAATGTTGTCAATAAGGCATTAGTTCGTGACTGACACCCTACGTAATTCGTTTTTGTACTTTGTCACAATCAAATACATCCAGTGTTAAAGAAAGAATATACAATGAAAATTATTTGTCATTTAAACAGATTAGCTTATCTTTTCTTTCAACACATACTTCGCATTAGTTTAAAGTATGCTTTTAATCCTTGTCGAAGCAAGAAGGGGATTATACCCCTTTGGATTCGTTAGATTCTGTTGATTTTCTAAATAATACTTAAATGATGATGAGACTTTATAAAAACAATAAAATATTTGTCTGAAAAGAATTTTCAGAAAAGTTTATACTG
Organism: Corbicula japonica; assembly: GCA_038501625.1. NCBI lineage: Eukaryota > Metazoa > Mollusca > Bivalvia > Venerida > Cyrenidae > Corbicula > Corbicula japonica. Next base: position 2,417,435 of record JAZAYU010000097.1, on the reverse strand, counting down.
CAATGTATTCAAATTTATTGCATCCGATGCGCTCTTTGTTTCCGTTTCATCTATTTGTCTCCCAAATAGAGGCAATGCCATTTTTATGTTAGTAAAAGTTCTTCCAAAATTAATAATTGTTTCCTGGTTAAAATTTTTCAATAAATTAATAAATTATAAATAAAAATCAAATGTATAAACTATTTTAAATGAAACAGAAAAAAAAGTTTTGAAAAAAAAATACGAAAATAAAAACAATAATAAAATTATAAAGTAAAAATAAAATAAATAAATAGTTGGTGTTTCGGTAACATATATAATTTGTTACCATTGATGCAGATGCTAGTTCTTACTTAATTGTAAATTGTGTGCTCATCTTTTCATTTAGATCCTACTTTTTAAGGATTTACACCAAATCAAATACCACATTAATGGACCGGATAATTAAAGCAGCAAATGCAAGACGTTTAAACACATTACGATAGAACAAAACAAAACAAACAACAACAAAAGTGATAGAAAAAAAATCAAATTCATTTCATTCTAACATATTTCACTGATATAATGAAAACATAAATAATTTCTTTTTTATAAATCATCAAAGTTTCATATTTAAACTGGTCCACAATTAAAATGCTCTTTTCACAACAGGGTGGTTTTGATTTGAGAACTTTGGAAATATGATTTCGAACTTCTAACCAATTTTGATTACAAGTTCAAACTTTATTACTGACACTTTAAGAATAGAATTTTTGTTAATTATTTGCTTATGTTTAGCAGAAACTAATTGTGTTTTTATACTCCTAATAAAAGATTGCAATTTGTCAAGAACACCATTAATAAGACTCTGATGATAATTACAATTTAGGGCATTCGCCCCTGGATAAATAGCATTCAATGAAAAATATTTTATCATTCATACATTCAGATTAGATTGTCTTTTATTTCATTACAACTTTCACATTTTCAAGCAGGTGTCAAGTGTGCTTTTAATCCTAATCATTGAAAGAAAGGGGATTTGTATTGTTGATTATCAAAATTATACTCCACTTCTCACCTATCACACAATGTTTATTGTAAACTCCAGAAAAAAAATTCTTTTCGCAAGTTTACGCAACATAAACAAACTTAATCAAACTATTCCTTTAAAATCGTCACAATAGCCGGTACTTGTAAACTGTTACCAGTATAACATAATGCCGATCACTGCTCCAGGGTTAACTTCGACTTGCTCGATCGATAGGGTGTATAACATTTTGTGGATAGGTTACTTTCCAGCGTGGCCGTATAATTTGTGATCTGTTGTTTTGATTGTTGTTCTATTCAAGAAGAAAATCCGAATATGTCTCATAGTAAATTCAAATGTATCTGAAAAAAAATTGTTTGCGTATGTTAACATTTTCTATCTAGCTAGACCAAATTAAAATTTTTCAAAAGAGTTTCAAATTTAAAATAAATTAGACCCTATTTCACTGTTGTTTTTTTTTAACACCTTTCCTCTTGTATGCTCATTTATATTAAGTTTTATCATAGCTTTAAAATTGTAACTCTTAAAGTGTTTAGAGTTTCCTATGTAATTAATATTTTAATATCTTTTAACTGATATAATTGTTATTTCGGTATTTAAGTCTTATTTTATCATTCCTTTTTTTTTCAAATTATATTTTCTGAATTGACATTGTATAATTTCATATTTCTTTCATCCATCATTCATCTTATTATTTTCTCGTTTATTATTATCAAAACTATTATATTATTTTTGGATCTTGTTGTTGTTATTAATTTCTAGCACGTTAAATGAAATGAAAATTTTGAAGTATGCAATCGTTGTTATCAATATCGTGTTAAGGAATAGTTTCACTTACACTTTTGAAAGTGTGTTTCCTCTCATATAAGATTTAAAAGATTCACAATTAATAAAATGTATTGAAATGTATGCTGTCACTGTAAGAACAATTAATAAACAACAATTTGTCATTTTTTGTATTTTTCATATAAAACATTGAGTCTACTCAACAATAAAAAAGAATAACATAGTGTATTACTCATTTTTGCATAGATTACAATTCAGTTTCAAATTTCAGTCAGTAAGCCACTTACTCAATTCAATTTTTTATTCAACCATTGATCATCCAGTTTTGATAGTTAACTCTTTCCACAAAATAGTAAATTTCTTATTGTATTTATCGGTTATTCTTGTGAACGACTAACCACAACTGATGTTTGTAAAACCATGTTGTTGATTTGGAAATAAATTCGAAAATGAGTACTATTTTTTTTGTATAATTTCAAAGTGTGCTTATTCATGTCTGTCTTAAAACAAAGTCTCGATCACGTGTTGTAAGAAGCGGTGTGTTCCGGTTAATTCTTTTCGCTCAATTTCTTTAAGCTGATTTCAATTTTTGCGGCATTCCGTTTCGAGGTAGCATCCTGTTGAGTTCTCTTTTGTGTTAAAGTTTTGTAGTGTCTTTTGATAATATTGTAAACGCATACCCTCTTTCAACCTCTTTCTTCTTGGATGTAAGCTTTGTTTTTTGAATGTGGTTATTTATGATATGACTTTTTCACGTTTTTATAAAGCGTTCGACATTGAGTGATGTCAAACTATTCTAGTTTTCAAATTTTAACTATCTTCTACTACAAAACACCAAGAAAATAATATCATTATAGTTATTTTCATTTGTAAAAGTATTCCTGTATCGAATATCATACCAAAAGTATATAATATGCTAAAAAAGGTGTTTTGTAAAATTTTATTTGTTGTTTTTATGTCAATTTTATTTTTATTATACAAACTTAGTGATAAAGCTGTTTGTGAAATCGTATTTGTAGTTTGTTTGTTGTTGTTGTTGTTGTTTTTGTCAATTTTATTATTGTCATACACATATGGTTTTAAATATTGTGTTCTCTCCATTTCTGTGGAGGATCAGTTTTAAATTTCATCGAAATCAAAATATCATTTTTATTTTAGAAATCGAAATAAAAAATGATCAAGTTCATGTTGTTGCACATAAATATGTTCTATCAAACCGATCCTTCGATATGTTCATACCTTTAATTTGTCCGAATTTCATGTCCTTGAAATCTTGATCAACCCTTCGGATTTATAAGTCTTATTAATGCTAATGCAATTAATACATACATTTATGTGATTATGTAAATAATTTTCCTTTATCCATTCCATTAAGGACATGAAATTCGGACAAATTAAAGGTATGAACATATCGAAGGAAAATATACAAAAAAAAGTAGTACTCATTTTCGAATTTATTTCCAAATCAACAACATGGTTTTACAAACATCAGTTGTGGTTAGTCGTTCACAAGAATAACCGATAAACACAATAAGAAATTTACTATTTTGTGGAAAGAGTTAACTATCAAAACTGGATGATCAAGACATAATAATGGTTGAATAAAAAATTGAATTGAGTAAGTGGCTTACTGACTGAAATTTGAAACTGAATTGTAATCTATGCAAAAATGAGTAATACACTATGTTATTCTTTTTTATTGTTGAGTTGACACAATGTTTTATATGAAAAATACAAAAATGACAAATTGTTGTTTATTAATTGTTCTTACAGTGACAGCATACATTTCATTACATTTTATTAATTGTGAATCTTTTAAATCTTATATGAGAGGAAACACACTTTCAAAAGTGTAAGTGAAACTATTCCTTAACACGATATTGAAAACAACGATTGCATACTTCGAAATTTTCATTTCATTTAACGTGCTAGAAATTATTAACAACAACAAGATCCAAAAGTAATATCATAGTTTTGAAAATAATAAACGAGAAAATAATAAGATGAATGATGGATTAAAGAAATATGAAATTATACAATGTCAATTCAGAAAATATAATTTGAAAAAAAAAGGAATGATAAAATAGACTTAAATACCGAACTAACAATTATATCAGTTAAAAGATATTAAAATATTAATTACATAGGAAACTCTAAACACTTTAAGAGTTACAATTTTAAAGCTATGATAAAACTGAATATAAATGAGCATACAAGAGGAAAGGTGTTAAAAACAAACAACAGTGAAATAGGGTCTAATTTATTTTAAATTTGAAATGCTTTTGAAAAATTTTAATTTGGTCTAGCTAGATAGAAAATGTTAACATACGCAAACAATTTTGTTTCAGATACATTTGAATTTACTATGAGACATATTCGGATTTCCTTCTTGAATAGAACAACAATCAAAACAACAGATCACAAATTATATGGCCACGCTGGAAAGTAACCTATCCACAAAATGTTGTACACCTTATCGATCGAGCAAGTCGAAGATAACCCTGGTGCAGTGATCGGCATTATGTTATACTGGTAACAGTTTACAAGTACCGGTTATTGTGACAATTTTAAAAGAATAGTTTGATTAAGTTTGTTTATGTTGCGTAAACTTGCGAAAAGAATTTTTTTCTGGAGTTTACAATATACATTGTCTGATAGGTGAGAAGTGGAGTATAATTTTGATAATCAACAATACAAATCCCCTTTCTTTCAATGATTAGGATTAAAAGAACACTTGACACCTGCTTGAAAATGTGAAAGTTGTAATGAAGTAAAAGACAAGCTAATCTGAATGTATGAATGATAAAATACTTTTCATTGAATGCTATTTAACCAGGGGCGAATGCCCTAAATTGTAATTATCATCAGAGTCTTATTAATGGTGTTCTTGACAAATTGCAATCTTTTATTAGGAGTATAAAAACACAATTAGTTTCTGCTAAACATATGCAAATAATTAACAAAAATTCTATTCTTAAAGTGTCAGTAATAAGGTTTGAACTTGTAATCAAAATTGGTTAGAAGTTCGAAATCATATTTCCAAAGTTCTCAAATCAAAACCACCCTGTTGTGAAAAAGAGCATTTTAATTGTGGACCAGTTTAAATATGATACTTTGATGATTTATAAAAAAAGAAAATATTTATGTTTTCATTATATCAGTGAAATATGTTAGAATGAAATGAATTTGATTTTTTTTCTATCACTTTTGTTGTTGTTTGTTTTGTTTTGTTCTATCGTAATGTGTTTAAACGTCTTGCATTTGCTGCTTTAATTATCCGGTCCATTAATGTGGTATTTGATTTGGTGTAAATCCTTAAAAAGTAGGATCTAAATGAAAAAATGCGCACACAATTTACAATAAAGTAAGAACTAACATCTGCAGCAATGGTAACAAATTATATATGTTACCGAAACACCAACTATTTATTTATTTTTTTTTTACTTTATAATTTTATTATTGTTTTTATTTTCGTTTTTTTTTCAAAACTTTTTTTTTCTGTTTCATTTAAAATAGTTTATACATTTGATTTTTATTTATAATTTAATAATTTATTGAACAATTTTAACCAGGAAACAATTATTAATTTTGGAAGAACTTTTACTAACATAAAAATGGCATTGCCTCTATTTGGGAGACAAATAGATGAAACGGAAACAAAGAGCGCATCGGATGCAATAAATATGAATACATTGCAGTATAAACTTTTCTGAAAATTCTTTTCAGACAAATATTTTATTGGTTTTATAAAGTCTCATATTCATTTAAGTATTATTAAGAAAATCAACAGAATCTAACGAATACAAAGGAGTATAATCCCCTTCTTGCTTCGACAAGGATTAAAAGCACACTTTAAACTGATGCGAAGTATGTGTTGAAAGAAAAGATAAGCTAATCTGTTTAAATGACAAATAATTTTCATTGTATATTCTTTCTTTAACACTGGATGTATTTGATTGTGACAAAGTACAAAAACGAATTACGTAGGGTGTCAGTCACGAACTAATGCCTTATTAACAACATTGTGTCTTGAAGCCATTGTTCTTAAAAAATGTATGAAAACCTATGAATATAAATGTAAATTATGGGTTCATTATACTGATGCTTTAATAAGTTTTAATGTAGAAATGGAATACGCGATAGAATATCAAGCATTTTTTATGTTGACGTTTATTTAAAGACCTACGCACTGTTATTTTGTCACATTTGAATATCACCGTTCATTACAATTAAAATAATTAATGTGTCCTACTGAAATAAACGGAAAGTCAACATATTAACCAATTGTGTTTTTATTTTTGATACGAAGAGATGATTTCTATGAAGTCATTACAGATGAATCACAGGATATCAACAAAATGTATTATCACCAAGTACATTACTTTCGAAAATGGTAAAAGGGAAATTTATTCATGTTCTATAAATAGAAAGATTATTGAAAAAGTCAAAACACTCTCACGCAAATTTGTGAAATAAATGAGGTAAGAGTGCCAATTGTTGTTGCTGATGTTGTTGATTATCTAGTTGTTGCTGTTGCTGATGATGTTGTTGTTGTTGCTGATGTTGTTGTTCTCTGCGTTCGTGCATCAGACGTTGTTGCTTCTGATATTGTTGCAGCTGCTGATGATGATCAATGTGTTGTTGTGGTTGTTGATGATGATTTGTTGTTGTTCATGCAGCAGATGTTTCTCCTGACGATGATTTTGTGGTTCCTGGCTTTGCTTTTTACAGCGGGATGTTTTAGGCGATTTAGACTTCATATTGCCATGCACCGATGATAAATGCAGTGAAAAAATCTCACGATTCCATTCATGAGCAAAACACTTTCCGCATGTTTGGCATTCCATTTTTCTTTCTTCAAAAAAAAAACACGTGTAGCTATCATCTTTATAATATTAGCAATTTCAAGCGCGTACATTTTAACAATCTTTATCTTCGATTGTTTTAAGGAAATAATCATTTCTTTTTGGAGTAGATGCTTAAAGTCAAAAATGTTTATTAATTCTAATTTAATAGTTTTTGCATACACAAAACTGAGTTGTGAATAAAAACTTGTGCATTTAAGAAAAATGAATTTCGAATATAGTTTCGGAAAGATTATTAGGACTATTTGATAATTTATTAAGAATAAGAAACAAAAATGCACTATTTCATGATAAGTGTTAATACTAAGAAAACGCATAAACTATTTTGTGATAGTAACATTTAGAATAAAATCATTAGATTTTTAGAAGGAGGGGTATCTAGAAACCATTTCATAAATTTAATGGGTAACAGTGAATTTTGTAATACTCACTTCGATGATTTTTTGTTGTAAATAAATGTGAATCCTTTTATTGTTATCGCATATATCTAATAAAATAATAATAATAAAAAGATAAGCTGATCCGAATGTTTGCTTCTGCTCTGGGTCTACACACAGTTCGGGATTCAGTTAATTAATTTCTGCAAAACACCCCTGTGCACAATAAATGAACTGGATTAAATCGTTAATAAGAAGAAACCATTTCATAAATTTAACGGGTAACAGAGAATAAAGCTCACTTCAATGAGTTTTTTTTGTAATACTCACTTCGATGAGTTTGTGTTGTAAATAAATGTGAATCCTTTTATTGTTATCGCATATATCTGCTAACACGATCCTGTGAATTTTCGGAATATTATATTTTCCGAAAACTTTTTTTTTATTTTATCGATTTTCTTGCGGTTTTTTTATCAAGTGATTACACATGAATTAAATAGAAAAACTGGAATGTTTCAATGCCCTATCTTGTTTAGTTTTCGAGAAAATTGAAAAATAAATTGACATTTTCCGATCGGAATCCTGAATTTTCCTATCGGAAAATTTTCCGATCGGATTTTTCCGGTCGGATTTTTTTCCATTCGGAAAAAAGTTGTTATGTTTTCTTATGAAAATGAAAAAAAATCAAAATTATATTGTGATAAAAGAAAAACAAAATGTAAATACAGTATTAGTTTAAATATATACCCACTATTTTTATGTAAGTTATTGTTATCATATTTTGTTGACAACATCTGACTCTCTTGGTCATGATTGACAACTTGAAATTGATGTAATCGTCAACATCGTTTAATGTTTTCGTCAAAATGACTCATTACATAAATATAGATAATTATCCATATATCTCCATTATTTATCCGTTTTAATACGATAGTGCTGATCAAGAAATACAGCAAGTTGATATAGATTGAAGGCCATTATTGTGCTCACACAGACACTGACGCATGAACTAACACAGCCGTCACATAATACATGTTGTAATTGTAAGTGTGTAATATATATTACATTTATTATATGACGTTATCTCCAGTCTGAATCATTGAAGAGGTGAAATTCGTTATTAATTTTTTCATTCTTGATTTATTTTTTTAATTTGACGTACTTTTTGATTTATATTCTAAGATCACTTGTCAGACTTACTGATTCTTTTCAGTCCGGTCGGTTATTATCTCGTTAAAGGTCAATCTCATTCTTTTATGTTGAGACCATAGCATGCAGATTATGGAATGTTATTGATGTGAAAATACCGCGCTAAAAACCGAGTTAAAGGTTTCATATAAAGTTTCATCGTCTTATCGGTAGATCAAAATGGGTACCTATGTTTACTTACTTGTGTAAATTTTGAGCTCAACTAGGTTCTAATGGTTGTGGTTCCGTTACTGCGCATTAACCGGCTAAATACCGAGACTGCAATATTTCATGTCAAAAAAAATATTTCAAAACTTTCTATCCTTTTTTATTTTAATAAGCAATAGGTTGGTTGTTAGACAATTACATTTGCATAACGCACGGATACATGTATAACTTCTATATCACCGGCAGAATATGATCTCTTGGTCAGCTGTCTGCAATCGGTTGAGAACTCATTTTTGAAAAGAACATGTTTTATCGACAATGTAAAAGAAATTTACAAATACGTATATATTTTTAAATTCATAGAGTTATTGTTGTTATTTCACCTAAATTGTGCAATAACTATTGTATTTAAAAAAGAGAGAAACATAAATTCGGGAAAAAATAAACATATTTCTGGAAAAAATCGTGAACAAGTAATAGTATACAGTAGTGTGTTTTAATTACCTTCATCTCAGATTTGATGTAAAAGTTACATTTTAACTTATATTATTTTGCAGATAATGATTATTAAACAAAAAAGATCGATTTAATATAAGAATCATAATTCGGTTAAAATCTGTATGAAATTAGGATAGTCGCATGGTCTCGCACGATTATGGATACACATTATAGAACTGTTAGTTTGAAAAATTCCGATCGGAAGAGGTGATTCTAATCGGAACGATTCCTGCGTTTATTTAATTCCAATCGGAATACATGTTGCATTTATCTTTCCGACCGGAATCAGTCCTGTGGGAAAAGTTATTCCGAACATTTAGTTTAAAGGCGTTCGCTACAGTTTTTTTTACGAGTATGACACTACGGCACCACCGTCTAAACACAGTTCACGGTCCGATCTGGTTTTTATCAATAAATAAAACACAGTTCACGGTCCAAGACATGACTTATTCGGACATAGCTCGTTTCGGATACGAATGTCGATTATTGGTTAAATTTTTGCTTAGGTTTTAAATTCGCGCACTGGTCCGAGCGCGAAATACGCGAAAATTAAGCCATCGCTAAATAAAATGATACCACAGTTATAATTAATGATGTTCACTAAATACCTTTAAGTCTCTTTGTTTTAAAAACATCCTTAAGAATGAAAAGATTTGACGATAAATTATTTGTAGTAAAATAGGTAATACTTAATTTTTTATATGTGTTTCATTATTTGTATTGCAATTATCAGCAATTTATTTGTAATTTAGAATGTTTTTAACTGAAAAATAGAATTATTTATGATAATATTGTGATACATTCTATAATTTTATGCCGGCAAAGAAGTCTATTAAAATCGTAAAAATTGTTCAAAATGTGACATCTTCGGTATCCAATAAAAAATAAGAAACCCCGGTAAGGTCCCGTTTTTATTTGGTTTTTCATTGCATAACATCATGTTCTTGACATAGACAAAGTTTGAATGAAATCTATTATTGAGAAAATTTTGATGAAACTGTAGCGACTGCCTTTAATTGCAACTTATGTCGTATTTATAATTTCCAGTCAGTAAAGTCAGTTGTTGTGTTTTCTTATGAAAATGAAAAAAAATCAAAAATAGATTGTTATAAAAGAAAAACTAAATATATATATTATTTTAAATATACACTCACTATTCTGTAAGTAAGTTATTTTTATTACAGTATCGCATTTTCAACGTGTGACGTATAGGCTTGAATGTGGAATAAGATATTTCTTTAAATAAGGATCTCCAGCTTGAAGTATTCCCCTTAGGAAAATTTTGATTCCACTTTCAGAATGCTTAAGCTAAGACGATACTATGCTGTCAGAAATGAACAGTAATTGTGCATGTATTTAGTACATTTATAAGTATTCGGTGCGCTATTGATTTTAGATCGAGAATATATCAAATTGAATGTTTTTACTTCACCCGTCACTGTGTTTCTTATTCTCTGCGATGGGATCCTTACTGAATTGCGCTTCGTTTCTCCAAGGCTTGAAATGCAATTTATTTTTATTTAAGCAAACATAAAGAAAATGAAAGAGTAAACAATGCGAGAAACTGACTGTATTTCACGTTCAAAATTTGTAGAACGTAGTCCTGGTATATTTTTCATAGACGCATACACAATCTCACTTAAGTCAGATCTAACAAAATGTTAGGTCTGATGACGTCCCGCAGTCACCGTACATAAGTAATAGCGGTTTTCCCTCGATTACTATTTTTAGAAATTGCCAACACAGGAAGCGTATTTATAACGCTCGCAAAATGAAGATGTCATTACATTAGAAATGCATGCAATACTACATAAACACATATATCTCCAGTAACATATGTCTTACGCAGGCTGACAACACTTTCCATGAGTTAAAATACTATTTATACTTTCCCTTCTGCGATTTTATAGGCGACAATCTGATTGGTTCAACGGGTTAGTGATAAAAGCATGTTTTAGTTACGCGTCGTCAGATCCTAAGAGCTTAGCGGGTTTCAGGAAATGATTTTATTCAGATTGACGCATACAGATTGTAAAATAAGTTACCTTTCTTGACTTCGATGTATGTTATTAACTTGGTCTTAGTGATACAAACGATTTATTACAATTATTATAGAGTTTATACATTTGGCAATAAATCTATAAAACACATGTCAGGCACCCAGCTTTCTTCAAATCGATAAGTAAAATATTTTCTATTATACTTATTTTACGATTAGAATACTAGAAAAATTCTTTCACATTCTGCACTATACAAACACATTCATATCTACAAGTAATCTACAAATCAAATGATAAGTTGTAACGAAATGTCCGAAATAAGTTTCATTTTCGTTTGCATTTTGTTGTATTTATGTTTAATACATATGTCTAATCGAAAAATATTAACATAACTATAATATAATTTAATGCGGCATTTTGTTTGAAATGCAGTATTCATTCAGTTAAAGTATTTTATTAATTTATTGATACTACATAATCAACAAAATTGGTTTCAAATATATAACTGGTTATATAAATTCTCTCATTTTGCACGTGTATAGAAAAACTATTAACATTACGAAAGACAAAAACAATCATAAAACAAAAAAAAATATTGAAGCGTTATTAGACCGGAAGTTGTGGAAATTATTAAACAGGTATTTCAAACGACATTAAGACTGTATATAGATACAGATGATTGAATGTTGATTTAAGTGTTTAGTTGCATATTCGAGTGTACGAGTAGTTAGAAAAATGCACGTGTTTTAATATGACATAATACCGGCTGTGTTTCGCGTGATTGACCGCGCGATTCGTGCAAAAAGTAAAGAAATGCCAACTACACAGAAATGTGGTCCTCGGTAAATAATATTATATTTCGATTGTATCTTAAATTTGTGTTAATCAAAGTTAATAATAAATTTTTATAGTGTGTGTGATAACAACGGAGAATGAGAATCAACCACCTTTAACAAACTCATAATTGAAAATTATTTTCAAAGCAGTTGATTTTTCTATTAATCCGAATCCCATAACTGACTGTGTAAAGACGATGTGTTTTGTTTAACATGATTATTTCAATGGTTATATGTAAATTGTAATATTGGGTGCTAAAGATCCTCTGTTGTTAACTTATTTCGATAGAAAAAGAAGAAGTTTACACGTTTGAGATCAAAGTAAAATTGTGACGTTAACGGGAATCGAACCAACGACCTACAGAACCAGGAGTCAACGATAAAATGTTGAGGATCGGTCTAGACCACTCAGCTAATGCAGGATATGTATGAATCGAATATCAGTCCAAATATAAACTTGCTCTGGGATTCAGGGGCGGATCCAGGGGATGTGGGGGAGGGGGGCAATGACCCCCTTCACAAAAAATGGAGGGATGGAAGACAGGGAGTAGCGCGTTTTGTGTTACCGCACTTCTTTACTCAACCATGCCACCTATATAGCTAAAGCTGTTTAATTTGACTGAAAACAGTACATTATTAAAGACGGGAATCTTTTTTTAAAAGAGAGAAAGTCGAGTTTCTTTTTTCTTTTTTCCTAGGTGAACCGCGACCGCCCCATCCGAGCTCTGCGTTTTAAATTCTAAAAGCTGAAAGCGGGATTTGTGTATTTCATTTTAATAATGCATAGATTTTGATTACTTAAATAGACCCGATATACATCTATGCGCTGTCAACGGAAGAATACTAGGCCTAAACCCCGCCCAAGAGATCTCCAAAAGATTAGAATTGTTCAAATTATGTCACATCTATATCATCTACAAAAAATTTCACACAATGCGGATAATTAAATTCTTTAGTTGTCATTTATTATATGTTACAATTACGATTAAACAATAAAAAAAATACGAAAACAATTCACTGCAGTACTTTCGCTAGTCTGGTTCCCATCGTTCTGTTAACTGTGCTGGGCCCGGTCGAGAAGACACTTCCGTGCCGACAACATAACAAGAATATATGTGTGCTCAAAAAAAGCGAAACATTAGACGGGTCTCAGATATTATCGCATGTACTAGTACAGTGGTTTTATCACTTGTACCCGTCCACCGCTGGATGCGAAATGGGCGAGTTTATTTTTGAAAATAGGATGTAATTTCTTGAAATGGACCCGTCCATTTCCTGCTGCCCATTGCCGCAGGCTAACGATTTGTCACCTGCTGGTGTTGTACATAAATATACACGATATGGTGTAATGATCGAGGCAGATTAAGCTGCAGTCGTTTTTTTAAATGCTAATATTGTCACATTTCAATATATGTTGCAAATAAAAATAAAATGTCGAGGTTTAAAGCCTAAAATATTTCAGAGCGAACTAAAGAGTATAAGCGATATCAGATATTATTGTGAGAATCACCGAATTAATGCTATAATGAAACATACCACCAAACTTGTGCCCCTATAATCGGTGTCCGTGCCGGGGCCGGCGGGGAGGGGGTCACGTGCTCCCGGTGCCCCTACTCCCGCTAGATCCGCCCCTGGCCGTATAATATTTCGTCAAGAATCATCATTATAGTCAGGGATGATATTTTGTCAAGATTATATTCAGGCCACAGAACGTATATGTCACAGAACACATATGCCACGGAACGTATATGTCGCACGTGTGAAATATTCGGTCAATACGGCACACTCTTCAGCCGAAATGTGGACATTAAATGTGCCATATTCGGTTGGATTTAGCTTTTATATGGCCACCAAAACATATTGGTCACTTACCAAAAAAAATGCGCATAAAAATGAAAATAGCAACGTATATGCTATTAAATGCCGGAATCGTAAATACCAAAATTGCCATCATCAACATCATCAAAGTCTGCAGAAGCAGCAACTACAGATTCTGCAATAAAGTTTATTTAAATTATAAATTTCCGTTGGTCTCTTATTAATTATCATGCATATCTGCAAGTCAAAACATTAAAAAGAAAAAATAACGTGTGATGACGAGATGATGATGATGATGATGACGACGATGATGATGATGATGATGATGATGATGATGATGATGGTGATATTTAAACACGATGAAACGAATATATCTTATCATTTAAATAACTTTCTTTTTTTAATTCTTAACTGTTATGTTCATGTTTATGTTATAATCGCCATGAAACAAGAACCAAAAAGAAAAAAAAATACTTAATACTCCTGACTTGCCCGTTCTCCATTTTGTACTCTATGGTTGCGCAATAGATCACTTAAAAACGCGATAAAAGATGCGGGATTTCGCATCGCGTTTGCAGGACCCCCTATCGTGATCTTATCGACTTCCTATAGTGTCTTCTTAATCTCGACTTACCAACCCATAGATCGGCAGGGCGAAACGATTGTCCCCAGAAACATCAACACATATCTTGGTTTGGTAACCCGTCTGATATACTAGTGTCACAAGGTAAATAATCGCAAGATTAAGAAAATGACATAATTTATTTACTTAGTGGACACAACAAATTTAAAAACATAAGATTTAAAATAGTTAAGATAATGTCATTTTGTACAAATACAACATTTTGCGAAGTATAATATAATTATTATAAGGATATTATAATGATAATCGCCGTACAAATATATTCTTAAGGTGTAATAGGAGCTAATTTGTATTTGTTAAGAATATCAGCTATTAATAAAAAATCATCGAAAAGAAAGCGTTTAACTCCTTTTGTACTAGAGCACAGTTTTAAGTTTGTAACCCTTCTGATATACTAGAGTCACACGGTAAATAATCGCAAGATTAACAATTTCATACATAATTTATTTATTTAGTGGACACAACACATTAAAAAAAAATAAAATTAGAAGTTAAATATTTAAGGAAGTGTCATTTTTTAAAAACATAACATTCTGCGGCGTATATAAGGATATTATCGTGATAATCCACGTACACGTGAATATTCTTTAGGTGTAATCGGTGCTAAAAACGTATTCGTTAAGAAAAGCAGTTAATGAAAAAAGTGCACGCTTTCTTTTCGAAATAGAATATAGTTTTAAGTTTCTTTTTATATAAACATTTCTTCATCAGGGGTGGATTACAGCGGGAAAGGAAGGGGTCATACACGTAGTTAGTGGTATATTTAAAAACTGTTCAACCCAGCGATTCCGAAAGTATCCCGATGTCTCTCATACTCTTATTCATTCTCGATAAAAGCAGAGTTCTGACTTATTTTATTTTTTACACCCGAAAAAATGTGAATGTACATCTGAAAAATGCAGGTAATTGAAAACCATTCATTTATTTTTTAGATACGAGCTTTCGTAAAGATAAGAAGACCAAAAATGCAAAGAAACAATTAGACGACATTCGACATTTATTAGACAAATTAATTAAGAATTCATTCAAAATTTACCCTATGTTCCAATTAAAAAAGTTCAAAGATATTTAATTATAAGTTATCATCCCAATACGTATTGTCGAAAATAAACTGCTAAAACGAAATCATTAGACGCATTCATCATCAACTAACTAAATTCCAGATTTCCACATTCATACCATTTTAAGTTTCGTTGCTAAAAACAACATCATCCCTTGATTATGTGATTGCAACAGTATCAAGCATTAAACACAAAATATTGACTTGTACACTTTCATTACGTTATGAGATTTAGGTCCCGTTTGTAATTATGAAGAGCGAAAATAAATAAAATTTAATTTTAAATATTTAGAAAGCTGTTGATGTTGTTAAAATATTATGAACAAGGGCTTTATACTGTTATAGAAAATTCAATTTTAACCAAGCTAGTCCGCCAAAAGACGGTAGTACCGAGGTTTATTCAAACTAATAAAATAATTATGTGTGATTAAATCACCATATTCAGTCATTTTGACATAAGATTCTCATCGCAAAACAATTAATGCGGGTATTAAAACGATGAACGAATCGCCAATTATTACAACTCCACCCCACGAATCGCGTTGTCGCATTACTGTGTTACTTTTTTTTCAATTGGTCGATGTTTATAAAAGAGGCGTTTCTTTTCGATTGATATGTTCGAAGGTTTGTATTAGTATTTTTAAAATCGGAAGCAACACAAAGAGTGAAACCGATTCTATAATTGATATATTTCTTTTATATTTTTATTTAACTGTGATAGTGCGCGTATTGTTTGATTTATAATAATTTCCATGTTAATAATGTTTTTTATTTACGCGTTAAGATCAATTAGATTTTTGTTACATATTGTCGTTATCTAACATTAACAGATTAAACATATTAATTTACATTCAAAACGTTAGAATAGTCGGAATAAATAATTTCAGATACTGTAGATATAAGAGAGATTATAAATAGTCATAGAAAAATGGATAGAAAATAAAAATAAAATTACAGATTAAGGAGAGTGATCAAGTTTTAACAGTTAGAAGATATATGGAGTTAAGGACACGTGCCTTTAATGAGATATTCTCAATTCGGTTTGACTCCGATCATTAAATTTCAGATGTGAAATGTAATACCTTTTAAAGGCAGAATTGATAATTTTCTATCGTGCTGAAGACGGTAGCCAAATGATGATTATCTGTTAAAATTATACTATTACACTTTTTTGCAAAGAGGGAGCTTAACTTTAGCGGATCGGAAGCGTATGCTACCATGCTGAAAAAAAACCGTAGCTAACACAAAAATGACGATAAATATATATTTTTGATGTTTATTGTCCATATCAGTTTGATACTTAGTTTAATAATTGATAATCTTTAATTCTTTACAAGCGGTTGACACTTTTATTACCAATTAGATGTAGATATCTCTTAAAGTTGCCATGGTAATATTGCCCGAGGCAGATAAATTATCGGAATTTTGGGGATTTTACATACATACGTATATTTAACAGAGACCGCATATTAAGAAACAACTTAACTTTAAATACGAGTGAAAGGTACCCTTCATTAATAAAGATCACCTAAATGCATTTAAGAAATAGTTTTGTATTAGACATTTACTGAGCAAGTGAAAACCTTGTACGGGAATACCTGACACAAATATTGTTTACAGAATTTATTAGTTATTTATTGTTATTAATATTCAAAGTGAACTTAAATATAAATACAGAAACTTTATATGTGTTCTTTCGTGCCGACGGAAAACCGGCGGATTTGCATTGGTTGTGCTCTTTTATAAAACTAGCTTGATAAGAAAAGAAAATCGTATATTTCGATGAATACAAAAAGATCAATTACATAAAAGACATCACCGTCAACAATAAATACATCCAGGGGCGGATCCAGGATTTTAGTAAGGGGGGTTTAACTCAGCGAGTCATATTTTTAACAGCGTTAATTTGTAACTGAGCTTGAACATCAGTCCCTCCGACACTTCCAGGGTTCTCAATAAATAATATTAATTTTGTAAGAGGCCCAGACAGTGAATTTGTAAGAGGCCTCACTAATCTAGGGGGTCAGGAGCCTGCTTCCCCGGAAAATTTGGAAAATCTATAACCCAAATCCTGCATTCTGAGGTATTTTGTGGGGATCTTATAGCAGGTTTTGGACTACTTTTTCATACTTGATTTTAACTGTTTCTCTGCAGTAGTGATGCAATTACACGTATAAGCACTCGGATCCAAATATTGTAACTCATTATTTAAATCTAGATATGCGAAACACAATGTTTCAACTCGAGAAATTGTTAATTAGAGAAAAACAGATCAAAATGACTATAGTTCGGGGTTCCCAGTTTTAAGACACTCAAAATCTGCAAACAATGTTGAAAAAGAGTATGAGAAGTTCCATTATCAAGTAATGTCGTTTTAATTCAGTCCCAACTGACGCACTTTTATGTATGAGATCAATTTAAACAGAAACGATTGTGTAATGATTTTGACGCTAAAATCCTGGAACGACCATGTTTAATATATACGCACGTGCATCATGGCGCGCCCGGCATTTTTGGGGGATTTTTTTTATATTCTCTATGAGAAATCATTCAAAATATAAGATTAGTGCAAGACTCTATCTAAGTAAAATACTCTATGCCTATGCGACCTTACAGTAGTTGTGCTCTTTGTCTTTGATGGTTCGCCGCCTTACGTGATTTAAAAAAAATGAATGTATATTTTTAAGCAAACTTTATTACTTTATTTCTTGTATTGCGATCAGCATCTGAATGAATGGAACATGTTATAGCTCAGACTATTACTTCGAATGTTATTACGTTGCAAAAGGTCGGTCCCCTTTTCTGTGATTTATCAAATGCCTGTGACGAGAGACTGGGGGACGCAAAAACATGCAATACAAAGTTTTTCTTTGATTAACCATTTCCTACTTTGTTGTTTTGATTAAAAGCAGATTGGCTACATACATTGTCAAGTGTGCAAGGGTGGGAAGTTGTTCATTAGCAATACACAGGTTTTAAGTCCAAGTTTTGATTGCCATGACCACCACATAGGCCTCATTTCTTGTCGCCAAATGAAACAATTTAGCACCAAACTGGCTGTCGATTATTTTCTGAAAACCAGTTATATTGGTTCATACCCTGAGCCACAAACCTTGAACCACGAACCACCCGGAATAAAAAAAAAATCGGGGAAATTAGGGGGGTTCGTCCAAACCCCCTCTGGATCCGCCACCGTACATCAGTACTTTGTTTTGGACACTTATCATTTACACGTCTTTGCTATTTCCCGCGTACATAGCACCCACAATTGATAAAAGATCTAATTGGTAACGTGTCTTTTACCTAAAAAAATAATAGAAGTTAATTAGGAATGGGTCATGTTTTAATGAATTCGCATCTGATTTCATTTTACAGCAGGGATGGCATTTTTTTTCAATCCATTTAGTGCATGATGAAATGTCACCTTTTTCATTTCACTCAAGCGCGAATTCAAGTTAATGCATCAGGCTCAAACAAGTCGATAATCGATAATAATAGCAACGCAATTTCTTTAAACACAAAGTATATTTCGTGTTTAAAGAAGTTGCGTTTCTAATTACTTTAAGCAGTTATATTTATCGTTTAAGAAATTATAAGCGCAACTTTTTTAAACACGAAATATATAAATCCAGATATTTTTCGTGATTAAAGAAGTTCCGTTTCTAATTTCTTTAACTTAAAATATATATTGGCTCGATTTTTGCTTTTACGAAATTCAAAATAGCATAACTTTAACCTCAAAATAGGATATCGCAATAACTTTGTGAACCTATGTGAAGGTAACATCAATAAAAAATATATCCTTTTGATCAGTTTGCACATAAATTTTTATTTTAATCGAATGACCATAGCTTAAAGGGGACAGATCGCTAGGTTTACAGAACTTTAAATAGATTATACCGGGGCGGATCCAGAAGGGGTTCGGTGATGGAGATTTTGGTAAGAAAGTTGGAAAATATCACTACTATACAATTGCTGCAAACGAACCCCATTTCAGAAATCTTACATCCGACCTTGAATATGTAGGATGCTGAGGTAGTTAACTTTTAATCTCAAAATGGAATATCGCAGTATACTTCAAAAATAGTACTTTTCTTTTATGCGCGTGTTGTCAACATCGTCATAATACTTATTGTCATTGTAATCATAATGATCAACTTTGGCTTGGTTATTAAATTGCAACTCAATTTATTCATGATTTTTTTAATTTGTTCCAGAAAACATAAAATCACATAAAAATAAAGCACTTACACTGAAGTCGTTAAAATGCCTTGGTAGGCTCAATATGCTTACTGTGATGTGTCTTTCAGGACCTGTTCCGCTTTCCAAGAAAACCTTATCATAAAATAAAGTCCCGAACCTAAGAATGGAGACCAGTCTCACGTGTCAGCAATCCGATAATTAGTTAACTTGTCTTAGAATTGACAATGGAAATTCGCGAGCATAGACTGGTTTTCTTTCTCAGTTTTATACCTTTGGGTCTTCTTATTAATATGTATTTTTAGGTATCGTAGAGTTGAGATCTCTCCGGAAACGAGCGAAAATTCGCATAAATATTATCACGCGAAAATATGTTTCAACTAGGCGATTGCTAACCTGGTAGCTGAATTTCCAACCTTAAGTATATTCGATTTTATAAGAAATTTTATAAAATTTCAACACGTTATTCAGTCTACATCCCTCTCTACATACATCTCTTTCAATGCAGTTGGATAGAAAATAGACTGGCTACGATAACATTTTGTTATGATGCGTAAAATATAAGAAGACTAACAAACGTATTATCAGACCAGTGTCTGTTCTAGCCTTATACATTATAGTCGGAATAAATAATTAGAATATTGCAGATATGGAAGTGATTACAAATAATCATGGAAAATAGATAGAAAAAATATTTAAGAAAATGATGATCGAGTTTTAACACAGGAAGTTATTTGTTCATCATTTGTAGTGGATCTTTTTCGGGTCAAAATACTGCATTTTAGAAAAAAAATCGCCAGGAACAGCTCGTTAAGCTGTTGCTCTTGCAGTGGCACTTTTGCAGTGGCACACACACTGGCAATGATCTGTGTAGCCAGACTTCAAGTTTCATTAACGGAGAAGAAGCAGTGATACGAGTATATGTCAGTTACTAAATAAGATATGGAACTATGGACATTTGTCATTAATGATATATTCGCAATTCGGTTTGACATCGATCAATATTTCAGATGTATAGGCAGAATAAATTGCTGCACATACTTTGTAAGCGGTTTGATAATTATATAACCATATCCCTTAAATTTGTCATGGTAATGTTTTCTCGAGGCAGATAATTTATCGGAATTTGAGGGATTTTACATGTGTAATAAAACATTCAACTTAGAACTAAATTTAAACATTAGCAGAAAAACGCTCATTATAGGATTATAGGATTATCTGAACTGCATTATTATTTTTAGAAATAAAGCTTTATATTGAACATTTACTTAGCATGTGAAAACCCTGACACAAATGTTATTTACAGAATTAAATAGACTAAATTATCTATTGTTATTAATAATCTAATTGAACTACAGAAATAAATACAGAACGTGTATTCGCGTTCTTTACTGCCGACGAAAACCCGACGGATTGAACCCTGTTATAAAATGAATACTAGTATTTTACCAATAATAATTTCAACCTGTAAGTCGGTAAGTGTTTATACATGAGCAATCTAAAACTTTAGCCGGTCGCGCGGCTGCGCTGACCTGATTTAAGCCCGTAAATTCATTAACCTATATGCATATCAAATAGCCTGAAGTCGTATTTAAATAAAAAATCTTTGTAGTAATTTATTTTATCATGTCCCATGTATATTATAGATAGTCAATTATAAAATTAAATATCAAAATGATTTTGACAATAAACTGTAAAATTATGCAACACAATAGATATTTGAATTTAGATGTAAATTGTTTTCTTTTACTCAAGTAAAATAACATGTATTCAACATTTCACCTAGCTACCTTATTTCAGTATGGTAGCAAATTCACTTACTAGGAAATCATTCAATGACGCGTTAGTTGAGAATTACAGGCGCGTAGGAGCGATTTGAACATTGGGGCCGCGGAAGAGATGATTTTGGCTAAATCTTGATATGTCGATATAAAAAGTTTCTTATTTTTATAAGACAATTATATGTAGTCATTGGTGTATTCAAAACGTTTAAATCATCATATTCGAGTACTGAACTACTGCAATCAACAATAAGATCACGATTCGTAAATTAGACGTCTATTCTTTCAATAATACATAATTGTTCATATGCAAATTAAAGTAATAATTGTACAAAGATCGGATGATTTATGTTTTTTTTATATAATATACTGTCTGTTTCTATAAATAGTCTTTTTGCTGTTTTTCTAGTGTTCTTGTGTAAGGCTGACACTAATAAGCATGAACACTTTAAAAGCTCTTGAACCTCGTGGTTTTATTCTACAAACAAAAATCGCAGATATTGAGCTATAAATTCAGCTTTAAAGTGCTAGAATAATATACTTAATCTCCAAATCACAAAATTATGAGCGCCCCTTTAATCGTGTTGTTATATTTTACATATGATTTATGCTTAAGTCACTTTGAAAGTGGTGCATAGGTACGCCAAACAAAATTATTAAATGAAATGGGCAGATACATACAGGATTTCACTTATGAGAGGGGGGACACTGGTATGTATATAAAGATGCATCAGGAATAGTGTCGTATCCATATTTACTGAATATTCCTTAGGAAATTATGTTAATTATATGAAATACAATATAATTATACTATTTTAGCGCTTTCTTGAACCTGCGTCTTAGTATTAGATTTTAACCCAGCTTGAACTTTTCCGATTATGGTCTGTCTTCGAATACGACATTGTTTCGCGCTACTTATTTCGATACATTTAACTGGGATTAGCTCCTTACTCGACCATTGGTTTAAAACCCTGAGGCAATCCCGCGACACTTCACCGTTTCCTTGACGTTGATACATGACTGAGTATTAGCTAAGCCGATAACGACTTAAAGGTGAAAACGACGATCTTATGGCGAGATTTTACTGTTTATGGCATTGCATAATCGCCGAAGAACCCTATTTTGAAGTCTTGGCCGCCGGGGCTGCGACTTGCCGAAATATTGGGGCCGCGACCGCGGCTCCTGCGGCCCCTGCTCCTACGCGCCTGAATTATAGAAATAAATTTCCCCAAAATTTGAAAAAATACTGGATTTCCATTGAATTTTTTAACCTTTAAATTAGCGTTAAAATGAGTGATAAGCTGTCTAATTAAAAATAATTTTGTTCTTCATTGCGCCATGGTAATTTAGAACAGCTCGCATGTTCATTACACATATAGGCCTATGTTCATTAAAAGTCGTTTTAAATGTAACTTATTTAGAAAGTTACTCTTACGAAACACGTTTATAAGTTTACACGTATATGCTACATTTGTGCAAATAATCTCTGAATTGTTTGAGACCGCCATTTTTAAGTTATATTAGCATAAGTAAAATATAAGATATATTTTAGCCCTGAATAATGTTTTAATGTTGGGTTATATTCTCCATGAAAACATTTTTAATTCGTTAACGGGGTATCTAATCTGCAGACTAAATTAAACTTATTTACATCTTTAAAATAATTTACAAACGCATCATTTTTAAAGCTTTATTTTTCATAATAAGGATATTTTAATTCAAAGAAAGATAAAGGTCACCTTCCCAGCGATCCCTTATTAAGCGATAAGTGAAACTCCGTCTGCAACATCGAGTGCGCATGCGTGAAAGATAACATGTCAATGCATGGCCGATATAGAATTGTATCTTCCCAAGATGACGTTGCTTCTGGACCAATTAATTCAAATATATGCATTCGATATGTATATTTCCAATGTCTACTTTAATGAATGTTATAAGTTTAGTTTATTTAAGCAGCACAACTGAACCGTGAGGTTTTATTTTTTCACTCGCTTTTATTCAAATGTATGGGATCTGATTGTTTGTCAGATAAAAGCGTTGAAATGTATTATTAATTTATTAGTAGGTAAAAAGATTTAATCCAACTTAAATCATCAACCTCATAAAAATGCAGCGAATTTTTATTTCAAACAACGTTTGATATTTTACGGAAACGCTTTCACAAAGAAATTTTTATACATTTTACTTATACATTTTAGGCCTATGTTTAATATTTTTCAATGTAAAACGGTGCCACCTTATTACATAAAGCGAGTAAATATCGCTGCAATCATAATCAAAACGGATATTGAAACAATTAAAAATTCACTCGAAATACACATGTAGCCATGAATAATGAAGTTATAAGTAGTTAACTTTTCTCATATGTTATTTACAATGAAAAACACATAACATAATTATAACCTATCTGTCAAGAAAAATGTTGTCTCGCATTCTTATAAGAAAAATTTAACCTAGTTTTTGTTTTAAATTGGCCACTTACATGCCAACAATTGTTTAAACACATGCATGTCCCATAACTCTACCATGACAAGTTTCAACAGTTAAGACGTTTCTACTAATAAACAATGAAATCAGTGATAAAAAGTGTTGATGGGCTTAGCATTATTAGGGAAAAAATATTAGGTGGTCTACATTTCTGTTCTCAATTTCAGTGTGATCTTTATTGGAGCTTTCACTGTAGTGAGATTCAAGCTACAGCTTTGATACTGGTACTAAAATTGCTGTCAATACAAATTACTGCAGTATCATTATATTTCGCGGGGATGAATTTTCGCGCAACTGTGTTTTCCTATAAAGAAACACTTTTAAATGGGTTGATTTTGCTGGGGTTAAATTTCGCGCTCTTGCCAAAGCGCGAAATACGCGAACATTAAACCCGCGCGAAATAGAACAATTTAACTGTACACCACAGCTACAAGTTCAATAATTAATAATGCAGTGAATTCATTTATTTTCTATGGATTCTAAATTTCGTGTGTAGGTCGATCCACGTAAGTGTAATTTTACCAAAAACCACAGAATTTTCTGCCCCCGAAGGTAATGCTTTTTCATTAAGTTGAACACAATTTTTATAGCAGACATAACTGACGAAATTACGGTTGATGTTGACGGGGCAATTATAGGACTGTCTTTGCTCGATTTTATAAATGTATGTTGTCAAAATAAGCAATGAAAAGGATTTAACTATTAGCATATTCGGACATGTAGCACTACTGTAATGCAAATAAGTTGTCGTCAGCATAACAGGTCTCTATCGACCCAGTAATGATCTTACTAGCCAGGAATATCAAAACTGGTGTGAATGACTACTCCGAGTCAAAATCAAAAGAGAACCATTACAAATTATTAAACTATTATTCTATTTTCCTGATGGTGAATCACGTGATCAATGGCGACGAAACACACGTTTTTGATACTCTTACAATAAATTGAGAATTAACCGGTAAAATAATAGTTTAATGACTGGATTTTTTACTTCTGTTGGTGTATTATGGATATATATTAACAGTGTGCTATATGGAGATATAAAATGTTTCAAATTGTGAACTTTATTAAGGATTTTGGATTTTTGATGTCGGCGGGAAAAGCAAGTATCTTTATAAACTCTATTTTGCTCAACAATAAATAATGGGCCCAAAAAGTGACAAGAAGAAAGTAAAGCAGAATACAAATACGAATGATATATCGTTAGTGATGAGTCAAAGCAGAGAGATACTGCATGATCAACAAAGTGGATATATTGACAGTAACAAAAGTAAAACAGATTTTCAAAATAATGTAAATACGAATTTCTGACCGCAGTCTTTACAATGTCAAGAACTCGGTCAATCATACTCTGCATTGTCCACTTACAATACCAATGGAATGCCGATTAACGGTAATGCACCGTTAAATGCTCAGACGTTAGCTGAAGGATCAAATCAATGCTACGGTCAAGGAATCAATCAGGCGGTGCATTACAATGGACAATATCAACAAGGTGCGCTCACAATGGAGAGTAGTATACCTGTATGGGCGTCAAATATATGCCAACATTTAAATAACATACAAAGCATTATGGAAGGTCAGAACCAAAAATGGTTAACAGTGGAAAATAAAATAGAAAATCAAAACTTGAGGATAAGTAAAATTGAAAATCATCTATCGAAAATGATGAATTTAGAACAAGAGACAACAAAATTGTGCTCAAATATTTTCAACATAAACACAGAAATAAAAACAATGAAAGACAAAGTAAACGAATATGACAATACAATCCAACATTACAGTGACATGTGCGACGAAATTACGTCAAACAATACCGCTATTGACAGAACGATAACAAACATAACTAAACAAGTGCAAACGCTAGAAGACAGACAGCTAAACATAATATCGAAACAAGATGAAATCAGTGACAAAGTGGTAGAAATTCAATGGCGTAGTATGAGGGACAACCTGATCTTTTCAGGTATTCCAGAGGCGGAGAATTTTGCCGAAGTGGGAGAAGACTGTGAAGAAGTTATACAGCACTTCATTGAAAGCCAAATGAAACTGGCTGGAACGTTTCATTTTGATAGAGTGCACCGGCTCGGAAAATTTAATAGTGAAGCTTCATACCCCAGACCTATTGTTGCAAAATTCACATATCATAAACAGAAGGAATATGTTCGCCAAAAAGCGCCGAGCACACTTATGAACACAGATTTCTTTGTAAGGGAACAATTCCCCGTTGAAATTGAAAACAGAAGAAAGCAACTTTACCCCATAGCAAAACAGACACGCAAGGTCCGTAATAATACAGTAAAATTGGTGCGCGATAAACTTTACATAAATGATAGACAATACAAAGACGGAGATGAAATCCCGGGGTTACTGAACACAGAGCAAGAACATACTTACACTGAGAGATGCAACACACGACAAACTCGCTATGGAAAACAAACAGTCCCGGGGGTACAGAACACAGAGCAAGAACATACCCACAATGAGAGACGCATTACACAACAAGCTCACTCTGGAAAACAAATAAGATACAATCAACACAGACAAACATCCGGTACGGCTAACAACACACAGTGGTCACGAACATTTACACGCACGCAACCACCTCATAGAAATGAGAAGAGTAACCAGATTCCATTATCGAACATGTTCGCCAATCTAGAACAGGAAAACACTCCGAAAAGGGAGCCGCTAGCCGGGAAAACGAAAGCACGATCGCACCTAGAAAATAGTGACTCTTTTAAGAAACAAAAGGATGATAATTCCATCACGGTGGATGAAACAACAACCTCGCATGACAATTTTAACATGAACAGTCTGCTAGAATCTAACGATAATTCGGACACGGAAGTTACCGTAACAGGTCACTAGGGATTAACAGGGAACGACTGTTATCTATCAAACAGTGATAATAAATCCAGTGCTCCAAAATTTGATCACATTAAACATGGAGAAATAAAAATACTTTGTTTAAATGTAGGTGGTATTCTGTCAAAACTCCGTATTCCTGAATTCATATTGTTTTTGAATGAATATGATGTAATTGGTCTCCAGGAAACAAAAACTGATGATACTGATAGCTTACAAGTTGAAGGTTTCAAAGTGCATGCTTTAAACCGACAATAGTTATCCAGATATCGCTCAGGGGGGCATAGCTCTTTTAATCAAGAACGAGTTTGTCCCATTTGTCAGTATAGATGCAAATCCAAAAGGCAAACTTATTCAATTTTTCACTATTTCAAAGCAAATTTATGGCTATGACAATAGTTATCAAAATGATTTGAAGTGTGGTATAATTTATATACCACCGTCAGGTTCAAAATATGCACACCCGGAACCTTTTTTCGAAATACAAAATGAATTATATAGATATTGTTCTAATTGCAGTGATATTTTATTGTTTGGAGATTACAATGCTAGATGTGGTAATTTAGCTGATTTTGTTGATGTTGACACTTTTTTATCTGATATGTACAATCTTCAATACGTCCAGGACGAAATGGTTGACAGCTTAAGCGAGTTTAATATTTGTAATGTCCCAGTTGTACGCCGTACTACCGATAATGTAGTTAATAACTACGGTCAACAATTAATTGATTTGTTAAAAAATAATCTGTTATATTTCTTGAATGGAAGAATCGGACCGGATTTTGAAAAATCAAAACCTACATGTAGAAACGTTAGCACTGTAGACTATTTTGTTTCAAGTTCCGCAGTTTTTAAAAATGTCACAGATTTTTGCGTTCATGATTTCTGTGATCTTTACTCAGACGTCCATTGTCCAATATCGTTAACACTGAAAAGCAAGTTTAACAAAAATACCACGCGACAAAATTCTGAAAAGTTATCAAGCATAAAAATATGGGATCCGGATAAAAAGGAATTATTTTTCGAAAATTTTGACATTCTAAGTTTGGTTGAAATCGAATCGAAATTAGATAGAATTACTGAAGAAAGAGTTTTTACACAGTCTACTATTGACGATATAGTAACCGACATTAGTAATTTGTTCTCCGAAAATTCTAAAGAAACTTTTGGTATGGTGCTTCGGACGAACCATAAGCCAAACCGTAATAAAAAACGCACATGGTTTAATAAAGATTGTCATCAAATGAGAAACATATACCATAAAACACGCAAATTATATAACAAATACAAAACGGAATATAACAAAGAACGCTTAAAGGAAGTAAGCAAACAATACAAAGAAACGCTGCGTATCTCAAATAAAAACTTAAATTTAAGTCAAGTAAATAAACTTCGAAATCTAAAGCATGCAGATCCAAGACAATATTGGAAGATAATTAACACTGATTCTAGTAAATCGACATATAGCGCAAATCTTGATGACTTGTACACATTCTTTAAAAACGTTAATGAAACACAAGTAAATGAAACCGAAACGGATGACCTAAATTTAAATTTAAATAACATGGAAAACGATGAAATTAACAAAGAAATAAGCGAACAAGAAATTATAAAAGCGGCAAATGCTCTTAAAAATAACAATTCGCCAGGTTGTGATAATATAGTAAACGAGCAAATTAAAGCGACTTTACATTATATGTTACCTGTTTACAAGAAATTGTTTAACATTATATTTAATGAAGGCATCGTACCTGAATGTTGGACAATAGGCATCATTAAACCAATATATAAAAAGGGGATCCCAAACTGCCTGAAAACTACAGACCAATTTCATTACTTAGTTGTTTTGGAAAATTATTTACAAGTATTTTAAACAACAGACTTACAGCATGGGCGGAGCGGATTAATCTTATTTCACAAAATCAATCGGGATTTAGGAAAAACCATTCAACCGTTGACAATTTATTTATTTTAAAAAGTTTAATAGACATTGTGCATTTTGACAAGAAAAAACTATTCTGCTGCTTTGTTGATTTTAAACAATGTTTTGACTCAATTTGTAGGATCGGATTATGGAAAAAATTGTTAAATGAAAATATAAACGGAAAATGTTTCAATATTATTAAAAGCATGTATAATAATATAAAATCGAAAATTCAAACAATTGAGGGTAGTACCCCATTTTTTAACTGTGTAAACGGTGTGAGACAAGGTGAGAATTTATCTCCCTTTTTATTTAGCATATACTTAAATGACCTTGAAGATTACTTAAGGAACAGAAATATCAATGGTATAGAAAAACATGAAATTGTTGATAATGTACATATGTATCTTAAACTTTTGATATTGTTGTATGCAGACGATACTGTTATTTTTAGCGATAATGAGACTGATATGCAGAACGCGCTCAATTCTTTTAAAGATTATTGTGATATTTGGAAATTAACAGTAAATGTTGACAAAACAAAAATTATTATTTTTAGTAAAGGGAGAATATCCCAAAGCAGAAACTTCAAAATAGGCACAGAAAATATTGAAACAATTACAGAGTACAAATATTTAGGTGTTTACTTTTCTAGAACAGGTTCTTTCACAAAAACGAAAAAACATTTAGCAGAGCAAGCCAACAAGGCCATGTTTTCTCTTCTCAGAAAGATAAACAATCTCTCGTTGCCATACGATATTCAAATAGATCTTTTCGAAAAAACAATAAAGCCAATTTTATTATACGGATGTGAAATTTGGGGGTTTGGAAATATTGATATTTTAGAACGAGTTCAACTGAAATTTTATAAATACATTTTTGGGTTAAAGAAGTCAACACCATCTCATATGATTTATGGCGAGTTAGGTGTAATGCCAATTAATATAGAAATTAAGAAAAGAGTGATATCTTATTGGACAAAAATTGCTGAAAATTCAGAGAAAACTAATACAAAATTAGCACACAATGTTTACGAATTTATCTTCAATCTTCATATGAAAAACAAAGTTAAATCAGAATGGATTAATAATGTTAAAACAATTTTGTGTTCACATGGATATTCAGGAGTTTGGTATAGTCAAAGTTTTTTAAACAGGAAATGGCTTACAAAAAGTATTCACAGAAAATTACAAGATAGTTTTATTCAAAGTTGGATGTCTGAAATAAATCGTAGTTCAAATACTTTATATAAAACGTATAAATCAGATTACAAACAAAGTAAATATATATCAGTCTTACCCAGTTATCTCAGTAAATCAATGATGGCATTTTTTACAAGAAATCACCATTTGCCCATTGAACTGGGAAGATGGAGAGGTATTCCTCTTAACGAAAGAACATGTAATTATTGTGGAGATTTAGGCGATGAATTTCATTATATTTTACAGTGTAATCACTTTAATACCTTAAGAAAAAAATATGTCAAACCCTTCTATTGTAGGAGACCGAATATACAGAAACTTAAAGACCTTTTAAGTACGGAAAATAGATTTGAATTAAAGAAACTAAGTTTATTCATGGACATCATTAGAAAAACCATCAACTCATGACAAACTGTATTTCAAGGATAGCAAAATATCATAAAATTATATAACTGTACAACTACTATTTTCATAATAAACTATTATATGCATGTTCTTTTTTGTAGTAATACGGTATAGTTAAGTTAAACTTCGTGTCGCATTAATGGGTTTTAACGGTTGAGAAAGCACATGGCAATAGTTTTGCGCACTCTGCATGTGACATATACTGATGCGCCATTTGTATTTGTAAATAAGTGCTAAAATCTAGTACCATTTAATTGGATCAGTTGATTTCGACTTACCGAATGTTTCAGGATGAAAAAAGATGGAAACTCTCGGACGCCAAAATGAACTTTAAAAAAACTTGGCACACGTACTTTCATTAATATCTTCTTTTTTCATACGTTAAGCAAAGTTAAAACAATAAACAAAACTCGCTAGATTTGAAAATCCTTTAAAATTCTATTTACATCTTAACACGAAATCAAGCGACATACACAGCATCAATTTAAATGTCCACGTAAGTAACTAAATATAATACGTATGGCAAGAATATGCGAGGTCTTTTGTCTGACAAATTTATAAGATATGTGATAATTGAAATTGTACGCTTAGCTTGGAATTTCTGGGTCCGGTAAATAGATGCCAAACCAATACTTAGTAAAAATTTATATTATTATTATTATTATTATTATTATTATTATTATTATTATTATTATTATTATTATTATTATATTTTTGTCAGTATCATATAATTTGGACTTTTAAATTGAACGACGACGATTTCATAGGTCCTCATTGCATATTCTAATAAAATAAATGTATAACGATGAATCTCAGGTAAGACTGATTGATCGAACGAAGTCTGCATTGTGTCATAAGTGGAATTTCCGAATGGAATAAGTCCTATCGGAAAATAAGCAACATATTCCATTGGGAATGATTCCAATCGGAATAAATGTATATAGAGAAATTCCGATCGGAAATATTGTTGTCGGAATGTTTCCTATCGGAATTTGCCGACAGGACTGATTCCGATCGGAACCGTGAAATTCCGACGGGAAAACCATGATTTCCTATCGGAAGGATTTTCGTTCCGGTCGGAATGGCATGATTTATAACTATGTTTTTCGGCAATATTTCTGTTAATTTTCAAAGCTCCACAATGAAAATTTCTAAATTAAGAGTTGAAGTTGCAAGCTTTCGAATGATGTATAATAAAGCTACCTTGCTTTTAAAATGAAAAAAAAAGTTTTCGGAAAATATAATATTCCGAAAATTCACAGGATCGTGTTTGCTAAAATAATAATAATAATAATAATAATAATTAATAATAATAGTACATTTTCAAATGAGTTTTATTTAATTTAATATAAAATTATTTTAAATGATTACATTATACCTGTTTAATCCCCCCTATTGTTAACCCGCGGTAAAGTCATAAAATATAAAGGGAAGAGTTAATCCTCTTATTGTCCGTCAGCGGGAAGAGTTCTTTGTTATCCAGGGAAGAGTCTATTGTTAAAAATCCCCTCAGGGTGGCCCAGAACTGCTATTTGCTATCTACTCAGGTCATTAAAAATATACATTATTGTTTAAACTAAAATACCAGTTATTATCATATTTATGCTTCATAGACAACGAACTATGGTCAAATACGTCTGCGTGAGGTAAAGCAAGATATTGCAACGTCGTGAATTATCGCTCTTTGAAGATATTTGATGGATATACTTTGATAATGGCCCTTTATTGTCTTAAATATGTTGAAAGAACCCACTCTGCAGGGATTCATGTGTTTAGATTTAACACAGTTGAGAGGCATATACGTAAGTGAAACCTTTAGAAACATCGTGCTGCCTTTTTTAAGTTTACAGATTACTACTCAATTTGTCAACGTCTCACTGGTTTCGAGGCTTTAGAAACGTCCGCATCAAATAAATCATCAAACTATATTTTACAAGTTATGGGATTTAGATACAAGCGATTCTTCATCGACGAAATTTTAAATTGTGTAGGCAGTTACTTTTTTAATCCAAACCTAAAACATTACATGCAGTTGAAATTAATTGATTTTTTTTCTTGTTTCTTTTCCAAATCTGGTAAAGGTTAACCACACGCAGGTTTCTATATTTGGATAAAGAACCTTAGAAGGCATTCTTTCAAAACACTGATACAAAGTGCATAGTGAAGTAACAACGTTTTGTGCAAAATTTGTACAAATTATTTTAAAGCTGGTCCTTAATGCTGTTTCGGTCATGATTTTCACAAAATCCGCGTAATACGCAAAAGTTTTATACACAAGTAGACATAAGCAAACCACTGTTATATTTTGATAACTTTCACAAAAACTCACACATTCACATACATATAAATATAAAAGGCAAAGAGAATTTCCAATAATGCATTTACCTTGTATTCTCTCCCAATCTAATGTGACACGACTTCTAAGTTCTTGGAGTACTGCTAACAACTTGTCTATTGTATTTGAGTTTGGCTGACTATCACGCCAATGTAGAAGGAGCTTATATATCTTCATGTCTGTTGTAGAGTTTTCCTGTTTTATTTGATCAATTTTGGGTTGTGAAATCTTTAGAAGCGTCCCGACAAACTCCCAGTTATTCCCTATATGCTGTGCAATGTCAATAAGGTCAACATTTGTTGGAACTCTATGAGTTTCTGCAACGAAAAGTACGGTATAACTTTTTGTGACGTATGGCGGCCACAGACAGTGTTCCCGTACATATAGTAAGTACTCTTATTAGTTAAAAATCGGTCACCGATGTCAAGCAATGATGATTTGGGGTGGGGGTCTCCCAGCTAGCTTAATAAGTAGAGTACTCCGAAATATATGGCTAGGCACTGTGGCGTAAGGGCTAGGTTCCCAGTAGGGGCAGTATCATTTTAATTTAAATGAGATCACGGCAGGCAATTCGTATAAATTTTGGCCAAAACAGACGGGAGGGTGCGCGCGTTTTCACTCAATGTAGCGAATATTTATTAACAATGACCTTCGAATGAAGTACTCTATCCATGTTTAACGTGTATTGTTTGTTTTGTCGGTTTATCTTTTGTCGGTTATCTTTGATAGTGATATCTAACTTCGTGATATAATTTGCCTTCCTGCTTTGTTTGGATGGCAGATACAATAAAGGTGCAGCGAAATAACGTGATAATTTTTCCCACGATATGATGAGCAAATAAAACTTCATTGCTTGAAGGGTAATGAAGATAAATTAGATAATACATATCTTTTTTCGTTATAGATTTCGATACAAACTTCAAAATTAACAATAGTGTTATCAATACTAAAAATATCATCACTTAGCTGAGGCTTTTTACCTTATTCAAGCCATTCCAATATAACAATATCCTACGGTCAAAAGTAACTATTTTCGTATGATAATTTGACAGTGACATCACAATAGACTTGTGAACCTTGTTCTCACAATTACTAAGAAAGCTTTCAAACCTAAGCAACCATACAAACTTGTTGTTCTACCTTTTGACTTATAAAAGAGCCATTAATATTTCTGAAAGAAAAAAAACAACAGTTCTACTCATTGGCATCATAACATAGCGATCAACTTTTCTTAACCCCAAGAAATGACCATGATAGCTCGTATCAACATCAACCAACTATCAATTGCTGAGAGTATGTTCTTAAGATGCTAGTACTCATGTGCAGTTTGAAATCCTGCCAATCGTTTAGAAGAGCTAGGAAACAATTTGTGACAGATAGACAAGCAGATAGACGGGCAGGCGGGATATTTTTCCCTTTTTTCTCTTCTTTCTAACAGTCTGTTTCCTGAATATGACTATACCTGACATGCATTTTCACCCTTTTATATATCCAAACTAGATTATAAGTATCATTCACGTGTGTTTGGTAAAGATGGCGTGATCCAGCCCGAGTGAAATATGCACAAGGGCGGTAACGAGGCTCAGGCGAGTTACCGCCTAAGTGCATATTTCACGAGGGCTGGATCACGCGATCTTAACCCAACATAAGTGAATGATACTTTTTCTTGCATACCGTATTTATTTTGCGCATTCTGGGGGTATTTTCCTGTAAATTTTTCTTTGCACTTCTTTTTTATAGTAGCGGAGTGATACACGAGACATTCCATCGTTCATTCATAAATGCGTCAGACGTCGTGACGTCATAAAAGGCGCGTGACTCATTCTACATGGGGGTGTAGAATATAAGTATCATGCATGAGTGTGAGGTGAAGATGGAAAAATCTGTCACCGAGGGTTAACTGTTTTGCGGGAACGAGGCTCTGCCGAGTTCCCGCCAAAACAGTTCACCCGAGGTGACAGATTTTTCTATCTTTACCGAATTTCTCATGCAAGATACTTTTTCTTGCATACCTTTTATTATTTATGACATTTTTGTGTAAGTATACAAACTTATTTATTTTCATTATGCTGAAATATTGACGTTAAAGCAATCTTTTTTATAAATGACGTCACTAACTTGAATATATTACGTCAGATATTTGAAGACGTGACGTCACTCACGTGACTCATTCTACATGGGGGGGGGGTGTAGGATCGAAATTTCCTACATGGGTGAAAACACCGGATGACCTGATCTGGTATGCAAGAATCAAAATTTCCTACACGGGTGAAAACACCGGCTGACCTGATCTGGTATGCAAGAAAACTCAGGTTTACCTTTGCATTGAAACATTCTTTCTACTGAACTATGTGTTCGATTGTACACCGGGGTATGATGTTTATGTTATTTTTGGGATGTTCTTTCTAAGTTATTTTAGATTTACGTTTTAATTCATTATTTCAATTATCATACACGTCTTCATTTACTTTCATTTGTCACACATTCAATATGTTCATTGTTTTGACAATGAGCAAAAATTTAACTAAGTGATGAGTATAGGAAAATGGTCCAAGTGTGATATTCTTATATTAATTATTTAATGGTTTTACCAAGGGAACAGATAGTTTTTTAACTTAAAACCTATTTTGAATACATCACTGTAACCTTGATTTCCATATAAGAGTAAAAGGTTAACGTAATATTACCAGATGCTCTCTGTGTCTGCTCCATTTGCGCTTCCCTTCTTAACACTGTTTCTGCTCTTTCGAGACTGTCCGCAATATGCTTTTGTCCAGATTTTACGAGACACTTTTTGAAATTTAGATAACCATCGCGGCACCTGGTAATTACAAATTCAACGATCTTCCTATTTTTCTGTGAGGTTAATTGCTGTTCCTGTAATAATAAACAAAGAGCAGATTATTTGTGCTGAAGTTAATCAGAAAGTTTTATGCTCAGAGTGTTAATAAGATTTTTGCAGTTAGTATTACGTTTATGAGTTTAAGAGAGTGAACTATTCGACAGTTCAAACTATTAGAAAAAAATGCCAAAGACAATTCTCTTATTCAATTATGTTTCAAGGAATTTCTATCATTTGCTGTTTCTTCATGGTCCCTTTGAATATTTGGGTACTGCTACAGAAAACATATTTATCTGAATAGATTTTAAGTGGCACCGACAAATATAAAATAGCTTAGCCATTTTCTTTAAATATTTGAGCGTCAGGAAAATTGTGAATAGAGGATGTTTCAGTTAAACTGTAGACTGAAGTATTTTGGTTCAAAACATTTTAAAAACAAAGCCTTGCCTCCCCCACCTAACAAATTAACAGAAGCTTCTCATTCCAATATTTGTCACACAAACCACCAATTACATGTATTTTTTCATACTCAATTGTTATTCAATATCTTTAAATGAATAGGCAATAACTCGTCAATATATGTAGGTAGCTCCTCAGATATTCATGGAAACGACAGAATAATCTCTAGTCATACTTTACTATTTTTGTGTCCTGTTTTATTAATAAAACTAGATTTTTTTTCAAATATCTTGAATAATGTTTAAGCCCCCTAAACGGTACAGTGTATACTTCCTGCATTTTATTTTTTCTCTGATATAATGCAGTATTTGTATTTCAAATTCCAGGCCAAAATATTATTTTAT
This sequence comes from Corbicula japonica, assembly GCA_038501625.1. Lineage (NCBI taxonomy): Eukaryota > Metazoa > Mollusca > Bivalvia > Venerida > Cyrenidae > Corbicula > Corbicula japonica. The sequence continues at coordinate 2,381,343 of JAZAYU010000097.1, read as the reverse complement.
TCTGTTGTCTATTTTGGACAAACCAAGTCTTTTAGAGGGGGACCATATTCCACTGAACATGGGTTAGTTATAATATGAAAATAGCCAAATGCGCACTGAAAATTTCATGTTCACCGCCATATTGATACCATCGTTTGGAATGTATCGATATGGTGTATATTTAGATGCGCTCAACCCAGCGCTAGGCGACATGGGCCCAAGATCATAAAACTAAGTTTAGAGATCAGTCTCAAATCTCAAGGATCTGATTGGCTGAAATGGCGACTGGTTGCCATTTCAGCCAATCAGATGCTTGAGATTTGAGACTGATCTCCAGATTTAGTTTTATGATCTTAGACAATGGTCAGTAATATGCATTTCCATTTCTGCATATGAACAGACTTACTGAAACTGAGCAATATAAATTCAAAAGCGCAAACTTAATCATCATTAATGATCTGACAGAGGAATTCTTAATAATTATAAAACATGTAACAAAGTGAAAAGGACACCTGAATATCTCTGACTTGTGTATATGGAATGAATTCTTCTGCAAGCAATGTATCAAGAACTGGTTGTGGATCTAAATCTTCTATCAAAGTCCCAATGTTTCGATTCAAAACTTTTTTGTAAAAATCATCTGAAAATGAATGAAGAAAGCATTTTAAGGTTAGAACATGCACCTTATTTTTGATATAAAAATTTGAAATGTGCGTATTAAGAATAGCCCAGAAAATTAGCCTCACCACCAGCCAAATAAAAGCAGAGAGGAAAAGAGAATATTTGTTTATAAAATAATGAACATCAAATAAAAGACCACCAGCAATTACAGAAACAAATCTAAATTGTTACCGCCGTGGAACGGTCAGTGTCATAATAAAAAAGTACACGTTGCCTTTGTGACTATTAAATCCATGATATCGTCAACAATTCTACATAGCCATGTGTAGACGGGCAATAAGGAATACTATATAGTTAGTCCCAACTAAGCAATCGCTGGTCAAAATGAGACGAAGGGACAGAACAGTGACGTTTAAACTCTCCCAGAAAAGGATTGCATTCATACCAAATAATATAGCTAAATCAAAACCATACCAGATCCTGTTAACAAAGCGCTTCCATGTGCCATGTTATTTTCATCTGCCTATGTATCACCATGATCTGTAAATTAATAATTTTATACATATTCGTTTTTTGTTAACAGAATAAATACGTTCAATAATAAGCAACATTAGGATTCATGTTTCAGTCATTGAAGATATCTCTAAAAATTAGACAATCGGTGTATTTATCAGTCACTTTTCACACCCCTCCCTACTCGCCCTAACTCATGCTCTTTTTTACTGTTACAGTTATCTTTTCATCCCTCAGAGATTGCATTGAACGGTCATTTTCACGCGCGCCTCCCCACTCACTTAAACACTTTTTATACCAAATCATTTTCTCTTTTCCTCTCTACTTTTGGACTGCGTGGGGAGGGTGTTTTAATTTTATTTTTTTGTAAGGGAATAATCATATTGATATTTCAGGAGATATCCATATATGGTAAATCAGAAATGTTTGTAAGGATATGTTTCAAGTTTTTTGACAAAAGAACAAACGCTTTCATAAAAAGTGAAATGTGCATATCAGGAATTGCTACAACCAGAAAAAAGCCTCCCCAAGCAGCCAAAGAGAAGAGTGAAAGAGCAAGAGTTTATAAAAATATCAAATTCAAAGACACCACAAACTTAAATGCAACATTAAGTTTCAGCATGAACATTAAGTTTTAACATAAATATATGTAACTACCGGACGACGACAATGCGGCCGCCGGGGAATGTGATCCCTTTTGAAAGATTTAAAGACAATTAAAAAACCAATGGCTAGGTAAGCAGCTTTAGAACCATACCATGTATGAGTTACACTTATTCCACAGTTCTCTCGATTATTAAACGAATTCATTGGAAAACTTAAACGCATTTCTGATAAACATATGATCACAACAACGCATGATTTGAATAATTTAAAACATATTCAGTCCATATCATACCAAAATCACAGTAATCTTTTGGATAAAAATACTTTTCACATACAAAAATTGATTTGGTGAACTTAACTAAATTTTCATATCATTCAAATTAAATTTTTATCTAATACTTTTTAGTTTTGTCAATTGTATTAATATCATTTTATAAAAAAGTTAACGTTTTTAATAAAATAAGAAAGATAACAATATAATATTATGATATCAGTATATAATTAGGATTCTCGCGGCCATTGTTTGATGAGATTTGTTAACTCACGATAAAAGTCTCTGAAATACAGTCATTAATGGGGCGCGTCACGGGAAAAGGGGCATTCGGTCATATTTTTAGACATTTAGTTGTTACTATATTTGGAAAGATCTCAAAATTATCTTCTATTTTCTCATAACATATTGGCAATTGTGTTACACATTTTGACATTATAATTTAATTTTTACCGCGAAATGCACAATAAGTTATGTCGTCTGCTCAACTTTATGACGCCATTTCAAGAATCGACGTTTAATGCCCGAATGTACCTTTTCCCGTGATGCACCCCATTTTATAAGTTGCACCGTAGCGATAAGATGACTAACATAAACAATGTATCTAGTTTTGATATACATCACTTGATGACAGAAGAAAGCAGCGATAGTTTTGCAACAATTTTTTTAAAGGATTCGGGTTGTTAAAGGAATCGGAATTTTTTCTATGATGATCATTGCATGCACAACACCAGGGTTGATTAGTCTAGGTAGTACACCTCATCCCATTGAACAGCTAGAGAGCAATCAGCTACAGAACATTATTTTAAACCAAACAGCATGTGATTTCATAAAACAGTTTGATCTACGTGAGATTATTTATATGTCAGTTTATGAATCGTGACAACTTTATCATTCTTGACATAAGACGTTTCCAAAATCAGACAACTTCTGTTCTAGGAATTCCATTAAACACTCGCCAACAGCTTCAATTAAAGTAATTTTTGCGTGCTATTGATGCTGCTATTTCACAAGCAATGAATAAATAGACAAGCTTTTAAAATATATTTTGTGGATGTAATGTTCAGCATTGTCGGAACCATTTTGTTATTTTGATGGACGGCGGGGTGATAGGTTAACTCATCACTCATTATCCCACCGAAAGCTTGATAGTCCATCATTATGATACTCAGAAGTTGTGGTGAGTTGGTTGAATTCCTAGAATAGTAGCTGTCTGATTTTGGAAGCGTCTTATGACCGCGTGACCCTAAATATATACTACTGATACATGTACCCATACCAGAGGTTGATGCTGTACATGTCTTTTCAATACAGCCGACCTAAACAGTCCTGAGTAAAGATAAAATGTGCAATGAATATTGTGCTCAGAGATCTCTGGATTTTCCTATTTAAGTTTTTTCTTCTTTAGAGATCATTCTATACTACTTAAAAAGAAAGGTTACCAACATGATATTTTACAGCGCTCAGCATGCCAGGTGATTAACCCTTCTACAGTTGATCATTATGCTTACCTCTTTGGTTGCACGACGGTGGCAGGGGTTTAAGAGTTTATGAAGGATTTTGGGGAAATCTTTTCTTAAAAGAATCTAGAAGCTCGATTTGTTTCTTTTATCCCTGTCATCGTGTTCTTGCTGATTTTACTCCAGGAGCTCTGGTCTCTGTAAGATCAATGAGTACCCGCCCTTTGGCTTTTCAATGCTATTAGATTCTTATGTTTGATATGTTTGTGTGCTTTTGCATGCAACATTGTTGAGCCAATAAGTGGGTTGGAGTTGTTTCACCAAGACAACGTGTATTTGTTTTGTGATATGAGAACCTGTTGGGGCAAGTGTGAGGTTGGTGCACCCTAGAACCTGGTTTAAACCCCCAGTGGCAATTTTATTTGCCACTGACCGTTCCAAGGCGGTAACCCCTCGGGTTCTCATTTTTGTTAATTGTTAGTGGTATCTCTTTTGAAACTGATCATTTTATTAACCATGCTCTCTCCCTCTCTTCTTGACTGTGTGGGGAGGCTGATTTTTCTGAATGTGTCGATTCCTGATATGCATATTTCACCTTTTTTTTAAAAATAATTTCGTTATGTCCAAACCTTTTATTTTTTTTTCAAGACATTATGTTGTACATGTGCATGTTGCAGGGTATCTCATTCATATGTTCATTTGATATTATTGTGGGATTCAATCGAAAGAAAATCTGGAAAAGATGAACTACAACATGTATGGGGTTTAGTGATAAATTCAATGACATAATTCGACAACTTATATTTTATAAAATTTAAAACCGAAAGTAGATAACAGAAATGATTGCTACTATTTTGCTTTCAACTTATTAATGGCTGGTAGAATACACATATTAATAATGTTAAAATCTCATAACTTCCTGTTTATAATTTTAAAAGAATCGCCTTAATTTCCATTTTACCGTACAATGTTAATTATTTAAACATAAATTGTATACAATGTACTTACATCGATGAAGCCGCATCTCGTGTGTGTTATAATAATCTAACTAGTCTTGTTAAGATTGTTCTGCCTTTCTGCTGATGTCTGAATGTCGAATACCCAGATATGAATCGATGAATCTGCTTCAGTGCGCATGCCCTGTGTCTTTTACACGGTGCCTATCCATATCGGCTGTTTCTTTGCGAAATTCGCTATATGGGCTGTTTCTTTGCTTCGGCAACGGCTATTCTTTGCTAATAACAATGGATGGAGAGCATATGTCAGAGATTCCAGACGCAAATGTTACAGATATTAGGTATATTGTACAAAAAGATTGTGCACGAAACATAAAATGTCTAAACTGTGCATTGTAGTGTTTACTTTTTAAATGTCGGCGATTGTGGCCGAAATCTCGATGAAACTAGTTGACGATACACAGACGTAAAGCACAGATCCAGCTTTTCTGCAGTCTATAACGAGTGTTTGCTTTGATATCTAACGTATCAAGCGATATATTATATTCATTTCTTCAATATTCTTCCAACAATACTTACAAATAGGTAGAAATATTAATAGATTTATGCAAAAGTCCTTTACTTTCGGTTTAATTGGGGCACCAGAGGCCTCTCTGCTCACCAGTTTTCGATGCACAGGCTGACTCTCTGCATTGCGCACAGGTAGGATCAATGATAATGACTACTGAGGCACCTGTTTACTCACTGTATTATGGACAATTAAGAATTTTGTCACTGCAGACTCCTAATTAGAATGAAAATTAACGTTACATGAGCAGGGGACTTCGAAGTTGAACGAGAAACCTTAAGGTTTATCGCAACTGTGTTGGTATCCTTATAAGGATGCAATTTTGTCACATATAAGGAGAATGCAGTGACAAAATTCTAAATTGTCCATAATACAGTGAGTAAACAGGTGCCTCAGTAGTCATTATCGTTGAGCCTACCTCTGCGCAATGCAGAGAGTCAGTCTGTGCATCGAAAACTGGTGAGCAGAGAGGCTGCCGGTGCCCCAATTAAACCGAAAGTAAATGGTTTTGGATAAATCTATTAATTAATATTTCTACCTATTTGCAAGTATTTTTTGGAAGAATATTGAAGAAATTAATATAATATATCGCTTGATACGTTAGAATCAAAGCAAACACTCGTTATAGAGTACGGAAAAGCTGGATTTGTGCTCTACGTCTGTGTATCGTCAACTAGTTTCATCGAGATTTCGGCCACAATCGCCGATATTTAAAAAGTAAACACTACAATGCATAGTTTAGACATTCTAATGTTCCGTGCACAACCTCTTTTTGTACCATATACCTTATATCTGTAACATTTACATCTGGAATCTTCGACATATGCTCTCCATCCATTGTTATTAGCAAAGAATAGCCGTTGCCGAAGCAAAGAAACAGCCGATATAGCGAATTTCGCAAAGAAACAGCCGATATGGATAGGCACCGTGTTTTATGTAAACCACGTCTCCTCCATTTTGGGAAACCATTTACGGTTCACCGACTTATTGGTACGAATTATATTTTTAGATCCTAAAGAACAACGTGTAGCCCATAACATATGAAACCGATACGCCAGCGTTACAAGGCGATATTTTTAAAACCTGAAATGTTCAATAACATTTGGAATGAATTTATAAGATACTCCGGGTATATATCGTAACAATCTCCTTCGCAGATTTGTCGTTCCTTACACTCACTTAACATCTCTGTGAAAGGCTCAATGTCACGATTTTTGAATTAACTCGACAGCCTTATTTTATACAGTCATAAATATGAATATGAAAGCTTGTCGTTAAACAAATGACAGATATCTTTACAATCTTTCATTCAAACCAAAGAAACCCAAGCCATTTTAAATGTAATCGGTGAACTATTTTTGTGTTCAAGTAGTATAAAATAGTCGTAGCATATAACAGAGGTGAATATAATGAGCCGATATTGTAAGAGAGTGCAATCGTAATAGCAATCATTGTAACGTGAAAAAGAACTCCCCGTCCCAGCACGAACCACAGTTTGTAACGACCTGTTAAGTCCATGCGAATGAACGAAAAACCGCCAGGCGAAGCTATAAAGATCGCTATTTTGTACAGTTGAATTGGCTTTTATTTTGCACGGCGACTTTTCGTTTTTTCGCGAAAAAATAGCGTTTTTTCATTATTTCGCGTGGTGTTCTTTCGTTATTTCGTCTTTTCGCGTGGCGTTGTTTCGTTATTTCGTCTTTTCGCGTGGCGTTGTTTCGTTATTTCGTCTTTTCGCTTGGCGTTATGACGCGGCGAAATAACGAAAAAAACGAAGTGGCATAAATCAGCCACCATATAAATCAGCATTTTTGGTTTATAGTAGTGTGTTTTCACTCAACTAGATCACAACGAAATAAACATTTCATATCGAAACTGATTAGTTTATCATAAAACGTAATTTGTGACGTACATGTATATATGTGACTAAACTAGTATATGCCGATTAAACATATGCCAAAATGAAATAAATTACAGCTACTGAAAATATTAAAATCGTTTACAAGGTGAATACCCATAAATTACAATTAGCAATTGTGTAGACCTAGTCAGCTGATGGTAAACACTGATTCTATGTCATTATGAATATTATTTATATACTGGTTACCATGGTTACAGTGTAATGTTCTGCTTTTGCTGTTCATTATATTATAAATCTGAACTACAAAACCCCTTAAATACAAAACCTGCGAAATTCCGAAAGGTCCTTTTATTTGATTTTTGAACTGATAACGTGTTTTCACAATTGAGGAATCAATGCATCTATACGTTTTGTAATAATAATTTGTTAAAGTCGGCCAGCGTTCGAGTAAAATTTGATATTAACATTACACACAAACGAACTGCTGCAAGTTTTTCTGAAAGCCGTTAGAGGTTACATGATGGTTGTTTGCCTTTAGAACACGAAACAATGTTTTCTATCTGCATTCACTTTGATCTCGATCATTCTTATGAGGAATATATTATTCTCTGTTTTTTATTAATCAAATATAACAGTCTACGGATCAGGATAATCAGCAGATGTCCTTAACACTTCAATCCTTTATCTATCTTTACCTTACGAAAACTAGCATCTAGAAATCTAGTCCACTGATTAGTGTTTATAAAATTGTATCAGCCAAATTTACTTGAATGAATCTATACATCGAATTCTTCGAAAACTTTACAAAATCAGGTTAAACTTTATTATCCGGAGTAGTGAACCTCATCTCTATAGACAGTAACGCACCCGGTGACCTCTTCTATATTCTATATAAACCGCCATCTTGGATCGGGAGGGAATTTTCGGGTTCATTCGGGCGCGACTTATCGATTAAAGGCGCCGCCCCCCGAGACGAGTCATAGCATCAGACAAGTTCGGACACGTTCGGTCTAACCCTAAAAGAGAACAATAGAGCCCAGTCTCCCTATGGTTATTAACAATAGAACGTCTCAGATGACAGATGCATATCAAATTACCATCTATTGTGTAAGATGCCGGTCTATCAGATACGCTTTCTCTTTACCTCAATATAAACGACCATAGTGATAAAAGCCCTTTGTATTTTTTATTGTAATATAACTCAGTCTATTTGTTTGACCATTGCGATTAAACATAATAAACTATTATCCAATTGAATAAGTTGTTCCGGTAAATAACCCACCAACTGTCACATGTTTGGACACGCTTACATAACGGACCAATCAAAATAATCTATTTATTTTTAAATGATAAAGACATTAACGGAAGCGGTTCAGCAAGTGGAGTATACCTAGATTTTAATGACAGCAGACGAAAGTCGAAGGTAAGACAGGTAGTTATACTGTTTTTAAAGCTCTTACGAGATTCAACGGGAAATGGACGGTTTTGTTTATTGTCCTTTATTGAAAATTGTAGAAAGTAATGGAGTTATAAAGGAGATAAATAATGTATTTACAAATCCGTATTAGCGTTGAGGAATGCATTCTCAAACAGTCAGGTAGTTTAATCATAAATGTATTTTTTAAACAAGTCATGACGAGAGTTTATCGTTTTATATATATATATATATATATATATATATATATATATATATATATATATATATATATATATATATATATATATATATATATATATATATATATATATATATACTTTATTTACATGTATCAACAGCATTTCACATAAGTATATACACTATTAATTATCAAATATTTACATCGATTTATATGAAGAAAACAATGAAATAAATTCCTAGAAAATGGGTTAAATTAACGTGTTTAATCCGTATGTCCATGTTCATTGAAGGTTAAAACACCTCTATGCACATATTACTGAAAGTCACTAGCGTTAATCCAACTGTTGAACTTTTTAGGATAGTATTTCCACTGAACAAAGTACTGTTTGTTTTCTCCTTTTCCTCTGGTTTTTAACACTTTGTCCACTTTCCACGTCTGGTCAGGATCAATGTCTACTTTCGCTCTGATAAAATGTTCCTGTGATATCTTCATCTTGTAAGTCCCGGAGTTTGTAGATCGGTAATATACCTCTGTGATATCGTTTTTGTACTTTAAACACCTCGCCCGAATAAGTCTCGTCGTACGCTCGAGTGAAAGCGTTTCGCAGATGACTGATCCGTACATAATCGCCTATTTTGAATTTAAATAGTCTGAGTTTAATGCTCCCTTTGTCGGTTTTGGGGCATAGTACGTGGATAATCGCACTTCCATTTCATTGGTGTCTTTTACATCCGAGGGCCTCATGCCGATGGTTCTATGATAAGTTTGGTTGTAACTGTTGGCTATATCCTCTAAAATAGGAAGATAGGCATAATCCTCCTCTTGCGAAAAGTAACGGTATAGTTTATGCTTAATAGTTAAGATAGCCCTCTCTGATGTTGATGCCTTGGTTTCGTTCTGTGTCGGAAAGTATTTGACGTCGTTTTCCTGCATCAACGACTGTAACTTTCTTGCCCGAAATTCTTGACCTGAAAATATATAGAAAAGAAATTTGACTAATAATATGACTTATAAAAGTTACTAGTAAAGGGTTCGAAACATAAAATGAATGAATTCACAAGTACTGTAGTAAAACGAATATTAATTAAATATATGTTGTATTTATTTACATAATATAGGTGCAGTTAATTATGCCAATAGAAAATAATAACTACCTTTGTCGGTTATCAACTTTGCTGGCGATCTATCAGATTTAATGAAGATGTCCTTGAATGCTCTTGCTACCTCTTCTCCCGTCTTGTATTTTAAAGGACGCAGCCATACGTATTTGGAGAAAGTGTCAATCACCAGTAAGATGTACTTGTTGCCATCATTCCAATCAGCAAATTTCACCATATCGATCAAGTCAGCCATCCAAAGATCGTCCTTTCCAGCGCTTACGACGTGGTTTCTTTTGAAACGTCTTCTGACTGGTTGATGAAGACTGTATGCTTCTTGATTATGCAAGAATTTCCTGATTCTATGCATACCGATGTCATATTGACCTTCTTCTTTTACTATTTTGTACAATTTCTGTGGTCCCGCAAAACTTGCAGGGTGTGATGGATCAAAATATATTTTCTTTAAATAGTCCTCCCAAGGCGCCATGCCTTTATTGTTTAATGTTCAAACATCAAATGAGAAGTTATTGCAATGCCAACGGCTTTTATTCAGAGTCCTCTTCATTTGCGTCTTCGTCGCTTTCGCTATCTGATTCTTCTATCTCAAAAAAGTCCTCAAATGCATTTTTGTTTTTCTTCAAGACTCTTTTCACTGCCGATGTTAAACTGACTCCTTTTCTGCGCAGGTCTTTTATTTCCTCAACTATACCACGATGGGTAGTATTGGTCATCAGGGGAAACCAATACATCTCTAGTAACGATTGGTATCTCTAAAAGAATTTTTTCTCTTTGTAGGGGTATGAACGTTCCTCGGCCATTTCTGCTGCGTCATCTTCGTTTTCTCCATTTTCAATGTATTGATCGTACAACTTGTTGAACCGTTCTTTGCCACAGCTTTGAACAAGATGCCACAAATGCTGATAGCGCTCATTGTCTTCCAACTCCTCTTCTATGACATCATCAATTTCTTCCTTTATCGCCTTTTTAGCCGGAGAATCGCCGTTTTCTGGACACCAACCGCGTTTCACGTGTCTCTGAACATCGTGTGTGGTATCAAATAATAGCCCACAGTCGTCACAAGCTTGCCCTTTTTCTGCCATCGTAATTTCCTGCCCTAAGTTTTCGTCGATGTGAACAGTTTGAACTCCGACAGACGAATGACCCGTACTTCCAGAGTTTTGGTCTTTTACAGAGTCTTTTGGACGGTCTTGCATCTGATTGGTCAAAATCGTAGTGCCTTCATTTTTCTCTGATCGATCTATGGCATATTTCAATCTGTCATTTTCTGACGTAAAAGGTTTCAGGTCCACGAGCAAGTATCCATAAGGATTCTTTGTAGCTTTTACGAACGCTTTCTGGAATTTCTCTGTATTGCCCGGGTACATCTGTCGAGCTAGTATCATCACTGCTTGCCGGTCTACGGGGTTATTAAACAAGACTAAATAATGACAATTCCTTCTCTGTGTGGGGTCTTTGTTTCCAAACAAATTCTGATTGATTGAAATCACGGATAATGATCGGTGGTGGGAACCTTCTGTAAATAGGTCTGTAATACGTTTATCTTTACCAGCTTCAGTGTATAAATCATCTAAAATCAGTAAATTGTTAATTCTTGGATCAAAATAATCATCGTCATCTAAGTCATTTGGAATGCCTTGTATAAATTCCACTTTTGGTACTACTGAATTCTGAACCACACTGTACAAGGGTTGCCATCGTTTGTATAGCCATACTATTCTCTGTATACCGGGCTGAATGGTACTTCTGTGATTTTGCAGCAAAGCTTTAACAAATGTTGTCTTTCCGCAAGCTGAAACATAAAACGTATATTTATATGTATTTAAAAAAGAGAAAATATGTTTTAGAATTAAATTAAAAACTTCTCATTTTCACAAAGTTTAAAATGCATTAAATAAGAATGGAAAACAGTTTAAAATTAAAAAATATGATAAAAAAGGAAAATAATACCAGTAGGACCGGAAATCATCATGGTAAAAGGATGTATATACACCATGTTTCTAAAACTTTCTTCTTGTGGTGGCGGCGGCGGCAGCGTTGGTGGTGGTGGTGGTGGTGGCGGCGGCGGTCGTGGTGGTGGCGGAGGCGGTCGTGGTGGTGGCGGCGGCGGCGGTGGTGGTAGTGTTGGTGGTAGTGGTGGTTGCACTCCCCGTGGTGCTTCTACTATTGAATTTATTCGCTTCCTTCCACCGTGTTTCTGTTGAAAATGTCTCAACATTGCATCCCGCCTTGGAAACTCATGGAGGCACTCCGAACACTGTGTCGAATACATGTTGTCTCTTCGGCGGCTGGACAGATAATGACAACCTGTCAATTCTTATAGCTTTTATATTTGTCTAAAAGTACAATCAATGGGATCAGCCAATCAAAATCCTTCTCATAGTTTAATATATTGCCCTTTCTTGCCGCGTTATTTCATTTGGCTTCAATTCTTTGTGAAAAAAGGATCATATTTATTATTCAGGAGTTTATTATTTTATATCATGTAAGTTGTTTCTTAGTCTCGCCTGGCATTTTCTTAGTCTCGCCTGTGAAGCCCTCAACCTATACATCAATTAAACTACTAAATTCGAATTTCTGTCATACAAAATAGACAGTGTATTTGATGGTACATACTGTTTTTATTTTACATATTTATATCTTTTATTAAACTGCTGAGAGGTTTTCCCGACTAATAAAACAACAATTTTCCCTATAAAAATTATAGGATTATCGTGTATCATAAAGTTATTCTCCAGTATTACATTACTGAGGAAAACCGCGCGAACGCTTTTTTCTTATGTTTATTCAGCTACCAAACATAAACATCTACAATAAGGTTTAAACATTTGCCTTCTTGATTTTACGCCGTAACTCGTTTACAACGTTAAACTTTAAAAACGGGTGTTTTATCAATATAATTTCAGTATCACAGAGACAACCGATCAGTATACATCAATTACTACTAGCAGACGAACTGTTGAAAGGACAGATCATAAAACAGGTAAAATAACGTTTAAACTTGCCACGCTTTAATACACATGCGTAAACCAATACTTCAGTGGTCATATTTCATTTAATCGCTGACAGCCGAAGTGTGCGGACTATCAATTTAACAAAAGGGCAGACGACACACTTAAATGAAAGGTTTAAAAGTTTAAGTTGAATGATTTCAAATTGTATGCTTTGTTTAACACTAGAGAGTTGATTTATTATGGACACATTTAATCTTCCCACTACTAAATTACACTGTACTTTCTGTTGACCATTTTATTCTTTATTACATAGTACCGCTTACTTATGTATCAGTAATAAATTCTCTTTGGTACTACCACATTGTATTTAATATGTATTATTGTGCTTTATATACAGTAACTGATGATAAATATTAATGTCTAATTTTCCATTTTATATGAATAAGAGATGGCGTATTGATCAGTGTGATCAATGCGAGGCAAATTTCTCTAAACTGAGTTTACTTATGCAACACAGAAGAGCTAGCAATCATTGGCCAAAATTTAATTGTCCAAGCTGCAACAAAAATCCTTTACAAGATAGGATAACCTTGAACGTCATATCAAGAAGCACGGCAATGAAAATAACCATCACTGCCCCGAGTGCCTGCGAGTCTTTACGCGAAGAGAAGCTTTAGACGATCATTTCCATCGGCACCACGATCAGATAGGACAAGGAAACAAACGAAAGTCGAGTTCCAACTTGGAGACTGGAGTAATAAAACGTCTTAAAGAGAATGACGATGTGACACGTTATTTCACCATCACTAAAATCAGGGAACAACGTATGCCTAAATATCTCACGTCAGCCACCGTCTACAAAGTCACCTTCCAAGACATAGAGGTAAAAGATGACGTGATGTCTGCTTTGAAGAACATATTTGATGCCGTATTCGGAAGGCTGATCAAAAATGCGAAATGGGATGACCTAGTTATGATGACGATTCAAAGTCCGTCTTTGGATTATCCAATACATATTCCAATGGCAATGTGTCGGAGTTAACAGCTGATCGGTTCATGGCAGAACTTGAAAGAGTGCTACAGTCTAATGAAGAATTTATTATTGACGAGTCTCTGTCATTCGAAATAACTCACGTGGATATGCCTAAGGGAGTATCAAAGAAACGTTGTAGATATGTAAATACGGAGAAGTTTTTGTTCGACAAAAGATGTATTATTCAAATAACAAACAAAGACGACTTATGCTGTGCCAGTGCTATAGTGACATCCATTGCCAGAATCGACAAGCACCCAAAATGGAACAACATACGACAAGGATATGAACCTCAGGGCAAATTGGCGAACGAACTTCATGAGAAAGCTGGCGTGGCTATTGTGAAATGCGGGATCGAGGATATTAAACAGTTTCAAGACGTATTGCCTGATTATCAAATCCATATGGTGTCCCAAGACCATTTCAATGCGATCATCTACAGTGGACCAGAGGCAGAAAAGAAAATATTCTTGTAGCACCATGACAACCACTACGACGTCATTACCAGCATGTCTGCTTTTCTATCCAGAAATTATTACTGCACCAAATGTCAGAAAGGTTACGATCACCACGAGGACCACAAATGCAATAACGCATGACATGCATGTCGTAAGGTCCATGACCCCTCACATGATGACTGGATCCAGTGTGACGTATGCCATCGTTTTTTCAAAGGTTCAGAGTGCTTTGACCTTCACAAGAAAACTACACATAAGGGAAACTCTACCTGTAATGCCTTCTACAGATGTCAGGACTGTGGAAAGACGGTGAATAAGAAAATAAGTAAAAAAGAGCATGCATGCGGTGACAAATATTGCGAGATTTGCAAAGACTTTTTTCCTGACGACCATAAATGTTACATGACCTCTGTAGAGAAGAGTGAAAGTCAAGGCATGTCTATAGAAGAGGAGATCATTGACGAATCTGAAAATGCAAAAATGTTCATCTTCTTTGACTTTGAATGAACTCAAGAAGATTAAATTCAATGTGAAAATGGCTACAAACCTGACATATACGGAAAATGTAAAAATTGTTCAAAGTCAATCTGCGGTGCATATGAACATAAACCCAATCTCTGCGTAGCTCATAAGGTATGCACAGTATGGTTTGACAAGGAATTCTGTGAGCTTTGTCTTCAACGTGAATATGTCTTTAAAGGCAAGGATACCTTAGAGAGTTTCTGTAAATGGTTGTTTTCCGGACAACTACAACAGTACAGTTTTGTGTCATAATTTCCAAGGTTACGACTCATACCCTATACTTCATTACTTGTACAGTCATGGTATAGTGCCTACGGTCGTACCGAATGGTGCAAAGATAATGAGTTTGACCGTCCCGTCATGCAAGATAAAGATGATAGACTCTATCAACTTTTTACCTATGGCTTTAGCCAAATTGCCATCGATGTTCGGATTTGAAGAGTTAAAGAAAGGTTATTTCCCGCATTTATACAACCGAAAAGCTAACCAGTCCTGCGTGTTGAAATCGTTACCTGATATATCGTACTACAATCCGGACAGTATGAAATCGGATGACAGACAAAGGTTTTTACAGTGGTATGAAGAAAACAAAAATGCCGAATTTGATTTTCAAACACAGCTTTTGGACTACTGCAGGTCAGATGTAGACATTCTGAGACGTTGTTGCTTGAAGTTTCGGGAAGACTTTATGGATGTGACTGGTATTGACCCCTTTGAGCAGTGCATCACTATAGCTTTTGCTTGTAATTTGGTATTTCGTACCAATTTTCTCCAGGCGGATACCATTGCTTTGATTCCACATCATGGGTAACGCCCGGAACACAAGCAGTCAGTGAAAGCTCTTCGATGGATTAAATATGTAGCACACACAGAGAGCAGAAACATTCAACATGCTAGAAATGGAGGTGAAAAATATATCTGCCCGTATCTTGTAGACGGGTACTATGAAACCGAAGGAGAAAAAGTAGTTTTCGAATTCCACGGCGATTTCTGGCACGGCAATCCTCGGATATACGCACGTGATACGATAAATCCTGTAAACAAGTTTACTATGGGAGAACTCTATGACAAAACACTGGAAAAACGCAAATATCTTGAAAGTCAAGGTTACACCTATAGGTCAATCTGGGAGTCGGAATTCGATCAACAATGTAATGAGGATAATACCATGAAATCTTTTATTGATAGCATCGAGCTAGTAATACCGTTAGAGCCGAGGGATGCTTTTTACGGAGGTCGCACAGAGGCTTTCACTTTGTACAAGGAAGCTTCCGAAAGTGAAGATATCAATTATTACGATGTTACGTCCCTGTATCCCTTGGTGAATAAGACTGGGAAAATACCTGTCGGGCATCCTAACATCATCACTGAGAATTTTGGCCCATTAGACACATACGAAGGGTTAATAAAATGTAAGGTTCTACCACCTAGGGTACTCTTTCATCCTGTCTTACCCTGCAAAACAAATGGGAAGCTTTTATTTCATCTTTGCAAAACCTGTGCCGACAGTCACCAGCAAGAAACATGCAGTCATGAAAACGAAGAACGAGCTTTTGTCGGTACATGGGTGACAGACGAGGTGAAAAAAGCTGTCCAAATGGGATACGTTGTCTTAAAGGTGTATGAGTTTTGGAATTTCGACTGCATTTCAAGATACGATCCAAAGACACTAACAGGTGGTCTGTTTACCGACTATGTCAACACATTCCTAAAAATTAAGCAAGAGGCAAGCGGTTGGCCTGATTGGGTAAACACAGAAAGGGACAAACATACATATATTGATCTGTATTTCCAGAAAGAAGGAATTCGACTTGACTATCACAAAATCAAGAAAAATACAGGAATGCGAGCTTTGGCCAAGCTCATGTTAAATTCCTTCTGGTGAAAGTTTGGACAGCGATCAAATATGAGCCGGATCGATATGGTAGATGACCCGAAGCTATATTTCGAAAAACTGACAAGCGACAGCATTGATGTTACAGCAATCAATTTTGTGTCCGAAGAGTTCGTAGAAATGAGATGGAAGTACAAACTTTTAAGATGATTTTATTGACACCAATCCTAAAACAAACACTGTCATTGCAGCATATATCACAAGTCAGGCACGCTTGAAACTGCATTCTTATTTGGAAGAATTAGGTCCGAGAGCCCTCTACGCCGACACAGATTCTGTGGTTTTCACGACTCAACAGGGAGAAAGGAAACCGCCATTGGGCGACCTGACCGATGAAGTGCCGAATAATCGGATACGAATCTTTGTAGCAGGTGGTCCGAAAAACTATGACTACCAGTTGGATGAATCTGACAAAAATGGCATTAGAACTTACTGCAAAGTTAGAGGGATCACTCTCAACTTTAAAAACATGCGCACTGTAAATTTTGACTTACTGAAAACGTTTGTTACAAAGCATCGCGATGCTGCAGTCTCAGTTCAAAATGCACACAAAATAACACGAGATAGAAACAGTGCAAAGTTGCTAACTGTTTGTGAAAGAAAAACGTACAAACTCGTTTTTGACAAAAGGGTGATAAGATCAGATTATGTCTCTTATCCTTATGGTTATTAGTACGTTTAGAGAGATGTATCAAGAGTTGTATACGTAAATATGTATAATATGTCATTTTCTTTGTAGTATTTTAACATTTTTTGAATATCCTATGCTTAGACGAATATTACAGCGTAAGAAAATAAATAATTTCGTGAAATGTTACTATAAATTATTTTCAATTTTCATTGAGATAAACATGAATGGTGTAAATATTCTTTTATTTTTAAATGTTTACAGTAAATATTAAAGTAGACTAGAGAAATGTTGTTTTGTTATAAATACTTTTACAAGAGAATATAAAGAGAAAACTTTTTAATAGTTGTGCGATGTTCTTCAATATCTATTATGTTGACTTGTACTTATTCTTGTACCTTGTATACATTGTAAATAAATGTAAAAAAACACAAACAAATATCTGTTGTCGATCATTTTATTTAAACTACCCGCGCTTGCAATATACAGTAAGTCTGTCATGGCCCATTTAACATGAGGTTAACATCAACCGAGTGTTAAACCTTACACGAACTGTTTACCTGTCTTTGATCAACATACCTGTCGCTGAATTAAAATAATCTGTAAAATTGTTTTGTATAATATACATTCAGGTTCTTGTGACATACCTTCCAATATGCTGAAACATATCAAAACCTGTTTAAATGGAATTATATTAATTTTAAACTTATTAAATTAATGCTATCGAGATAATAAAATCTGCTCTGTAATCGATACACCAGGCCCGAATGAACCCGAAAATTCTCTCCCGATTCGAGATTGCGGTTTATATAAAGAGAGAATGCTTATCTGATAGACCCGCATATTACACAATAGATGGTAATTTGATATACATCTGTCAACTGAGACGTTCTATTGTTAATAACCACACGGTGACAGGGCTCTATTGTTCTCTCTTAGGGTTGGGCCGAACGTGTCCGAACTTGTCTAATGCTATGACTCATCTCGGGGATACTTCGTCTATAAACGATACGTCACGCCCGAATGAACCCGAAAATTCCCTCCCGATCCAAGATGGCGGTTTATATAGAATATAGAAGGGGTGCGTTACTGTCTATAGAGATGAGGTTCACTACTATCCGGTTTATAAATAACAAACAGAAAACGCAGAAAACAGTACACTGTAACCAGTATAATTATTATTCATCACTGATCTAAATTACGTTATCATTTCGTTGTAACCTAGTTTAATGAATACGCAAAACAATAAGCATTTTTGGAACATGGCTATTTTTATACATGTACTTAAGCATTTAAATATACTTTACGGAAATGGTTTCCAATACTACAGAAAGGGCAGCATAAATATGGTTTTTTTCGGACTGTAACAGTGAACACAGTTTAGGTTCGTAAAATCAATGAGCTTAGATTTATTATAATAACAACAACAACAACAACAATCACACAAGTAATAGCTAATAAAAAAGTGAAATATGCATATCAGGAATCGCCACACTCGCAAAACACAGCCTCCCCGCGCAGCGAAAAAGAAGAGAGGAAGAGAGAGCGTGCTTGCCAAGTATGTCAATTCAAATAAGCCGCCACAAACAATAAATGAAAAAGAAAACAGTTGGGATTACCGCCTTTGAACGGTCAGTGGCAAAACAAAATGCCACTGGGGGTCAAAAGATATGGCGTTATTACCACATTGACAAAACAGATAACTTGTAATTTATGAGATCTAGCTATACCTTGTCACTGTTCGTGTTACCAATTCAGATATGTAACTCAATTCCTTATCGACAACCTCTCGCTTATGAGTCAGGGTCCAAGATCATAAAACTATAATAAGACACCTGTCTAAAACTTCAAGCATCTGATTGGTTGGAATGGTTAAAAATATTTCTCCGTTTTAAACAAATGCCTGTAAATTAGATTTTGACTGGTCGCCAATTTCTAACATTGGCATATACCTCAGTATCGACAAATCTCAACTGAAGTATCTATACAATATTTACTCAGAGTACTTCATAAATGCTTCCAAATGTAATTAAACATTTGATAATTTAAATATATCGACCTTTTTTAGAATGATACCGGATTTGAATGTATAAATTATGGGTTATACAATGTACATTTGAATCTATTAATAGAACTTAATACCCAGTAGTAAATAGGCCATAGAATTGGTATTCCATAGCGAATATAACATGGTGTAGAAATAAGACACCGGACATGCGTATCGAAGAAGATTCATCTATATATATCAGGGTATTGAACATTCAAACACTAGCAGAGAAGCGGATTAACCTTAACAAATATTAATTCGATTTCTAATATCACGCGCGATGTGAAATCAGCGCTGTAAGTATAGTATTAAATTTATATAAGTAAAATTGTATAGTAACGTTGGCGATTTCTTAAGGTAATAAACAGGAAGGTACGAAATATTACTATTAAATATTGCGTTTCTACTGACCATTGATACAAATGAATTGAAAGCAAAATTATAGCAGAAATTGCCTAAATTTGTTTATTGATTTTATTATTCGCTGGTTTTGAGGAAATAGGACATAAGAATCATGAAATGAACATTTGAGATTTCTACTTCGGTTTCAATTTTATAGGCTATTATAGGCTATTGCTAAATTAGGTCATTTTTCCAATAAACGAGTTCATGTTGAGTCCCACTTTATTTCACCAAGACAACTTGTACTCGTTTGTTGGTATGAGAACCTGAAGGGGCAAGTGTGAGGTTGGTGCACCCTAAATCCTTGTTTAAATCCCTAGTGGCAATTTGTTTTGCCACTGACGGTAACCCCAAGGTTCTCTTTTTCGTTTATTGTTTGTGTCGTCTTATTTGAATTGACATACTTATAACAACATTTTCTCTTTTTCTCTCTTCTTTTTCTCTGCTTAGGGAGGCTGTGTTTTGTGAGTGTGGCGATTCCTGATATGCATATTTCACTTTTTTTGTTAATCTGATGTTTTTATATTAAAAAATGGTGTGCATAATGGCGGTGAACATGGAACCTTCAATGAAGTATTTTCCGAATAATAGCATTCCTTGTCCAGTGGCGTATGGTCCCCAGATGAAAGAATGCGTTTGGCCTTAACGAGAAATCAATGGGCGTAACTAAACATAATAGAAATTTGACATCGGATCAGAGAATACAAATCCTGCATATCACAAAAGAGAATACAAATCCTGCATATCACAAAGAACGCCAAGAGCAAAAATTAAAAAGCAGGAAGTTTATCCTAGTGATTGAACAGTATCCAAATGTAATTGGCCAGGATATTGAAACCACCCGTCTGAAAACTGGCCGAAATATTAAACAGAAAAGAATATTTATAAGTAATTTTTAACATCGTGCACAAGGACCTTTAAATGACATACCTGAAAACAGTACTGATTGAATGTACATGGATTCATTTTACGGCTGACATACGGCACAATCAAAGATACTCTGATATTGAAAGAGATGAAAAGGAAACTTTGAAACCCACTGAACACAATAAATATGAATACATGCAGACTCGGTTTAATTAAGTCTGTTCATGAGAAGTAATGGAAATGCATATTACTGCCCACGCTGCCTAGGCTCGGGATGGAGCGCATCTGTTTATTTATACTAGTGACCATGAAACCTTCAATGCGGTATTTTCAGATTTATTATGCATTTCCATTACTACCCAAGAACAGTTTCAGTTAAAACTAACCTGCAATATCTACATGTTTGTCGTGTTCCATTTTTATCTATGTTAACAGTCTGCTGATCATTTATAAAAAAAAACATTGTATCAAGAGTGTTTAAATTTCTAAAAGTTCTGTGCACACAAAGAATCGAATTAAGTTATAACAATAAGCAAAATGTGTAATGTTGATCTTGCCAATTGTGTGTATGTTTGTTATTTTTATTATTTTTTGCACCGGTAATTATAAGGGTTTTACAAACGCCATAAACTTTTAATAAGTAGCCTTAAGTCGGTTAAAATTACTTAGTGTCCTACTCTTGCAAATAAAGCGTAAATGAGAGAGACTTAAAGGTTTTGTGATGAAACAGTTTTGTCCTTTTATAAATAAAAACTTAAAAATGTACAGTTGTGTTTGGTGTGATGTGTAAGTCTTGTACACTGTTATTGTTGTAATGTCTGTGCTTTTCATTTCTGCGTATTGCCCAAATTTACTTATTTTTAGGACGGTAGTAGGATCTTAAATCATATGCACCCTTCCAAACGAAGATATAAATGTATGTGTTTACAAAGAATGTTAAATGGTTTTAAAAACCGTATAAGGAGGCCGCACTAGATTAATGTCCATGTATGCAGTTTCCGGGACTAACTGTAACGGTCGGAGGACATGAAATTCAGGACCTTGGATGGTCATCTAGAAAGTGCCCAGCGTGATGTCCAAAAATTTTGGCTAATGTGGGTTTAAAATAGCACAACATCCCAACCCTAACCATTCCCATCCTTCCCCAACAAAATATTATTCATGTTACATGTAGTGGTGACTTCGCATGTATTCGTAACAAAATACTTAAATAAAGTCTGCTATTTTATGGTTGTCAGTGCTTTTAAACATCACTGAAGAGACAGATATTTTCTGTAGCGGTACACACATATAAAAGCAATGGAAAAAAGCAAATTGGATAGCAATCATAAAAATATATGAAAAGGGGATTTTGAAAGCCACAAAACACTACATGTATGAAAATATTGCAGGTTCGGTTTGATTGAGACTGTTCATGGGCAGTAATGGAAATGCATATTACTGCCCACGCCGCCTAGCCCCGGGTTGAACTTATTATTTACACCAATAAACAATACAATTTTGACCCATCCCAAACTAAGGTGCATATGGCAGTGAACATGGAACCTTAAAAAAACATAAAGAGTAAATGCAGTGTAAGGCATATTCCAAATTCCAGTTGTTTGAGCTGAAGAATATCTCTCTCTCTTTCTCCCTCTCTCTCTCTCTCTCTCTCTCTCTCTCTCTCTCTCTCTCTCTCTCTCTCTCTCTTTCTCTTAAACTTAAGTAATTATGACAGCAAATCTGATCTTTTTAACACTCCGGGATTTGTCTTTCTGACGAACATCAGCACAGATAACATGCTTTTGTTTAATATTGCAGGAACAACAATTAACCTAACAGAAAAATAGGAAACTCGTTGAATTAATTATTATCAGGGGCCGCGACGATTATCAAACATTCTAAAAGTGACATATAAAATCTTGACAAAAGAAAGAAAGAGAAGAAATAAAGTTAAGAAGTGCAGCATAAATGGAGCAGAAACTGTCTGGTAATGTTACGTTTACCTTTACACTCGTTAGATCATTGAGTACTAGCCCATTTGGCTTTGCAATGCTATTAGAGTCTTATGTTTTAAATGTTTCTGTGTTTTTGCATACAACATTGTTAAGCTGATGGGTGTGAGTTATTTTACCAAGACAAGTTGTACTCGTTTGTTGATATGAGAACCTGATGGGGCAAGTGTGAGGTTGGTGTACCCTAGATCCTGGTTTAAACCCTCCAGTTGCAATTTGTTTGGCCACTGACGTTTCAAGGGTTCACTTTTTCGTTAACTGTTTATGGCGTAATGTTTGAATTGACATACTTATAACAAACATGCTCTCTCTTCCTCTCTTTTTTTCGCTGCGCGGGGAATCTGTGTTTTGTGAGTGTGGAGATTCCTGATATGCATATTTCACTTTTTGTAAAACCATTACATTCTAATTATCCCCCGCCAAAGGCGAGGGGATATTAGAAATGCCCTTCGTCCGTCCGTGCGTCCGTTCGTCCGAAACAATTTTGTCCGGAGCATAATTCCAAAATTACTAGAGGGATTTTATTCAAACTCCATACACTGACAGAGCACATTGGTAGGTATTGCAGTGTGCAAGAACAATAACTCTACCTTGCCCTTTTCAAAGTTATTCCCCTTTATCAGAATTACTTGATAAATTTTGTCCGGAGCATAACTCCAAAACTACTTGAGGGATTTTATTCAAATTTCAAATACTGACAGAGCACATTAGTAGGTAGTGCAGTGTGCAAGTCCAATAACTCTACCTTGCCTATTTCTAGAGTTCTTCCTCTTTATCAGATTTACTTGATAAATTTTGTCCGGAGCATAACTCCAAAACTACTTGAGGGATTTAGGGCAAACTTCATACACTGACAGAGCACATTGGTAGGTATTGCAGTGTGCAAGAACACTAACTCTACCTTGCCCTTTTTAAAGTTATTCCCCTTTATCAGAATTACTTGATAAATTTTGTCCGGAGCATAACTCCAAAACTACTTGAGGGATTTTATTCCAATTTCATATACTGACAGAGCACATTGGTAGGTAGTGTAGTGTGCAAGTCCAATAACTCTACCTTGCCTATTTTAGAGTTATTCCCCTTTATCAGATTAACTTGATAAATTTTGTCCGGAGCATAACTCCAAAACTACTAGAGGGATTTTATTCAAACTTCATACACTGACAGAGCACATTGGTAGGTAATGCAGTGTCAGAATAATAACTCTACCATGCCTATTTTGTAGGGGTTTTCTTTGTAAATTATACGAAAGTACAACCTTCAGGTAACTTATTTCCGGCGGGGGGATTAACCATGTGTAACATGGCTCTTATTAAATTTAAGAATCACAGTTGCAACATTTTATCGAAACTTGCTTATCATTTACTTTTTGGCAAAGCGGTAATTTATGATAAAATTACTGATCATTGTCATAAAAATGAATACATTAAATGTATGTTTTATTTTACTTTTAGGAATATCGTATTATAATATAAATTTATCAAGAATTATAACGTGATTCTAAAATTGTTTAAAACTAAGTTCGCAAAAGTAACTTTTACATTATACCAAGCTGTACAATCATTCACAGACAGTCAGATAGAAAAAATTAACAAGGGTTTAGAAAATGATCAGTTGAAAAGTCTGTCTGTCTGTCTGTCTGTCTGTCTGTCTGTCTGTCTGTCTGTCTGTCTGTCTGTCTGTCTGTCTGTCTGTCTGTCTGTCTGTCTGTCTGTCTGTCTGTCTGTCTGTCTGTCTGTCTGTCTGTCTGTCTGTCTGTCTGTCTGTCTGGCTGGCTGGCTGGCTGGCTGGCTGGCTGGCTGGCTGGCTGGTGACTCAGTATTCACACCAATAAACAGTACAATTTCGATCCATCCCAAACGACGGTGTTCATATGGCGGTGAACATGGAACCTTCAATGCAGTATTTTCATATTAATACCATTCCATTCCAGCGACGTATTATCCCTAGATGAAAGATTGCGTTAAAACGAGAAAACAATAGGCGTAACTAAATATAATAGACAGGGGATCTGAGAATATTAATCCTTCATAGCACAGCCAACGTCAAAGGCAAAATTATAAACGTAATTAATATTAAGTTAAACTATGATGTCTTAAAACTTAAACTTTGTCTAAATTATTGAATATCTATTGTTTCGATGCTAACACATCATGAAAGCTAATTTGTCGCCTAATAACACTGAAACGACGAAGTGGATTGTTTTATAAATTACATTGTGATCTCATGGAAATAAGTACATTGCAGGAGATGAAATAGTTCGACGAGTTCCAACAGATGGTGATTTAATAGTAATTGCACAACATATAGGGAATAACTGGGAGTTTGTCTAAGGATCTCAGCGCCCAAAATTGATCAAATAAAACTGGACAACCCTACAACAGACATGAGGATATATAAGCTTCTTCGTCTTTGGCGTGATAGTCAGCCAAACTCTAATACATTAGACAAGTTATTAGCAGCACTTCAAGACATGACGGGTTCTGTTACAATAAATTTGGAGAAAATACAAGGTAATTGCAATATTTGAAGATTTACTTTGCCTTTTCTATTTATTTTTTATGTGAAAGTTATCAAAATATTACAAATATTTCCATTAAAGTAAGTAACTTTGCACTGTATTTCAAAAGCGTTTTTCTATATTTGAATTACAACCTTTGAATTTTTCTTGAAAATCATATTCTCAGTTTCAATACAATATGTATAACCTTAATTTAACTTGTGTGTAGTTACATGTAACTTTACACCTTATTTTTGAACGTAGATGACAACATTTATACTGACAACAAAAAAAATCTGTGCATTTTTCATTTTGTAATATTT
Organism: Corbicula japonica; assembly: GCA_038501625.1. Taxonomy (NCBI): domain Eukaryota; kingdom Metazoa; phylum Mollusca; class Bivalvia; order Venerida; family Cyrenidae; genus Corbicula; species Corbicula japonica. The sequence goes on along the minus strand of JAZAYU010000097.1, from coordinate 2,356,149 downwards.
CTGTATGTACTTAAGCAAGGTCTGTAAAACTTACACATCTTAGTACACATACACTCAGGAGTGCACTAATCTATCCGATATTTTACCCTTAGCATGTCCTTCAAATTGTCCGAAACGTGTTACGCAACATTTTGCAGGTACGTCCTGTGCGGCATGATTTTTAAGTTTTGTTTGATATTGACCAATTAGGTGAACCTTTACACAGTATTAAAATCACTTCGAATTTTGAATTTTGTATCTGACTCGTTTAAAATATGCCTCGACTTCGAGAAAACAAGAGAGTTCAAGCACTCGTACTGCTTGCATCTGGAGTAGGCGTTGCTGACGTCGAAACGCAGTTTGTCACCGAAACACAATAAATAACTTGCGTCAACGTTTCGTTCAAACTGGCAACGTTGGAGACCGCGCCGGACCAGGCACGCTGCGAGTTACGACGGCACGTCAAGACTGCTATATGACGCTGACCCATTATCGTCAGCGGTTTAAAACTGCAACAAGAACGGCATTAGAGCGTGTTATCTCTGGGCAAACGGTACTGAACCGTTTGCGGGCAAACGAAAACTCCATTCGTGCTAGGAGACCGCATTTAGGGCAGATTATCAACCCGAGAAATCGAAACGTTTGACGTCTAACGGCCCAACGTCACTTACGCTGGTTTTTTTTAGCGACGAATCTCGCTTTCATCTCAGCATTGCTGACGGCAGTGTTACTGTATTCCGTCAACAAGGTGGGAGACAAGTAGCGTAGTAGAACGTTAGGTCAGGTCGATGAGGTCACGAATTATCGCTGTACTGCGCAAGAGAGGTGGCCATACCCGATATTAAACAGTCTACAGAACAAAATGAATTGATGAAAAGTAATAAACGTGGCTAAACAATCACAAATCCCAAAAGAAACACAATTGTGAATTTTACTTTTGACCCCTATTCCATGGAATGGTATTAATCTGGAAATACCGCATTGAAGGTTCCATGTTCACCGCTATATGCATACAATCGTTTGGGATGAATCAAAAGTGTACTGTGTATTGATGTATATATTGAGTTGCGCTAAACCCGGGGCTAGGCGGCATGGGCAGTAAAAAGCATTTCCATTACAGCCCATGAACAAACCGAGCCTGCAATATTTTCATATTTGTCGTTTTCGAGGGTCTTCAAAGTTCCCTTTTCATCTTTTTCAAAATTCCAACAATGCAAAATAATTAACGGTTTTTAAATCATGCTTATCTTGAAGTCAATAAAAATCCTAAATTGTGATACCAAAGTCATCTTTATTTTGTAAACTATTATAATAACCAATATTGTAAAACCCCGTTGCACAGTTTCTTTTTGGTATCAGTATATTTTGAAAATAAACATTTTCAATACCGAAGTTTAATTCATTCAAGATTCAAAATATAAATTCTACTAAAAACTATAACTGCTCTAAAAATAATGAATTACAAAATCAAGTTTTAAATAATATAATAATAATCCGATTTCAATTTTGAAGCAGACCAACGTTAAACTAAATGACTGTGTCGTTGCTTTATAGAATTATAATACAATAATATATTTAATAAGGGAAGAAATTATACCCAATGAGGTTAAAAATTAAATCAACGAATTTTATTATTATTTCCGGTTACGATTTTAGATTCAATGATTTTCTTAAATCCCAAAACATTTTATATATGGTTTTGTGATTTATATGACGAGAAAAATTCTGGTGCCCTAAAACCAACGAAACGTTGACAAAGATGTAAGTAAGGGTAAAAGTTGTGTTTTATTGTACAATAACATGTCAATATATGAAAAGTGTCCGTTCATTTTAAAAAATTATTATTGAATTTCGCGTAAAATCATTTATTTCTTAAAATGACACATCTAACACATTGACCTCTTAATTGAAATAGCTTGTTAATTTTTATATCATAGTAATTTTAACCCCTGAAGAAGGTGGTTTAATGCCGACGAAAATTGTTATTCTTGCATGCTGGGAATAAGATGGCTGCCATCTAATCTTGTACAGTGCAAATATATTCTTGGACGAATACTAAAAATCAGTTCTTATATTAATAATACTAAACAGACATTCATTTATAAACTAAATTGAAACAATTCGACTTTAAAATATTCATTTGAAATCTATAATAAATTGTTTTCTACGAAACAGCTGAATCGTTCGGAGCAAAAGTTTTTATTATGTTTCAATTTACAGATATTGCAAACAGAAGACCGGAGAATAGGTAAATATTTTCTCCACATCTCTTAGACGAGTAAAATACGATAGTCGTAATTTATTAGAAGCATCTTTTGTCTTTGTATGACGTAGAGATTTCATTGCTGACTTCCTCTTGGAATCAGATATATTATGGTGTGTGGTAATGATGTCAATAGCTCAGTATGGTTGTAGTTTAGACAGTTCAGAAATGTCCCACACAGACATTTGCAATGTATCATTTCTCAGTCTAAGACTTTAATTTCTACTGCATAACAACATCATTTTATCAATTTTACAATGAACAAAATAGATCGATATATCCTCCTGCCCATGGCTACAAATATAGGATGACTTCTAAGTTTGATAGAATCTATTCAGACGTTTCGTTAGTAAAAAGAAGCCTGCACTCGTTGCGTTCTTTTTGGCTTAGAGGTAGCCCAACATTTGTAGCCAATCAGAATCTATGAAAGTTTATTTCAATAGAAATTGCTGCGTTCGCTTCTGTAGAAACGTCTTAATAGACTCATTCTATGCATAATGACTATAATGATGATAATTCAGCCGATTCAATTTCCTTGTCAAAAGTAACTGAAAGTCTTGTTTTCCACTAAGAGTTGATACTCAATCTAGATTCAGAAACACGTGTAGCAGTTTCATAACTATATCTCACTTTTAAGACTTATTTATGAAATGAGTAAAAGTAAACAATCTTACCGATTTACATCCAAAACGGCCTTCTATTGTTTACAAAATGCATGGTAAGGTGCAGTTTGATTACCCACTCTGATAATAGCGCGGTCATAAATTCGCACAATGGTAATTTTAAATCACATAGGTAATTTCGCTGGGGTTCATATTCGCTCATATACCCTTGAGCAAAATATGCGAAAGTTAAATCAGCGGGAAATATAAATGATATCACAGTATTCTCACAAAGTTCAAAAGAGTTTGTACTTTAATCAGTTTAACCGGGATAGGATTTACAAATAAGACTGTAGAGGGTTGTATTTTTTTCACTAAAGCAATTTGCACGCGTTTGTTTGTATGATAACCCGACATGGCAATTGCACGATTCAAGCACTATAAACTGGCTTAAACCTACATAGCAGAATTCTAAGCCACTGACCCCCTCATTTATCGATTACCGCGGTTATCATTTCCATAATTGTTTGCGTTTATTTTTTAAATTGATCCTTTAGCTCTTATCCTCTCGGCATTTCGATTTTGTGAGAACGCTGTTTTTTAATATGGGTATTCTTGATATGCATGATTATTATTGTTTTGTATGTAATTTAACACAGTTTTAGATTGTTGAATTGGTTAATTTGATGTTATTTCTAACTTCCATCAAGTCTTTTGACACTATGCTACATTCTGATTTGGTAGTTATAATCTCTTCCTTACATTGAATTCTAAACAAAGTTAAACCTTCGTCAGGTTTTTTCCATTACTCAAAGCCTGAATATTTTCATATTTGCGGTCGCTTTCAAAATTTTTCATCTATTAGAACAATCATTTACAAAACAAACAAACTTGAATCTATTTATTAAAGTTACGAAGGTTGCTTTGTTTACCAAACTGATTGTATGTGACATGTTAGAAGTAATTACATAAGATATTGGTCTTTTGTACAGTTAAAAGGATTACCTTTTTTCTAAAGTTACTTAAAATTAACTACTTACTAATTCGGATGTGTCGAATTTTGATCTCGAAATCCAATCTACAGTCACGATGACTTTGACACAACGAGTGTGAATTGTAGTTTGGTGCATATTTTGCCACTTTTAAATAAATAAAGACGTTAAATTAACTGAATCACATTACGAACATATAATTTAAACTAGACATATGCATGTAATGTATTTATGTTATTTGTTCTATCCCGTAAGAGTGTAGGACTCAACTTTCACAAGTAATGGAAAATAATGTAATAATTCTGTGTGATTGAAAAAGATTATTTGTTTCAAAATACCATAAGGGGGTAAATTTAAACATTATTCTGGGCGGCAAAAAACGATTTTTGATTAGTTCCCACATTAAAATAATGTATATCAACATCAAATGACCAAAGTAATATTTACATGTCATATAGGAAGATTAAAAATTACATAAATTATTTTATATGCATAAATGATAAATTTCAATAAACAAAAACGAGCTACCGCCATGAAACGGTCAGTGGCAAAACATACCAAATCCAGGTTTGAGATTGTACGAAACTCACACTTGCCCCAACATGCTGACAAACAAATTACATGTATAATGTAGTTATTTTTCCACATATTGGACATTTTACATAGGGTAAGATTTTATTACAATGTTCTGCATTTCATTGTTTTCTTCTGTTTCAGCTTATATGACTGGTTTGCAGCAAAGCTTTTAAAATTAGAGCCAGACTTATTGGCACAAATGGATTCAGAAACTTCAAACGCCACTTGGTTTAAATGACTAGATGGCACCGGCTTAGAGAATCTCCCTGCAAACGCGGGCTTGGATAATCTCCTTATTTGCAATACAAATACATGCCTGTAGTAAAAAAAAAAGGATCTGTAAACTGACAAATCTACTTCTTTTACAATGTTTTCAAAAGTATTACCAAAATGTTCAAAAAAGGTTTAAATTAGAGAAAGTGAACGGTCGCAAAATGTTCAAATATTAGTACAAAAAACGTTTTATAAAAATCATGTTTTATTATACTTGACATTGTTTATTACAGAAGTGAATTCCAGCTCACGTATAAACCATGTATATAATATATTTAATTTTGTAAATCACGTACCACCCGCTGTGCAAACTTGGTGGCTTTTAAGGCGGCATAAAATTGCAAATGGCGAAAACTGGCTTTAATTACAAAAATGAATTTTTGCAAAACTACTTATTGCCACCAAGATTTTAGTAACGAAACGTATTTATCTCTATTGAACTTATATCTGCACGACTAGTTCAGTCTAATTCATGCTCTTATTTCACAAAGACAACTTGTACTTGTTTTTGATACGAGGAAAGTGTGAGGTTGGTGCACCGTAGAACCTGAGGGGTTTAAACCCCCAGTGGCAAATTATTTTTCCTCTGACCGTTACAAGTCGGTAACTCCAAGATTCTTATTTTCGTTAATTGTTGTGGTGTCTTATTTGAATTTGACATACTTATAAACACAAGCTCTCTTTTCCTCTTACTTTTTCGCTGAGTGGAGAGGCTGTGTTTTGTGAGTGTGCGATTCCTGTTAAAAAGTAACTAAAACAAAAAGAAAAAAAACAACATTTTCATGGTCTTTCTCAAATTTCTTGAAGTTGGCTTTTCCTTTCAGTGTTATCTCAACAACAATTTGTAGTAAGATATATTGATCAGCTTTCGCACACGTTAATTGTGCTGATATGATCTTCAGTATTGCGAGTAGACGCAGATTCTTTTACCTGTAAAATTAACCTTATATCCTTTTATTCTTAGATCAAAATTCTAATCCGTTTAGTTCCGGCCATTGTTTTCTCGCTGAACATGGAATGGTATTAATCTGAAAATACCGCATGTTTCATGTTTCATGTTCACCGCCCTATGAACTCCATGGGATGGATTTAAATTGTATTGTATATTGGTATAAATACTGAGTTGCGCAAAACCCGGGGCTATGCGGCGTGGGCAGTAACATGCATTTCCATTTCTTTCTATGAACAGGATTAATCAAACCGAAACTGCAATATGTTTATATTGGTCGTTAATGTGGCTTTCAAAGTTCCCTTTGTATTTATTTAAATAGCAGTTAAGCTTGTACACTGAGTTCTTCATGTGCGAGTGATATTGCATACACTCAACACATTAGAAAATTAAGATTAGGTGTTGAGCCAAAATAAGATAAAGTACCTCACTAAAGTATCGGTTACTTAAAATGCCAAAACGACATACAAAGCAAGATTTATCGCCAACTCTAATTCTTGCACTACTTAATTATTTGTGCTCTTAAAATCTTGCCTAACAGTCATTAATTTAGTCAGTTATTAATTTAACAATTGTAAAGAAATTTATCATGTTTTTCCTATCAGCATGAAGGAAATTACTTACATGATCATTCTGTTTGGTTAAATTGTCTCTATGCGTCACTATTTTAGATCAAAAATGAAAAATACGGCGATTTTACGGCCATTGACAGACGGTCAAAAACGTGCGTAAATGGTGTTGTTTGCGACGTCATGTACAGTGATAGGATTTATAACTGTCAAAACCAATGTCCATTTCGTATTAGGAATATCACAAACTTTCATTTGATACCAAATTCAACTATTTTCTTGAAAATATTTTTAAAGGTACATTCCACCTTAATTAAGAATAAGAGGCAAGCTCATCAGTCTCGTTGACTTTACGTTTGCAAGGGAGAATAAAGCTTTTATCGCTTTTAATGAACATGGAGCATTTTTTACCGATATTTCATCTTATTTTATTAAACTTTAAAGACTTGCCAATACCTTATCGAGTCTTAAACTTTGTTACTTGATAATATTTATGGTACCTCTATTTATAAACAAAAAATAGGCATCACAATGGGTACCACTTGTTGCTGATCTATTTGTATACTGTTTTGAAAAACACTTTATGTTATATATTTCTACAAAACATCAAGATGACATTTTAACAGACTTTAACAAACCTCAAGGTGCCTTAATGATTTGTTTAATATGGATAAATAAACAATTTTCCATTTCTGATTAATAAAATAAATCCTTGTGATCTTAGGGACCATACGCCGCTAAATATGGAATGGTATTAATCTGAAAATACCGCATTGAAGGTTCCACTTTCACCGTCATCGTATGGGATGTTTCTATGTTGCACTGTAATTGATGTTAATATTGAGTTAAACTGAACCCGGGGCTAGCCGACGTGGGCAGTTATATGCATTTCTGTTTCTTCCCATGAACAAGCTCTATCAAACCGAGCCTGCAATGATTTCATATTTGTCGTGTTCGGTGGCTTTCAAAGTTGCCTTTACATCTTTTGTAAAATGTTTTCACATGTCTTTTTTATTCAACGGATAGAATAACAATGAATTTATGCGACATAAACTCATATTTCGAGTTTCGAACACGTCCTCCCAGTTTTTGAAAAGACTCAATACCTTCCCTTTTTGACCGGAAACTTACATATATCAGTTCTTAAATCTATATATGCATACAACAATATGTTAAGTCGAGTTCAAAGGAAAGTTACCGCTAATTAATTATTTTCTTCATTTGATGTTTTCTGTGATTTGTTATCGTAAATTGAACAAACCATCATTCTAAAATCTGCGTGAAATGCCAGTGCACCGTAATCACTGTCGTGCAGCAGATGCCCTGTACCAGATGTTTAGTGCCCTGTGGCAGGTCTCAAGATGGCGAATAAACAAGAAGGACAATTATATGTGTTTTGTTGATTCCAATTTGTATACATAACGTTATAATTTTCGGTATACTTGGATCATATGTTTTGATGAAAATGATTGTTGATTCAGTGATGGATTGTTTCCTTTAAGGCCAGCGTGTGACCGTTTGACACTGTAACTGACACTGTAATTGATAGAAATAAAAGACCGTATTGGCTTTTTTTCAAAATTGAAACGAAGACGACGATTGTTTTTGTTAATGCATTCGCTGACAGTTTGTGCTCTATAAAACATTATAGGGGCCTAAACACAAATCAAAATCAAATCAAAACGCAATATTTGCACTTCAACTTCATCATTCATTGGTTAATAAGATTTATCCTAATGAACTGCAGCTTTATAAAGCGAACATTTCAGAACAGCAAGCAAACTTTCTTGATCTAAATCTGTCATTTGAAAATGGTTACGTCACTTCTATAATATATATAAAAAAGAAATGATTTTAATGTTAATATAGTAAATTTTCCATGTTAAGACGGTGATGTTCCTCCTGCAACATCTTACGGGTTTTATTTCTCACAGCTTGTTCGCTTTTCAAGAGCCAGCAACGATGTGAATGAGTTCAGTAAACGTTATCTTTGCATAAGAGAAAAACTTTTAAAACAAGAGGTTATCGGTATCACAAATTAAGGAAATCCTTTTACAAGTTTTGTCGCCGATACCCAGATCTTATTAAAAATACAGGTACAGTTTAAAATCACTATTGCAACAAGGTATTTCTCAGCTAGTTTTGTTATGGAGATTCAATATATTAACTTAAGAAGATAAAAGGCAATGTTAATTTCTCTCGGTTATTCGTAAAAACCATCTGTAAATTTAAAAAGAAAGGTTACCAACATGATATTTTACAGCGCTCTGCAGGCATGGTGTTAAACCAATCTACAGTTGATCACTATGCTTACCTCTTTGGTTGCACGGCGGTGGCAGGGTTTTAAGAGTTTATGAAGGTTTATGGGGAAATCTTTTTTTAAAAGAACCTAGAAGCTCGATTTGCTTCTTTTATCCCTGTCATCGTGTTCTTGCTGATTTTACTCCAGGAGCTCTGGTCCCGGTAAGATCATTGAGTACCCATCCCTTTGGCTTTGCAATGCTCTTAGCTTTTAATGTTTTATATGTTTGTGTGCTTTTGCAGACAACTTGTACTTGTTTTGTGATATGAGAACCTGTTGGGGCAAGTGTGAGGTTGGTGCACCCTAGAACCTGGTTTAAACCCCCAGTGGCAATTTGATTTGCCACTGACCGTTCCAAGGCTGTAACCCCTCGGGTTCTCTTTTTTGTTTATTGTTAGTGGTGTCTTTTTTTAAACTGATCATTTTATTCACCTTGCTCTCTCCCTCTCTCCTCTTCTTGACTGTGTGGGGAGGCTGTTTTTTCTGAATGTTGCGATTCCTGATATGCATATTTCATCTTTTTACAAAATCGAATAAACTCGGTGAATACGATGAAATGGGTTTTACAACGTACTTTTGATCGTTTGGTGCGTTAGACGTGGATAAAATTGTCACTTTGACGAAAAAATAATATTCGAATGAAAAACTGGTAAAATCTCACTTAAGCTTCGAGGGAAAATGAGGAAATCTATACTCTTCTGATGATTTTATGGAACAAATTACACACATTGAGGTTATTACAGTAAGGTTTGAACTGTATATTTTAGTTATTGGCAACCTTTGAAGCTCGATCAGTTTCTTTTATCCATGTCATAGTGTTCTTGCTGATTTGACTCCAGGGGCTATGATCTCGATAAGATCCTCCCTTTTGCTTGATAATGCTATAAACCTTTTATGTTTTGTATGTTTGTGTGCTTTTGCATGCTCTCTCTCTGTCTCTCTCTCTCTCTCTCTCTCTCTCTCTCTCTCTCTCTCTCTCTCTCTCTCTCTCTCTCTCTCTCTCTCTCAAGCCATATACACTGGAATACCCGCATTTTATTGTAGTGCCGGTGGGACCGGAGATCGCGTTTATTACCAGTGAGGTCTATACTTGGAAGTCGATACACAGTTTTGCCCATCCTGTGAGTCATCATGCATATTTTTTCCATGAAACTTTGTTAGACTTCCATTTGATTGTTTCCGTAAGATGAAAATCAACAAAAGCAACAAAGCCATTTTTAATTTAGTTAAAATCAAAACTTGTTGGCCTAGATGCCGGCATTTGCTTGTTTTTTAGTGAAATGTCCCCAGTTTTGCCAACGCTAGACAACCAAAACATCATTTTTTCATTACATAGAAGTAAGATTATGTTTCCAAATTCGTGATTGGACATTTGGAATCAGGCAGCCAATCACAAATTATTTTCTGTAGAGAAGTAATTGTTCTTCCGTTAGATTTAAATCGCCGGACATAAGGACAGAGGACCTACGACATTTTACTGGTCCGAAGCAAAAATCTGTCTGACCTTACCGACGGTCCGACGCCTTTCGCGAATTCTGGGATCGGCCATTTTCTCATACGTTATCGCCAAGCGTCTGATAACCACCGACTGTTTTAATACTTAATTACGATCGGTTTCGTACTTAAAATGATTTGAAAAAAGTGGTTCTATTTTGGTTTTAAGTATCAAATAAAAAAAATATCATTTAGGTTTAGGCGATAAACTTTTTCGGGTCGCGCCGTTTTTTCGGGTCGGTCGTGGATGGGGAAACAATAATATTTTAATTTTAATTTAGGCCCCAGTGGGTTTTAAAGCTTGTGTATTTTCTTCTCTACATGCCATAAACTTTGACAGTCAAATAATCTGTTTTTAACTTTTATGTTAAAACATATCGATCTCACCATTATTTTGGAAAGAAGATTACTTAAACCTTTGTGAAAAAAATAACAACATCTTCACATTTTTCCCATGTTCAGATATGTGCAAATACTACATATTAAATGAAAGATAAAATGTACCATCAATTAAAAAAATATTTGAATTTAAAACTTAGTAAGTTTTCATTATTTTGCTGTATATATGAAAAAGGGAACATTTAATTATGCCGAAGACGAAGTAATGTTGCAGGCACAGCTTAATAAGGTATGTCCAAAGGTAGTACTGAACGTTTTTCTGCACGCCACCTAGCTTTGAGTTGAGCAGAAAAGAAACAGTGCTTATTTTGAATTCACCAACTTAAAAGTACTCTCCTTTTAACATGCACTCTCGTTAAAAATTAACTTTATAACATATAAGCTTTAATTTTGACAAAACGCTGGTAAAACATATTGGAAACGATATTAACTACTGGGTGGAAGCAAAAACAAATATTACCTTTATTGTTTCATAATTTGCTCAAAATTGATTACATCTAAAAGCAACCCGAAAAAAAACCTAAGCATGAAGTTGTATGCCCTTTATCAGATAATTGTGTCAATACACCTGTTTATCTAAATTGCACTAAAAGGTTGGGTATCCTTTATATCAAAATATTCATACGAAGAAAAAAACTGCCCCTGTGGCTAAACAGGTAGGGAACAGAACCATGAGAAAATTGCTGCTTAAAAACTGTCATTGATTTTACAGACAGGCAATATATGAAAATTTACATAAAAATTAATAACAATATTGTTACATTTACCACAAACAATGAAATATAGTTTTAGCTCCATCCATCATACATAATAAGATAAGAACATCATTTTCATTTCCTTTTTTATGAAACAATCATTCTGTTCCCTACACTCTTTTAGAAACCACTGGCATTTAATAAATATGGGGATAAAAACAAACGTAACATATACTGGCTCCGTTTCTCTCACAAATCTGTTTTAACATGTTTTCGACTGTTGAACTAAGTGCATATGATAATAATACTGGCAACTGTTCTCTTATAATTCACTTTTACCATGTTTTCGACTGCTGAACTTAGTGCATATGATAATGATACTGGCAACAGTTCTCTCAGAAATCTGTTTTACCATGTTTTCGACTGCTGAACTTAGTGCACATATACTAGCAAACGTTTCTCTCAGAAATCACTTTGGCCATGTTTTCGACTGCTGAACCTAGAGCACATATACCAGCAAACGTTCCTCTCAGAAATCACTTTGACCATGTTTTCGACTGCTAAACTTAATGCGCATTATGCTAGCAAACTGGCACCATTTCCCTCAGAAATCACTTTTACCATGTTTTCGACTGGTGAACTTAATGCATATGATAATAATACTGGTAACGGTTCTATCAGAAATCACATTGACCATGTTTTGGGCTGCTGAACTAAGTGCACATAATTATTATACTTGCACCATTTCTGCCAGAAAATCACTTTGACAATGTTTTCGACTGTTGAACTTAGAGCACATATACAAGCATACTTTTCTCTCACAAATCACTTTGACCATGTTTTCGACTACTGAACTTAATGCACATATATTAGCAAACATTTCTCTCAAAAATCACTTTGTCCATGTTTTCGATTGCTGAACTTAGTGCACATATACTAGCAAACGTTTCTCTCAGAAATCACTTTGACCATGTTTTCGACTGCTGAACTTAGTGCACGTATACAAGCAAACATTTCTCTCAGAAATCACTTTGACCATGTTTTCGACTGCTGAAGTTAGTGCACATATACTAGTAAACATTTCTCTCAGAAATCACTTCGACCATGTTTTCGACTGTTGAACTTAGTTCACATATACTAGCAAACATTTCTCTCAGAAATCACTTTGACCATGTTTTCGACTGCTGAACATAGTGCACATATACTAGCAAACATTTCTCTCAGAAATCACTTTGACCATGTTTTCGACTGCTGAACTTAGTGCACATATACTAGCAAACATTTCTCTCAGAAAACACTTTCACCATGTTTTCGGCTGTTGAAGTTAGTTCACATATACTAGCAAACATTTCTCTCAGAAATCACTTTGACCATGTTTTCGACTGCTGATCTTTGTGCACATATAATAGCAAACATTTCTATCAGAAATCGCTTTGGCCATGTTTTCGACTGTTGAACTTAGTGCACATATACTAGGAAACATTTCTCTCAGAAATCACTTTGACCATGTTTTCGACTGTTGAAGTTAGTTCACATATACTGACACCATTTCCCTCAGAAATCACTTTGACCATGTTTTCGACTGTTGAACTTAGTGCACATATACTAGCAAACATTTCTCTCAGAAATTTCTTTTACCATGTTTTCGTCTGCTGAACATAGTGCATATTATAATTATGCTGGCAACGGTTCTATCAGAAATCTCTCTGACCATGTTTTCGCCTGGTGATCTAAGTGCACATATACTGGCACCATTTCCCTCAGAAATCTCTTTTACCATGTTTTCCACTGCTGAGCTTAGTGCATTTATTCTGGCATCAATTCTCTCAGAAATCTCTTTTACCATGTTTTCAGACTGCTAAACTTAGTGCACATATCCTGGCACCGTTACTCTCAGAAATCTGTTTTACCATGTAGAGGTATCGGTAATGGTAGTGATAGAGATGGCCGGTAATGGTAGTCATAATGATGGCGATGACAGTGGCGGTGGTGGTAGTGGTGGTGGTGGTAGTAGTAATAATAGTGGTTAGAAGTAGTGCATATTTGTGTTGCAGTAAATGTAGTTGCAAGTAGAATAAGCCGTATAACAACATTAGTCGATTCTTCAGTGTCCCACATCATTATATTTGGGACAATGTTGAAATTACGCTTACAAATGTGACCGCGTATTTAATTGGTATGTTCTTTTCTCGATTTTGAAATAACCTCTGAATTCCGTTTTCTGGTTTGATTCGTATTTCGTTCATGATTGTTGCGGATAATCGTAAAAGCATGGAGGGTTTTGGAAAAAACTTAAATGATATCCTTTGTTTAGACATTTATTTCGAAAAGATAAATATACTATAACAAGATTCAATTCGTCGGGTTTCCGTCGGTAGTAAAGAACACGTGTGGAGTTCCTGTATTTATTTCTCAGTTCCAAAAAAAGAATTAATAACGTCAAATAAAAATGAATGTATGTTCAAAATATTTGATTCAGGCAATCCTATGCAAGGCTTTCATTTGCTAAGTAATGTCAAATATGTATAACTTCATTTCTTTATGCAGTTATGGTTATCCATAATACGAGCGGTATTCCTTCGCTATTGTTTAAAATTTAGATGCTTCTTAAAGAATTGTCAAAGGTAGAATGTCATAATGTACATTTTAAATCCCTAAAATTGAGATAATTTAACTGCCTCCAGGAAATACTGACGCGATAACTATCAAAAAGTAAAATAAGCATATCGGGAATTGACATATTCAGAAGACACAGCCTCCCCACACAGTCAAGAAGAAGAGAGGAAGAGATAGCATGGTTTATAAAATGACCAATTTCAAAATAGACAACACAAACAATTAACAAAAATGAGAACCTGAGAGGTTACCGCCTAGGAACGGTCAGTGACACATTGTTTTCCCACTGGGGTTTAAAACCAACCTTAAACTTGCCCCAACAGGCTCTCATATCAACAAACATGTACAAGTTGTCTTGGTGCAATAACTCCAACTTAACCATCAGCTTAAAACAATGTTGCATGCAGAAAAATCACACAAAATTAAATATGTTTGGTTTCAAAAATTGAATTTTTCTACATTAGAACGCCCTCGCTATGCGAGTACTGGGAGTACTAAAACAAAGTCAATATTTCGTTTGTATAATTCCAGATTAATAATTCCGATTTAGTGATCCGACATGTTTTTGCAATGGTCGCCGTAACCTTGACATTTTACCTTGCGACCTCAAAAGCGAGATATACTTTTCTGGACAAACTAAGCGGACTTTAGGTATACATTATGTCATTATTGACTGGACATGGTTTGATCTACCGACTAACCGACATACCGAAATGCCGTCTTAAATTGCGGCTAGATTCTCATGGACACCTATCAAAATATATAAAAAGGGAACCATGAATAAGACTGAAGTTGAAAAGATAGTGTAGGCGTCGCGGGAAATGTACCATAAGACATTCGACGTCAATTCTTGAAATGACGTCGTAAATATGAGCAGCTGAGCATTACGATATTAATTATTAAGCATTTCGCAATAAAAATACCATTTTATTACCAAAATTTGTAACAAATCACTTTTTAATTATAAGGACACAATAGATTGTTGTAAGTCGTTTTTAAATCGTCTGTTAATAGACAGTAGGAACTAGCTTAGGTCTAAGCTGAAAAGAAACTGAGCTGATTTTGATTGAAAAACACTCTTCCTTTTCAAGCTATAAAATTCACTGTTTTTCTTTCAACTAAAATTAAATACAACCCCGGTAAAAAAAGTATTGCGAACGTGGTTTACAGCAGGTCATCAAACTTGACATTTATTACGTTAATTGCTTTTAAAAATGCAAAAAATATAACATTGATTATACAAAAAAAAAAAAAAAAATTAATCAGTGCACTTAACTAGTGTATGTCTATCCCCAAGTATATAAATTGTTTCGGGTATCTTTGGGAACATCAAAACGAATTCAGTGAAAAGTCACAGAAAAAGGTACAGTGAGGTACGATTAGAAAATTATGAGTAACTAAGTAAGAAAAACTTCTTTAAAATTTTTACGTTACCCCACCCAAGAAGCATGTTTGCAACCAAAAATAAAAGTTTAAACTTTTCTAAGCGGCCCTGTTCTTTTAATATGTTAAGTTTTATTTCTCATGTTTGCAACCACAAACATAAAAGTTAAACTTTTCTAAGCGGCCCTGTTCTTTTAATATGTTAAGTTTTATTTCTTGTGATAAGTTCTTTTAATAAAAAGAGAAATATGTTTATTAGGAGTCGCAACACATACAAAACACAGCCTCCTTGAAGCGAAAAAGAAAAGAGGAAAAGAGAGCATGTGTTTATAAGTATGTCAAATTCAACTAAGTTACCACAAACAATTAACGAAAATAAAAACCCTTAATGGTTACCGCCTGAGAACGGTCAGTGGCAAAATAATTTAGGGCACTAACCTCACACTTGCCTTAACAGGTTCTCATATTAACACACAAGTACAAGTTATCGGGATGAAATAACACCAACCCACCCATCAGCTCAAGAGTATTGTATGTACACAACATATAAAACATAAGAAGCTAAAAGCATTGCAAAGCCAATGGGGTTATGTTAAGTTTTATTTCTAATGCTAAGTCCTTTTAATATGTTAAGTTTTTTTCTTACTTGTCATCAATTACATGTGTGGCGAGCAACGATCGCGAAAATTAAAGGAACAGCAGCGAAGGTACGATTGAGGATATCATAATTCAAATTGAGAATCAGTCATTTTGTTGTCTCACTTAATAGATGTAATAACCAATTTGAAATAATCCAAATATTGCAGACACGGTTTGATTCAGCATGTGTATTGGCATTACTGAAAACGCAACTCATATCATTTTGAAATTGGTCATTTTATAAACCATGATCTCTCTTCTTCTTGGCTGTGTGGGGATACTGTGTCTTCTGAATGTGGCATTTCCTGAAAAGCGTATTTTACTTAATCATATCAGTCGATATTCTTCGAACCAGGGAATTCGTTAACCAAACGAAATTATCCATGAATTTCTTTCTGTCCTTGACATAATAGTTGCATATCATTTGAAAACCAATACAGGGTGGCTAGACACAAGACTTAGAATGTCGTGCAGACACAAAATTACTCGCTTCAGGTAGGTTTTTGCTTATTTTTCAATAATTTCTGAACCGATTTTCATCAGATAAAGAGCACCTTACGCCTGTTAAAAGCATTTTCGTCGACTATAACATCTAATAACAATCGGCTGCCCTTTTTAAACATTCAAAGATAAATTTTCTTCGGAAGTGTAAATATGTCTCTGAATATTTTTGTCTATGGCATAGCAATGACGAACGTACTGGCACCGTTTCTTTCAGAAATCACTTTGACCATGTTTTCAACTGCCGAACTTAGTGCACATTTCTGGAAACTGTTTCTCTCAGAAATAACTTTGACCATGTTTTCGACTGCTGAACTACGTGCACATATAAAGGCCCCGTTTCTCTCACAAATCACTTTGACCATGTTTTCGACTGTTGAACTTAGTGCACATACAAATGTATACTGGCACCGTTTATCTCAGAAATCACTATTACCATGTTTTCGACTGCTGAACTAAGTGCCCATATACAGTATCGTTTATCTTAGAAATCACTTTGACCATGTTTGCGACCGATGAGCTTAGTGAACATATACTGGCACCGTTTCTCTCAGAAATTATTTGTGCCTTTTAGCGGCCGTAAAATGTATCCCCTAACATTCAATCAATAGTGTTATTTTTTCATCCCTCAACTATTGCATTTTACATTCACTGTTCATATCCCTTCCCACTCACTTATACACTCTTAATAAACCATGTTCTCTTTGGCTCTCTATATTTTTGGCTGTGTGGTGTGGTTGCCATTCCCATTTGAGTTTTGAGTCAATACTTCACTTTTTCATTAACATAATGACACATTTTGTGCAATTACATGCGCCCTAGTAGTTTGGAAAGATATACCACGAATTCTATGGTTTTTGTATTTCTTATTAATCTAAAGGGTTTTGTATCATTTTAAATTGTCAAAAAGCGATTTTGCGATGACTAGAATCAAAGTGTCACCAAGCGTTTGTGGTTGGTTTAGACTGTGGAAAACGAGCACGTGAATCCTCATTCAGTTGGATGGAGAACAGTTATTTCAAGTTCTATGGTTAGCTTAGGTGGTCTGTTGTCTATATTATAAACCTGTTGTATTTTGCCTCAACCTCAATTCTTTTCCAAGCTTCGTAAAATAAATGATATATTTAAATCACGTTGAATTAATCGTGATAACTATAAGTTTGCAGCGACTGTTGTCGAAATTCTCGTTGCAAATCCCGGTTCAGTAAGCAATAAAATAGTCGCATATATAAACCATTACATGTACGTACATCGTCAATTAATTATAAGGGGTTGGCGAATTTAACACGTACTAACAATGTAAAATATTTGAACTAGTAAAATTTAAAAAAAACTTAAATGTCTTTCTTTTCTTTACATAAATCAAACATAAGTATGCAAATGCCAGAACTGTTTACTGTTGGAATAATAAAAAAAACGGTATGAACTGACACAATTGAAAGTAGGTACTTTATAAAATAGCAGGCTGCTGTCTTGTGATATGAGTGTTATCGGACTCAGCTGAGTCTCGCCTCTCCGCCCCTACCCGCCTCTGTACCTGTAACCTGTTATTCTCCATAAAGCATTGCGAACAAATTATCAAGACAGTTGAAACCAAATGAATTTACGGAGAACGAAGCATAGACGGTTCAACAGAACAATTATTTAAAAAAAAATATGTCAATAGCACCAATATCGTTTTAAATTTTGTAAAATAAATGGAAATATGGTGAAAATTGTTTCGTTATTGATAGTTGTTGACATTCGTTGCAGGACAATAATCCGTCAAACAGATGGCAGGGTCAAGGATGACGGTGAATAAGACGTTTGTGTGACAATATTTTATTATTGATATTTTCAAAGGGTCATTACACTAAAAATGATTTTTATAATTGATTATTTCTATAATGCAAAAAATTATAAACTATAATTATGATTAACATTTGTTTTCTTTTACTACACCTTACTGTACTTATTAAGCATTACATATTTATGTTGTAAACGGGTGGTTTCATTTGCACATTTTCAAGTTTTGTAAAATAAGCAGGGACTTATTAGAGCAATACATATTTGTATTGCAAATCTTGGTATACACTACATGATTATTTATATTGTTTTATATAAACGGGTGCTTTAACGACCCTTTGAAATGTCACAAACCTCGTCAGACCTATGTCTAAGGTTATAAAAGTGAGCATGGAAACCAGTCTCAAATTTCAAGCAGTCGTCATTTTAGCCAATCAGATGCTTGAGATTTGAGACTGGTTTCCAATCTCAGTTTTATAACCTTCAGACCTGTGTAGGTAGGTATGTGACTAAAATGCTACTTTGTGTTTTTCTTGTATTTTTCTTACACATTTCAGTTTGTTTTAGTCTTTGAGCCGCGTCATACAAAAGTGTTTCGAAGGTAATAATTTTAGCATTTACAATGTTTAATATTTGTAGAAAAAGCACAATTTTTATTTTCATTTTCTACTAAATATTATATATCTTTTTCTACAAATTTTGACTATTTTATATTCATTATCACCAAATTCATAACGAATGCACACACTTTCCTAATCCACATTTATATTTATTATCGCCATATGCATGTTACATGTATGTATTAACTTTCTGAATGCATAGCGCGACTCATTTGTGCTTAAATCTTCCGGAGTATTCTTGAAATTACCATTTTATTCAAGACGAAATTATGTAGTGGTTTACCCAAATTTATTGAAAGGAGTTTTGCTTTTAACTAAACATGTTGGCTCGGTTTGATTGAGTCTGTTCATGGGCAGTATTGGAATTGCAGATTACTGCCCACGCCACCTAGACCCGGATTGAGCGCAAATCAATATTTACTCCAATAAACAGTAGATGGGATGATAATAACTTTCGCTCTCTCCTTATGATTACAAATGACAAAGTATTTTAATAGGTGATTTCTAAAATTAAAGCAAGCTTAATTTATCCCTTACCCATTGGCTTTGCAATGCTATAAGCTTCTTATATTTTATATGTTTGTGTTCTTTTGCACGCAACATTGTTGAGCTGATGGGTGGGTTGGAGGTATTTCACCAAGACAACTTGTACTTGTTTGTTGATATAAGAACCTTTAGGGGCAAGTGTGAGGTTTGTGCACCCCAGAACCAGGTTTAAACACCAGTGGCAAAAGGGTTCTCTGTTTCGTTAATTGTTTGTGATGTCTTATTTGAATTTGATATACTTATAAACACATTTTCTCTTTCCTTCCTTCTTTTTCGCTGCTTGTGGAGGCTGTGTTTTCTGAGTGTGGCGATTCCTGATATGCATATTTCACTTTTTACCAAATTGTTAAGAACGTTCTGCTCTGAATAAGTGTTTTATGAAGATGAAATTTTGTCGCATTCACTGACGTTTTGAAAAAAAATGAGTTGAAATTTTCTCATTTAGTGTTTATATTTGAGAATAAAAACTGATGATTGAAGTGGTCACCATTCAAAATGTCAAAATGGCTGCCTTCAATAACATTAAATAAGCACTTCAAGCAGCTATCGTTTAGCAATTTATGGTCCGATTTTCAAAATTCTTTAATCGATGTGAAGAAAATTTGCAGTTCTTTGCAATAATATTTATTTCAAATTTCCGGAATTCCCCTTTAAGATCACATTAATTAATACCTAAAATGCATTAAATAGTATTCAGTAAGCGTACATGTATATGATATTTAGCTGAATTGATTCTCTCAAATTTGACCATAGTTCGCATGACTATTTGTATAAAGTAAAATATGCATATCAGGAATTGCCACATCCAGCAGACACAGCCTCCCCAAACAGCCAAAAAGTAGAGAGGAAAAGACAAAATGATATTACAATAATCAGTTTCAAAATGGACGCCACAAAACTGAACGAAAGTGAGAACCCAAGGGACTACCGCCTTGGAACGGTCAGTGGCAAAACATTTTACCACTGAATGTTCAAACCAGCTTCTAGGGTGCACCAACCTCACACTTGCCCCAACAGGTTCTCATATCACAAAACAAGCACAAGTTGTCTTAGTAAAATAACTCCAAGCCAACCCATCAGCTCAACAATGTTGCATGCAAAAGCACACAAACAAATAAAACATAAGAAGCTAATATAATTGCAAAGCCGAAGAGGCGGGTATTCAATGCCCTTACCTAGACCAGAGCTTCCTGGATTCAAATCAGCAAGAACACGATGACAGGGATAAACGAAATAATTCGAGCTTCTAGGTTCTGTTAAAAAAGATTTCCCTATAAACCATCATAAACTCTCAACCCCTGCCACCGTCGTGCAACCAAAAAGGTAAGCATAATGACCAACTGTTAGTATTATTTTTAGTCAAAGCTTGTGCGTAGTTACATAAAAATTAATTAATATAACAATAGGTGCTGCCTATAACGGGGAAAGCTAGTTTTTAATACCTAAAATACAAAATAAATATAACGAATGCAGCCCAGGATTTTCAGATGTTTAGGTCTAAGACAGCGGACAACATGACCCATACTGTATAGACTGATGTCAGATGTATAGACTGTATCAGATAAATGAAATCAAAACAAGAAATACTTTATCTGTTTATGGCTCATCAAACCAATATTTTTGTTGTTTTTTCCAACTGCTATCAACCATAGAGAATACTTATAAAACTAATTCAGGCTTTTTCAACAATTTTCGTTTTTAATTGGTAACAAAACTGTAATTAAAACAGCAAGGTTTTTTTACATACATTTATTTCCAAATTTATCAAAAAAAGCATAAAGTTTATGATGGGTTTTTTTGGTGAACATTAGGTCATTTTGCTGAAAGATGTACAGTCTAGTTTCTTTATAATGTGTGTTGTGTTGTCTTAACACTAGGCAGTATTGTCCGCCATTCTGAACAAAAACTGTTGCCAATGCGAGTCTAAAGTCTGCCAATCTAGGCTGTTGTCTGGGGCATATCGACATTTTATTTATATTTTGTTGGAAAACAGGATATTTACATTTCATTTTATTAAAAAATATATTTTTAACACATGAAAATGACTTGAGTAACGCTTTTGAGAATTCCTTATTAAGTACAAATTATTTTTGTATTGCCAACACAGCGCTTGGTTCTATATTCCAACAGATTACCGCGATAGTGCGGATAACGCGTTTCAGACTAATCAGTGATCTCCCCTTAAATTGTGAAAGGTTATTGGTTGTCTATTTTAAATCAGACGGTGAATTTGTGAGGAGAAACCAGTCTGGAAAAACAACAACAACAATCGCGGCCCACACGAGTCAGATCTCACAAATCTTGATGGACTATAGAGTAAGACAAAAGTTTTAGCTTTCCAAAAAGCTAGTCGGTCATTAGCATATAAATTAATAGAATAAATACGTATTGCTTGCATTTATTTTTGGACCAAAAGAAGTCAAGGATTTGTCCAGTTTTCAGTCGACCAATGCTGTCGCGAACCTCGCGAGTGATATATCTTAATAACTGAAAAATCCTTAAACAAATTTAAATTCTCTGAATAACTTGATGTCTGTTTCATTAATTTTAATATTTATTATGTAATTTCAAGTAATAATTGATCTAAAATGAATATTTGTGTTAAGTTTCAAAATTCCTAAAGACACATAATAATTATACATGATTGTTGTTTTGGTAATGTATACTACTTTAAAAGCTTCAATTAAGTAACTATATTGTCAATTGTTTTGTAAACAAATACCTAAGAATTTCTAACTTTTGGAACCAAATTTATTACAAGTAAAAGTGAACAGAATATTCATTGTGGATTTAAACAAAGTGATTCATATTGGATTTAATAGTGAAATTCTTACCATCTGGATTTAATTCTTGGATTAAAGTTTCATTCTTCAAGCTGGATTTAATTAGTGAAAATATTATTGTGAACAGTGCATACTATTATGAAAATACCATTATTAAATGTTTGCAGTAATATTCTTCTACATTCCTTTGGATTACCATTTGAAATTTTGGATTTAAATTATTAGTGTGTTAAGCTTTTCATTAGTGTAAAAAGTGTGTAAATTATTTCGAAGTGTAAATTTCTATTAGTGTAAATTTGTGTAAAATTAAATTCCAATGTGGCGTGAGATTAAAAGTGTGTAAATTCTATTCCGGTCTTCTCTGCTGATTTGACTCCGCTACATTGTATGGTGCCGGAACCCGGGAATGGATCACAGGGATATGGATACAACTGAACACGGATCGCTTTGAAATACAACAGAACACGGACCACAGTGATACAACAGAACGCGGATCACTCTGGAATACAACAGAACACGGATCACAGTGAAAGAGACAATTGAAACATCAGACTAAGACTTATCATCCCAATGTCAGACAACAAAGAGGAGCCTACAAAAGTCAATGTGTCTAGTCTTAAAGGGACACGGACTAGGTATCGTAATACCATTGAGAAAGAGATATCAATAGGAAATACATTACTTCGTAATGGACCTGATGTGTTTGAAAGTAGGGAATTTCTTGGACAAATAAACAAGTGTGTTAAGCGTTTGAGGTTGTATATGGACAAACTAGAAAATACAACTGAGAGACTATCTGCAGTAGTGAATGATGAGGAATGGATAGAACGCACGAGAGAAGAAGATGAACTTCTGTATTCAGACTCATTTGACTGTTGTGTGAGTCTTGAACACTATGAAGAAACACTGAAAAATGTGAAACCTAAAAGTTATACTATACATAGACATGAAGAGGAAAAAACAGAACAGTCACAAACTTAACAGATTCTACAGTGAACAAGTCAAATGCAAGAGCTTATGTTAATGCAGCAACAAGACAAAAGAGAACAGAATAGAACTACATCTGTGAAATTACCAAAGCTGGACTTGCCAACATTCAAGGGGGATAAATTATAGTGGTCCGAATTTTGGTATGCTTACGAATGCACTATTCATGAAGATAGAAAGTTGTCGAATGTGGAGAAGTTCAACTACTTGCAAAGTAAATTAAGTGGTGATGCTAAGGCAGCGATTTCGGGTCTTACACTGACAAATGATAATTATCTTGTAGCAGTATCATTACTCAAGGATCGATTCGGGGACTCTCAGGCTATTATTGACCTTCATTACAGCAAGTTAATGTGTTTGCTGCCTGCTACTGATAATACAGAAAGTTTGTGGAACCTGCTTGACTCAATAGAAAAGCACCTAAGAAGTCTTGCAGCGATGGGGCAGAATACAGATCAGAATGTGTTTGTATCCATGATTACATCAAAGTTGCCCAATAATGTGCTTATGCAACTAGAACTAATAAAGGGTGTACGTACAAGATGGACAGTAGCAAAGGTACGAGAAGTGTTAAGTGACTACATACATGCAAGAATACGATCAGAAGAACACTCGAAAGAAGAAGTTTCACATGGACTGACAAACAGAAGCGGACAACAGCCAAGAAGAGAGACAAATTACAAATCCCAAATTATGACGACCAAAGGAATTACTAAAATTGACAATGCATCCCCGAAGACGACAGTAGAAGCTCTAACCACTGGAACAAGACAAGTGACCACTCGATCAAATACGTGCAGATATTGTGAAGGAAACCATTGGAGTGATGAATGTAAGAAATATACCACCATTGAAGATAGAACTAGAAATGTGTCCATAGGACACGGATGCCCCCGCTATGCATGTTTGTCATGGTGAACATTTATAGCAAGTTAATTGAAAATCTAATAAGTAATAACAAACTCACAGCCCAGACAAGAAAATTCTGGTTTTAGTAATAGTGACCTTGACCTTGGACCTACAGGCATGGGAATTGTACACAACACAACGCCTTGTCATAGTGAACATTTCTGCCAAATTATTTTGAAATCACTCTGTTAATAATGAAGTTATAGCTAGTACAAGAAATTTCTATTTTTTGTAACAGTGACCTTGACCTTGGACCTACAGGCATGGGTATTGTACACAACACATCGTCTTGATATTATAATCATTCATACCAAGTTATTTTAAAATCCTATAAGAAATAACAAAGTTACAGAGCAGACAAGATTTTTATAACAAAATTTTATTTTTAGTAACAGTGACCTTGACCTTGGACCTACAGCCATGGGTGTTGTAGGCGACAAACCGCCTTGTTATGGTAAACATTTGTGCCAAGTTATTTTGAAATCCATCCATTTATAAGGAAGTTACAGCCCGGACAAGAAAATTCTATTTTTAGTAACAGTGACCTTGACCTTGGACCTACAGGCATGGGTACTGTACGCGACACACCGTCTTGATATGGTGAACATTCATACCAAGTTATTTTAAAATCCAATAAGAAATAAGAAAGATACAGACGGGACACGATTTTTCCAACAAAATTCTATTTTAAGTAACAGTGACCTTGACCTTGGACCTACAGGCATGGGTGTTGTACGCGACACACCGCCTTGTCATGGTGAACATTTGTGCCAAGTTATTTTGAAATCCCTCTATTCATAAGGAAGTTACAGCCCGGACAAGAAAATTCTATTTTTAGTAACAGTGACCTTGACCTTGGACCTACAGGCATGGGTATTGTACGCAACACACCGTCTTGATATGGTGAACATTCATACCAAGTTATTTTAAAATCCAATAAGAAATAACAAAGATACAGAGCGGACACTATTTTTCCAACAAAATTCTATTTTAAGTAACAGTGACCTTGACCTTGGACCTACAGGCATGGGTGTTGTACGCGACACACCGCCTTGTCATGGTGAACATTTGTGCCAAGTGATCTTGAAATCCCTCCATTCATAAGGAAGTTACAGCCTGGACAAGAAAATTCTATTTTTAGTAACAGTGACCTTGACCTTGAACCTACAGGCATGGGAATTGTACGCGACACACCGTCTTGATATGGTGGTTATTTATACCAAGTTATTTTAAAATCCATTAAGAAATAACAAAGTTACAGAGCGGACACGATTTTTCCAACAAAATTCTATTTTTAGTAACAGTGACCTTGACCTTGGACCTACAGGCATAAGTGTTGTACGCGACACACCGCCTTGTCATGGTGAACATTTGTGCCAATTGATTTTGAAATCCCTCCATTCATAAGGAAGTTACAGCCTGGACAAGAAAATTCTATTTTTAGTAACAGTGACCTTGACCTTGGACCTACAGGCATGGGTATTGTACGCGACACACCGTATTGATATGGTGGATATTTATACCAAGTTATTTTAAAATCCATTAAGAAATAACAAAGTTACAGAGCGGACAAGATTTTTCCAACAGAATTCTATTTTTAGTAACAGTGACCTTTACCTTGCACCTACAGACATGGGTGTTGTACGCGACACACCGCCTTGTCATGGTGAACATTTGTGCCAAGTTATTTTCAAATCCCTCTAATCATAAGGAAGTTACAACCCGGACAAGAAAATGCTATTTTTAGTAACAGTGACCTTGACCTTGGACCTACGGGCATGGGTATTGTACGCGACACACCGTCTTGATATGGTGAACATTCATACCAAGTTATTTTAAAATCCAATAAGAAATAGCAAAGTTACAGAGCGGACACGATTTTCGAACATACACACACACTGACACACACACCCACCCACCCACCCACCCACCCACCCACAGCCAGGGTGAACACTATATGCCCTTCCGCCATTATATAGCGGGGGCATAAAAATGAAAATAAAAGGAAGCTGCTACATATGCTTAAAACAAGGACACATATCAAAGGAATGCAGATTGAACAAGACATGTGTTTATTGTGAGAAAAATGTTTCACACCATAGAAGCCTGTGTCCTAAGAGAATTCCAATGAAATTAACTGAAAGTGTCCATTACATAGGAGAAACGGAAGATACCGATCTGTCCAACAGAAAACGTGCTAATATCATCTCATGAAATGGTGCTTATGCAGACTGCTCTAACTGAAGTACAGACTCCTGAATGCGACAGTTCAAAGGAAATACGAATCATGCTTGACTCTGGGTCGCAACGAACATACATAAGTGAATCATTAGCAAAGTACCTACAATTGAAACGAGGCCCAGTTCAAGAAATATCATTGATAACATTTGGAAGTGACAAATTGAAGATCATCAGGACGCCTACAACAAAAGTAGACATAAAACTGAAAGATGGAACCTTCCTTGATGTTACTGTTAATATTGTACCAAATATAACGGGGACTATACAACGCCGAGCTTTCCAGTTACCTGACTCCACGAAATGCCTGATTAGAGACCTTACCTTAGCCGACACAATCCCCAGAGAAAAAGAGTCATCAAAAATTGACCTACTACTAGGAAATGACTACTATTTGGATATAATTCTCCCCCAGAAGATGGAAATTCAACCAGGGTTGTATTTGTTGGATTCCAAATTCGGGTGGATACTGACTGGTAGAACAACTGAAAGGAAAGTGAAAGTTGTGAACAAAGTATGTTGATACTTACCAATGGGACTAAACTAAATACGAACGACAATATGATTACCAATGTTGACAGTGTCGATCCCAGAGAACAAAACCAAGAAGACTTCTGGAATGTGGAGTCTATCGGAATTATTGACAAGGTCAATAACTATGATGATGAAAAAACAACAACAATTAACAGCTTCAAAGATACAATTTTAATTAAAGAAGGACTTAACAACAGACGGTGGCCTTGGAAGGAAGAAGTTCAAGTCTTGTGAAGAAATCATGAAATTGCAATGGTCGTGCAATAGAAAATAAGACAGTGGATTCAAGACGATGACAGTGATGAACAGTGAGGGGGGAATGTCGCGAACCTCGCGAGTGATATATCTTAATAACTGAAAAATCCTTAAACAAATTTAAATTCTCTGAATAACTTGATGTCTGTTTCATTAATTTTAATATTTATTATGTAATTTCAAGTAATAATTGATCTAAAATGAATATTTGTGTTAAGTTTCAAAATTCCTAAAGACACATAACAATTATACATGATTGTTGTTTTGGTAATGTATACTACTTTAAAAACTTCAATTAAGTAACTATATTGTCAATTGTTTTGTAAACAAATACCTAAGAATTTCTAACTTTTGGAACCAAATTTATTACAAGTAAAAGTGAACAGAATATTCATTGTGGATTTAAACAAAGTGATTCATATTGGATTTAATAGTGAAATTCTTACCATCTGGATTTAATTCTTGGATTAAAGTTTCATTCTTCAAGCTGGATTTAATTAGTGAAAATATTATTGTGAAGAGTGCCTACTATTATGAAAATACCATTATTAAGTGTTTGCAGTAATATTCTTCTACATTCCTTTGGATTACCATTCGAAATTTTGGATTTAAATTATTAGTGTGTTAAGCTTTTCATTAGTGTGTAAATTATTTCGAAGTGTAAATTTCTATAAGGGTATTTAAATAGTGTAAAATTAAATTCCAATGTGGCGTGAGATTAAAAGTGTGTAAATTCTATTCCGGTCTTCTCTGCTGATTTGACTCCGCTACAAATGCCACCTAGATTGTATCTGACAAGCCATTTGTGAATTTAGTTGAAGTTTCAAGTTTCTAGGTTTTTTTCAATTACATTTCTCTGTATGTACAATACATAAACAAGAGAACTGATAGTGCTTGTGTTGTCTACCTAACTGTACTTGTCAAAATAGTGTTATTGTTTAGTATCGACTTAAGACCGAATCCAGATCCGTTATATTGCATGTGTATGGGGAAGCAAACATTGGAGTCAGGATTATCCCCGAAAAGCTTTTACAAGTTAAACACAAATTGGATTGCGACTTGTCCAGCCGCTCACTATAGATCCCAAGAAGAGAACGCATGGATATATGTGGTTTTGCGAGGGAATCGGGGAATCAAAATCAATAAATTCGTATTTCTTTGAAAATGCATATATTCAAGGACAAGTTTTGAATATTGGGGCGACGGGAAATTTGTAACATAAATTAAATAGTTAAAGTTAAAATGATAAAAATACAGATGCACGTACAGAATGGTTACCAAGTCTGAATTTTAAAACAATCGTTTAATTTTTTTCTTAAAATAGATGAAAAGATCACTTTGAACACCACTAAACACGACAAATATTAAAATATTGCAGGCTCGGTTTGGTTGAGTCTGTTAAAGACTTCTAAGCCTTTCAAGAACATAAAATACCTCATCGTAATTAGTGCTCCAACTTGGACATCAAAAGAACAGAGAAATAGATAGATCTCAAAAACAGGCAGTTTTTGCTCAACAAGCTCAAAACTAAACACTTTTATGCAAATCTTTGAGAAAGAGCATTGTATATAAATGTCCCTCTGAATGAGTAGTCATTAAACCAACTAGGTTTAAACGTTCGCAGCTCGGGTTTTAACATTCCCAAAGTGCGATCGGGAAAAGCAAAAAATGAGGTTGATAAGCTGATAACAGCTAATTATGGATTGAAATGATTTTTCAACATACTTGACTAACGAAGTACTTGTCAATATTGGACACCAAAACTGAGGTAACATGTCACCATTTATCCTATAAATTGATATTAGACAAATACAATAAACAAAATTATTATTGATGTTACCCTGGCACTCTGAACGTGTAACCATAAAGTGCAGTTAACCTCCTGTGGCCATCCTATTCGTTAATCTCTGTCGTTTGCAGCTAATTGAGCGTATTGATGATTGTCTTTTAGCGTTCCGCCGCCCCATTGACTACGCTTATGATTAAAATGTTGCCCATGCTGATCCCCTATGTTTACTTTATACAATGGCCATGTCACATCATAAACATCCAGTAACTTTTGAGAACATTCACCAAAACTGCACTGGAAATCGCAAACAAATTGCAAAATCACTGACCTCCTGTGTTTACTTTTAACAATTGTCATCTTACATTCGCTAAACTTCCGTTACTTTTGAGAACATTCACAACATTTGCACAGGAAATCGCAAAAAATCTCTTCCTTTAAAAGACAGTATTTTGACAATTAGGCACAGTTCTGAGTGTTCGTTTCGTCCTAAATACTTGTTTAAAACATCTTCTCCTATGTTATAATCCTCCACTATTTCACGACCGTATATTTGGTGTTTTATACCACAAGAAAGAAAAAAATAATGGTAACGCATGGATAAAAGTTTTCATCAATTTTCAAAATGAACGCATGAACATGAGTATTTTGAAACCCGCATTATGTCATCTAACATGGAATACACTGAAATTGACATCATTAAAACAAACTAACTAAAACAAGAACATGTGCAAGAGACAGCGATATATTGCATGATGAAGTTCTAAAAATTGTTGAAGATCAGATTAGTAAATATCATATTTTTGAGTCACTGTCATGCTTCTCACCCCATCCCCCAACCCCACCCCGCTCTAGGACAGTGATAAAATTTTGTTGTTGAACATAAACACTAGATTTTGGAATACAATTACAACTTGATTGTCCTTGCTTTCTCTTTACTTTCTGACAAAAATTGTGTTAGACGAAGTAGTAGAGTTTGACAAACCTAACAATTATGGCACTGTCAAGTAAATTATTAATAATGTTTGCAAAATGATAAGATTTATCACCAGCTAATTAATGCATTCCTTCAAAACAAAACATATATAAATAAACTAAGGTTTGTATGACATCCAATAAAAATAAAGCGCTTTCATTTCAAAGTGGCTTAAAGTTTTAACTTCAGTGCCATGTGTTTTTTTGGTTAAAAAATTATGCTAATGACCGACTAGCTTTTTGTAAACTTTTGTTTACAGTCAGCCTTTCCCGCCAATGTCGATTATTCGTTAGTCTGTAAGAAAACATAAGCGCTGTCTTGCTTTTGACGCACAAATTCAAGATGACGGAACGAATCTATTTCAGATATGGCATCATCCTGAACAGTTGTTTGATTCAAATAAAGTTTCAATTCTACTTATGCAACTAATATTTTGCTTTATAGGTTTGCATCACGTGACTTTCTAAAAAAAGTCGCATAACATTATTTCTATACCGTGTAGAAAATACAACACACTTCTGTTTACAACATTTAACTTGTCGTTGTTGATCAGCTCAATTTTTGACTTGATGTAACTACAATGTTCAAATATGGTTTCATCAACATTTAGAAGACTTTTCTTGCAAACAGAGGCAACGGAATGGCATTCTCAAGCTTTAGACGGCCGGCTTTGTCTAAAGTGCGGAACAGGTGGCATAGTCTAAATTATCCGTTCTGGACCGTGAGTCACTGTTAACCGGTGTTCAGGCTAAAGATCTCAAGTTTGGTCGATTATTAGAAATGTATTGAAATTTTGTCAGTTTTCTTTGATTTTGTTATTTTAAACATGTACACATTGTCTAAAAGCTTTGCGGGTCGCCTTCGGCGGCTTTCCCCGTATAAACTTTTAAAGAACTAGATTTTTATTGAATAAAGTAATTGTCGACTCAGAAATACAAAGGTGAAATGTGCATATCAGGAATTATCTCATTCAGAAAAAGCAGCCTCCCTGCACAGACCAAAAAGAAGAGAGAAAGCATGGTTAATAAAATGATTAGCTTCAAAACAGACACCATAAACAGTTGTCTCACTTGCCTCAACTGTTTCTCATATGATAAAACATGTACAAGTTGTCTGTGTGAAATAACTCCAACCCACATAATTGTCGGTCATCCTGATGACCGACATATTATAATGGACCAAACTTGAACTTTGAAGGGTAACACCGGTTAACAGCGGCACCGGACGTGGTCACTTTAGACAAAGCCGGCCGTCTAAAGCTTGAGAATGCTATTCCGTTCCCAGTATTTGCAAGAAAAGTCTTCTAAATGTTGATGAAACAATATTTGGACGTTGTAGTAACATCAAATCAGAAATTGAGTTGACCTATAACGACCCGTTAAATTTTATAAACATACATGTGTTGTATTTTCTACAGCGTGTAGAAATAATGTTATGCGTCTTTTTTTTTAGAAAGTCACGTGATGCAAACCTTCAAAGCAAAATATTATTTACTTATAAGTTGAACTGATACTTTATTTGAATCAAACAACTGTTCATGATGATCACATATATGAAATAGATTCGATAAGTTATATTGGTTTTGTTGGTCAAAAGCAAGATATCGTTTATGTTTTTCTTAGAGACTAATGAATATCCTACTTTGGCGGGAAAGCCTGTCTGTAAACAAAAGTTTACAAAAAGCTAGTCGG
This sequence comes from Corbicula japonica, assembly GCA_038501625.1. Lineage (NCBI taxonomy): Eukaryota > Metazoa > Mollusca > Bivalvia > Venerida > Cyrenidae > Corbicula > Corbicula japonica. The sequence continues at coordinate 2,324,807 of JAZAYU010000097.1, read as the reverse complement.
TCATTAGCATACACTTTTAACCAAAATGTATTACACAATCTAGAGTTTATGTTCAACAACAAAATTTTGTCACTGTCCTAGGGTGGGGGAATGAGCAGCCTGACAGGAACTCAAATTATTATATTCACTATTCTGATCTTCAACAATTTCGTTGGAAATTAGAATTCTGAACTTCAACATGTAATTTTGCTGGTTCACGCACATTTTCCTGTTTTTGTTTGTTTGTTTTAATGATGTCAATTTCAGTGTATGCCATGTTAGATGAAATTATGCAGATTTCAAAAAAAACTCATGTCCATGCGTTGACTTTGAAAATTGATGAAAACTTCTACGCATGTGTTAACATTAAAAATTTTCTTTCTTGTGGACAGGTATAAATCACCAAACATACGGTCGTGAAATAGTAAAGGCTTATAGCAAAAGAGGAGATGTTTTAAACAAGCATTTAGGAGGAAACGAATGCTCAGAAATTTGCTTAATTGTCAAAATGTTGTCTTTTAAAGAGAGATTTTGCTTTTTTGCGCTTTCCAGTGCAAATGTGAATGTACTCAGAAGTTAACGGATGTTTAGCGAATGTGAGGTGACCATTGTTTAAATTTGTTTGCGATTTCCAGTGCAATATCGGTGAATGTTCTTAGAAGTTACTGGAGGTTTAGCGAATGTGACATGATCATTGTTTAAAGTAAACATAGGAGATCAGCATGGGCAATTTTTTATCTAATATCACAATCGTAGTTAATGGGAAGGCGGTATGCTAAAAGACAGTCATCAATACGATCAATTAGCTGCGGACGACAGAGATAAACGACTAGGATAGCCACGGGAGGTTAATTGCACTTTATGTTTACACGTTCAGCGTGGTAGCATCAATAATGATTTTGTTTATTGAACTTGTCTAATGTAAATTTATAGGATAAATGGCGACACGTTACCTCAGTTACAAGTACTTCGTTAGTCAGGTATGTTGAAAAATCATTTCAATCCATAATTACAAATGTAGTTGTTATCAGCGAATCAACCTCATAATTTTGCATTTCACGAGCGCACTATTGGAATGTTAGAACCCGAGCTGCGAGAGTTTAAACCTAGTTGATTTAATGACTACCCTTCTCTTCATTACTTATGAACATTAAATTTTTATCTTTTATTCGCAATTACTCATTCAGAGGAACATTTATATATTATGCTCTTTCTCAAAGATTTGCATAAAAATGCCTTAATTTTGAGCGTGTTGCACAAAAACTGCCATGTTTTTGAGATTTATCTATTTCCCTGTCCTTTTGATATCCAAGTTGAAGCACTAATTATACGATGCGGTATTTTATGTTTTTGAAATGCTTAAAAAGTCTTTAACAGTCTCAATGAAACCGAGCCTGCAATATTTTCACATTTTTCGTCTTCGGTGGTTTTCAAAGTGACCTTTTCATCTATTTTAAGAAAAAAAAACAACTTAAATGATTGTTTAAAAAAAAAACTTGGTAACCATTCTATACGTGCATCTGTATTTTTATCATTTAAACTTTAACTATTTAATTTATGTTACAAAACTTCCGCCGCCATAACATTCAAAACTTGCCCTTGAATATATGCATTATTAACGAAATACAAATTGATTTATTTTGATTCCCTTATTCCCCTCAAAATCGCATCTATCCATGCGTTCTCTTCTTGGGATCTACAGTGAACGGTTGGACTCGTCGCAGTTGCAATCCAAATTGAGTTTAACTTAGTTAAAGATTTCCGGGTATTCCCCTGACCCCAATGTCTGCTTCCCCATACACATGCAATATAACGGATCTTGACTCGGTCTTGTGATACTTAACAATAACATTATTTTGACAAGTACAGTAAGGTAGACAACACAAGCACTATCATTTCTATGTAAGGGCGATCTACTAGAATATACTGCAAGCAATGCAAAACCAGCCTTTAAAGTAGAGAAGTAGTTGTGAAGAATTTTCAGAACAGTGGCAAAACGACATTTTCTTTGATGATAGATTAATTTAAATACAAAAGAGTGCTTCTTGAGTTTCTGTAATAGTTTCAGAGAAAATCGTTCAAACAAAAACAATAGATATGAGCAGCATAAAGCTTAAATGAAAATAATAAATGCATCAGCATCCTAATTTATTGTTTACTGTCTTCTAACGCTCGACAACAAAGTTTGACAAGATTTGCTGACCCAACTAAAACTACACTTTATGAATGTTGGTAATGAATACTGAATATTATAAGCATCGCTTTTCTGATCAATGTACTAATAAGCATCGACTATGGAAAGTTCTATGGTACCTCTTTGAGCATTCGCGTTAATGTAACATATTCATCCGATTCGCTGGTGCTTAAACAAAATCATTTTTCTACACGTCCTGAATAAAATAATAAATTACATCTACTAGAGACTTGATTATTTATATTAATGTCTTTTGCCGGAACAAGTCTTCTTCATGTTTCAATAAATCAAACATCAGCCGTTCAACTTTGTTTGCATGCTTTAAAGTAACAGCATTGTATATATGTTTTCTTGTTTATGTTTTGTACATACAGAGAAATGTAAATGGAAATAAACTTGAAACTCGAAACATCAACTAAATTCACAAATAGTTTGTCAGATACAATCTGTATGACATTGATCGACAGAACACTGGCCATATCATTGACTTACATTGGTCCAAAAGTAAATACAAGCACGAATACATACCTACTTATTCTATTAATTTATTTGCTAATGACCGACTAGCTTTTTGGAAAGCTAAAACTTGTATCAGTAATACTGTCATAGAAAACTGTTAATAACTGGCTAAAATCCATAGTTCAGGTAAATGCTAACATCATCATTTTAAGGGGTCGCAAACATTGCAAATGGCAAAAACTGGCTAAAATTAAAAAGTGAATTTTGGGGGAAATACTTATTGTCACCTAGATTTTAGTAAAGAAATGTATTTAGATAAGGATGTACAAATGTTTGCAAGCACAATTTAGTCTGATTCATGTTCTACTTACCAAGCATATACTAAAACAAAAGAAAAAAACGTTTGCATGACAACTGTGAAATTCATGGGCAATATACCACAGCAACCCTTACCTGAAATTTATAGGTATATTTTAGCAAGTTTTCACCATTTGGGATGTTGGTGATATTTTAACATCAAACTTGAATAATTTTTTAAACTTGTGTCAAAATAAGACCGAATGAGATCAAATCAGAGACCGAAAAACACTATTGCACGGTTTGGTATGGTACGGTAAAGCATAGTATATTATATAGTATGGTATGGTATGGTATGCATATGGCGTTGAACATGGAACCTTCAATGCGGTTTTTCATATTAATTCCATTTCATGTTCAGCGGGTTATAGTCCCCAGATAAAAGAATGGGTTTTCCCTATAAGAGAAGAGTCAATGTCAGGTTACTTCAAACAAATTTGGTTAAAATCTATCAAGCGGTTTTTGAGAAGATTTTATAAGATTTTGCTTAAAAGCCCTGTGGTTGAGGACTGGTTTACATTATGGCCATGATATGAATATATTTGGTTGTCATCAGTGCCAGGATGCTTCAGGACAAATTTGGTCAAAATTCATCCAGTAGTTTTAGAGGAGATATTGTTTAAAATAAATTTTTAAATTTTGCTTTTAAGCCTTAAGGCTTAGAAGATCATTATTTAAACAACATTAAAAGAGGTCATTGCTAGAAGATTTTTTAAAGATTTTGCTTATAAGCCCTGTGGCTGGGGAGAGGTTCACCTTTGGTCATGATATGCCACGATGCTTCAGTACAAATTTTGTTGAGATCCATCAAGTGGTTTCAAAGGAGATGTAGTTTAAAGTAAATTGTTGACGGACGACGGACATCAGACGACTGACAACGGACACAGAACGGTCACAATAGCTCACTATGAGCCAAAGGCTCATATGTGAGCTAAAAAGAACTTTTAAGGATTTGTCTTTGAAGATCAGATTCCAATTCAATGTGTGGACTGAAAACATGCCGAGTGTAACACTGAATAAGACTTGCAACCTTGTGAAGTGGATGAGTTTTTATGACATTGACGTTATATTCATATTTTGAAAATATGTAAATGTTAATTAATACTTGTAAAAGCTCCATGAAAAAAAGGAGGATTTATCCCCCCAAGACGTAGGAATTATATTTGTGTTTATGAGAACTGTTAAAAAATTAAGTGTTTCTTTTGAACTTTATGACAATGTCGTCGACTTCCTCGTCCAGTTTCAGTAGAGAAATAGTATAGAAAAAAGAAGCCAACCTAGAAAGCAGAGTGTGCCTTCTAGATTGTTTTAAATTAATATGACGTTTGTTATAAGTATGTCAAATTCAAATAAGACACCACAAACAATTAACGAAAAAGATAACCCTTGGGGTTACCGCCTTGAAAGAGTCAGTGGCAAAACAAATTTCAATATTGAATCGCTCCTCATCTTATATCAGCCGTTGCAATTGTGTATTGATAAATAAATTCTAAACCTGTAATGAGTTAAACTTTAAACTTACGCTACTGCCTCGCACAAGGGTCTCGTAAAACTAAGAAGACTAGAACTTTTCATCATATAGATATGGTTTAGTGATCCATATTTCTTCATATAATTCTGTATCATGATATACAAATAAAATAACATTTATGCACGTTTTAGCACAGGTTATTTGAGCACAGCTCAATAAAAATAAGTACATCGAACAAAACAATTACCCGGCTTATTATAAATATCGTGAGCCGAGTGTCAAATCTTATTTCATAAAATTTAATGTGATCTGAAATACTACTTTGTTATTCAATCTTTGAATTATTATCAATTTTTGAATTATGGAGATGTTTAGGAGATGTTTAGGGAATAAAAACTAACTGCCGACCTTATAACAGACATTACAAACAATTAACAAAAATGAGAACCCGAGGGTTACTGCCTTGGAACGGTCAGTGGTAAACAATTTGTCACTAGAGTTTTAAACCAGGTTCTAGGCTGCAGCAACCTCACACTTATGATCAAATAAACACAAGTTGTCTAGGTGAAAAACTCCAGCCTACCCATCAACTCGACAATGTTGCATGCAAAAGCACACAAACATAAAAAACATAAGAAGCTAAAAACATGGCAAAGCCAAAGGGACGGGTATTCATTGATCATACCGAGACCAGGGCACCTCGAGTCAAATCAACAAAAACTAGATGACAAGGATGAAAGAAACAAATCGAGCCCCTAGATTCGTTTTCAACTGTTCCACATAAACCTTCATTAACATTTAAACCCCTAGTGGCAATTTGTTTTGCCACTGACCGTTCCAAGGCGGTTTCCCCAAAGGTTCTCTTTTTCGTTAATTGTTTGTGGCGTCCTATTTGAATTGACACACTTATATCAAACATGATCTCTCTCTTCCTCTCTTCTTTTTCGCTGCCTCCCTGTGTTTTGTGAGTATGGCGATTCTTGATATGCATATTTTACTTTTTATTAAACCCTTGCCACCGTCGTGCAACCGAAGAGGTAAGCATAATGACAAGTTTATATGGGTTAATCACCAAGCCTACAGAGTGCGAATACACTAAAAATGTCGGGTACATGCAGAGTAAAGAAAACACTGAGAAAATATACCATTTTCAGTGTAAGTACATATAATAAAGTCTTTACACTGATGTGTGGTTAACTTGGTGATTAGTATAATTGTAAAATTTATATACCCTTACATGTGCCTGCTACATGTATTAAAATCAAATTTGACGTGGCAGTATTGTCCCATAAGAGGCATTCCCTATCAGCCTTACTATTTAGATAATACTTTATTGCCGAAACCCTGCTTTTAAATTTTGCTATACGCAGAATTAATATTCCTTTCCTGTGTCATAATTCGATTGTGTTTAGTTCGGCCTATTGTGTTCTCGTTACGGGCAAACTCATACTTTTATCTAGGGACTAAAAGCTGCTGAACATGGAATGGTAAAACATCACATCGAAGTTTCCATGATCACCGCTATATGTTAAAGTAAAATATGCATATCAGGAATCGTTACACTAACAAAACACAGCCTCCCCACGCAGCGGAAAAGAAGAGAGAGAGAGAGAGAGAGAGAGAGAGAGAGAGAGAGAGGGATGATGATACCCGTACTGTCAGGACATTTAATGCACAAAAAACCTTCCTTGTGGGGACGCTCACTGGGATGTGAGGACAAATCTGTGTCCTCACTTGTACGGTTGCTTATTGTAATAGTCATTGTTGATTTGACGTTTTCCTCAAATAAAATTCTTATGGGGACACATGTCCCAACAGTCGTTTCTCTCAATCTCAAAACCACAAAATTGACTTTTTTTGGACACTCAGCGTTGTCCCCACTGGGAAGAATCTCTCCTAAAACTGAGATAATTGGTGTGAGGACATGTCCTCAGATAAGAGAAAGATCTCTCCAATTTTATGGGGACCCCGACTCTCTCGTCCGTGTACAGTCCTGCCTTTAGACATAGCATCAAGTCTTGGAAGCCAAAAGTGTAACAGGCCATTTAACTAATCAATCTGTCATGGTTAATCACTAGCAATCAGGTGGTCATTTCTCAGACAATTTGCCATATGGTTAGCAGGTAATCTCTGCAGGAATCCTCAGGATATATAAAGTATCATTCAACAGGAGCTCTGTTACATGCAGTCCGGTTTTTACTTTTGCAAGATGAAGCAGGAATATTACAAGCATTTGGTAAGCGGAGAAATCCCCGCGTTTTCAAATCTGTTGGAATGCTGAAGGCATTAAACACACTGGTACAAACGTGCGGTGGGGACAATACAGCCATCATGCTAAATCAGACGCATATTCAACCATCAATAGCCTCAACTATTTCTCTCTGTGCGGTAGAATTTGCTGGATTCAAATTCAAACTGGGTAATATCAACACTGGCAAGGCATATATTCAACACATAGAAGTAACAATTAAAAAATGGCTATCGCAAATGCCTTTATTGCAAAATGTAGTAATATGCGAGGAGAAATATCAATTTACTCCTGACAGTTTTAAAGCTGCTACACGGTCACAGAGGAAAAGTAAAAATGAAAAACAAAAACAGTAGATCATTTAAGAACTGGTCAAAACATTATCAATGATCACATATTAAACAAAGATGCTGTTACGAAAACCACACAAGGCAAGGCAGCCATAAGCACACAACTGGCAGAGAACGTTGAAAAAATTTCATTTGATCACAAGTTCAACCTAATTGTAGACAGTGAGCATAACATTTGCAGTTGCAACTGTGAAACTATCTGTAAATGTGAAAGATTTTGCACCCCAATCCAATGTCGTTATGGAACGCCAGAAGTACACGTAGAACTCCTACACGAGATAAAACAAAGAAAAGGAGAAGGTGAAATGGCCGTTGCTGACTATTTAGTTTCACTTCAAGACACTCTCCAGGATGGGCAATCAGCAGCAGCAATTATTTCTTCAGGTGATATAGATGCTGTATATATTTTTCTGTATGCAGCAAGCAAATTCTGGAAAAGAGCCGCAGATGATAGCTTCTGCTACCCATTGTTTGTTGTTGTGCAGAAGCCAGGAGGTCGAATGGATGTATATAACATTACAAGGTTACTTTTAATGTTTGAAAAAAAATATGATGCCAAGATTGGAAAAGTAATATCTCTTGCACTCTGCATTGGGGGAAACGATTTTATTCCCAAACTGTTCCAAATCAGTCATGAAACTGTTATGAAATCAATTATCTTCAATCCAAAAGTGCGACAATCCTTACTGTATTCAAAAGAAGAAGGTACTTTCTTAAATCACGATGTTCTGGTTGAAGTCTACAAAAATCTGTATCTGCCGAAAAAGTACGAAAACACTGAGCTTTCTTTTGATGAGGTGAGGGCTATTACCATAGCAAAAAAACAAGACAGCACAGCCAAAGGTGGTTACCATTCAAATGATCCGAGAAAATGGTTGCCACCAGAGTCAGCCATTAGAAGACTGTGTCAATTAGTTGATCTACAGTTAACATATCTCGAAACGATTGGCAATCATGAAGCAGGAAGTCCAGATTTCCTTAGTTCACAAGTGCTCGCACAAAATTTATCCAAAGAGATTGAGTACGACTTTGGTTCAGAGAGCCACTTCAGTTCCTGGGATGAACTTCCTGCTTCATATAGCTCCAAGACATCAAACAAAAGGCAAATGGATACCACTTCTCAAAAGGGATTTCGAAGAAAACGTCTGATAACTTCCACACCAAAGTCGAAAAAACAACTTGAAAGTTAAATATCTTTTGTTTATAGTGATTGGAAGCAACACATTTGTAAATATTTAGATTATGAAGATAGTTTTCATCAAGTTTTGTTTTTATGCTATATAAAATACATTATTATAACTGAACATTTTGAAAATGTTCATAATTAATTAGTCAGATAAAATCATGTGTAACCTCTTTGCACAAAAATTACTACCAGCAAAATTTAAATATACTGTATCATAGTGTTTCTGTTGCATAAATTTGTATTTTTATATCCTGGAAATTCTAAGATCTCTGGCTTTTATTACATTATTATACGGATGTTGTTTACTTTATCAATGTGTAAATATAACAAGGTGTATTGAATAATATTATAATTAAAACATACACCGCATTTTCTTATTGACCAAGCAAATGTCTATTATATGCATGATTTCATTGTATGTTAAATCCTATCTTTACTACATATAACTGAATTGTGTGTGCGAACAGTGTAGATCCAGATCAGCCGGCACATCCGTACCGTCTGAACAGGATATACACTGTTAACGCTTTGCATCGTTTGGTTATTTCTGACCAAAGTGTGACCAGTGTAGATCCTGATCAGAATGTGCAAGCTGCTCAGGATCTACACTGGTTGCACATGTGTAAAAATGTGTTTAAAAGGAGGAAATGGTTTTTAAAAAGTTGTGAAATTATTTTTGTGATATACGTAGAAACTTTTAAATCATAACAAAACATTTGATTTCATTAAAAATGAATAATAATATTTCAACTGTTTACAAAATGTCAAAAAACTAAGCTTAAATATGCACATGGGACTATTTAAGTTTTATAAGAAAAATTGTTTAATATTTATCTTCACTGACAACCGAAGTAAAAACTATTTTTGTTAAAATGTTCCTTATTTTCTTGTTTTATGATCATATTTACAGAAAATGTGTTCATTGTAACTCATTTCATTTCATTTATACAGAGCAATTAAATATCTCGTTTATAAGAAATGTTATCACGTTTTCTTAACACTTTAAACCCCTTAACTAATTAAATATATACTCAGTATTTTATCAATTTTGGAAACTAAATAGCAACTCCCATTGCCAATAATAATGTGAGACTTGTTTTTCGTACAAACATATTAATAATTCTGTAAAACAAATACAACTAAATGCAAATTTCTTCTATTTAACTATGCTATACTAAGCTGTACGTTACACTTGTATAATTCTGTGAATGATCTCAATAAATGATCTTATCAGCCTGGCTATCAATGAGGTAATAAAACCTATAACACTCAGTGCCTGATGATTCTTAATGGCCATTCTAATTATCTGCTGGACATCAAAGAGATACAGATCTGTATCTGCCTCTCCTGTCTAAGGGTAGGACTGTGTAAGGACAGTGTTGTTCGCACTGGGTAGAATCTCTCCTAGAACGGCGAGATAAATAATGTGAGGACATGTCCTTAGATAAGAGAAAGAAATTGCTGATTTAGTAGCAAGTAATTTATTTTCATGATAAAATATTACTAAATTTTATACTTGGTCAAATTTATTCAAGCTCACAAACATCTAACAACGCATGTTCTTCTGGAATTATTTCATAAGAATATAAAAAGAATGTGATTGCACTGGTACATGAAAAGTTACCCATTATAGACCACTCCACTTTAAAAAACAGTTGAATAATATATCCTGATGTCAAGAGACAGATCTTTTGCAGTCCGTGTAAGGTAAAGATACTAGTTGTCCTAACTGGAATGGTTCACAACTAGAATATGACTGACCCTTACGCAAAACCACACTCACATGTTGTATGAATGAAAACAAAACTCATGGTGGTTAATAAGAAATGAACACTGCAAACAAAATAGTTTAATTTGGCGTCCTGACAAAAGAGAAAGATACACTTTCGTCCGTGTAAGGACAGTTGTCCCCACTGGGAAGAGATATTTGGTGTGAGGACATGTCCTCAGATAAGAGAAAGATCTCTCCAATTTTATGGGGACCCCGACTCTCTCTTCCGTGTAAGGACAGTGTTGTCCGCACTGGGTAGAATCTCTCATAGAGCGGCGAGATAAATGATGTGAGGACATGTCCTTAGAAAAGAGAAAGATTTTTATGGGGACTCTCTCAGATAGTGTATGCATGAAAAAGCAAAAAACAGCAAAAAACGCTTCGCCATGGTCAAAGGGGGGTAATAAGGCGTGACAATCCGAGTGAGAGTTGTGCTGAACGTGCTTAGAAATAGGTGTCCTCAGATGACGGGTCTTGGTGGGTGGTCCTCACATTACGGGTCGAATTAGAGAGAGAGAGAGAGAGAGCATGTTTGTTATTAGTATGTCAATTAAAATAGGACGCCACAAACAATTAACGAAAAAAAGAACCTTTGGTGATACCGCCTTGGAACGGTCAGTGGCAAAACAAGCCATCTATTGGCATGGACCGAAATAATTCTGTTTTGTGGGGTAATATGCAATTCCATTATTGCCTATGAACAGGCTCAGTCTTGAAAACCGAGCCTGTATTATTTTCATATCATATAGAGTTTAGTGGTTTAAACCCCCAGTGGCAATTTGATTTGCCACTGACCGTTCCAAGGCGGTAACCCCTCGGGTTCTCATTTTTGTTTATTGTTAGTGGTGTCTTTTTTGAAACTGATTATTTTATTAACCATGCTCTCTCCCCCTCTCTTCTTCTTGACTGTGTGGGGAGGCTGTTTTTTCTGAATGTGGCGATTCCTGATATGCATATTTCACCTTTTTATAATCACAGTAGTTGTGTATGTGCTGTGTGGCGGCCGTAAAACGTCTCCCCGTACTTACATTCAATACTGTTATCTTTTCATCCCTCAGGGACTGCATTTGACATTCACTTTCCACACCCCCTCCCCACTCACTCATTTACTATTATATACCACATTGAAGGTTATATTTTCACCGACTTTCTGTTGCGTTTAAATTGATTTATTATTATACGCTTTCTGGAACCAGAATTGGTCATTTTGGTGTATTTTAGTACTCTTTTTACAGTCCCATTCCTTTGGGATCAGTGATTCAGGACGTTAATATTTATGGACATTGATCAGCGTGCTATTTATAGAATATAGTGTTTAGCGCGCTTTACTGTCTATACACGTATTACGTTGTGACGTCACTTGAGAAATTCAATGCAACCTAAAGTCGCTGATCATATAATGGTATTCTTTCTACATATTTCATTATGGCAGCACAAAATAAAATATTGAAAATCAATCTTTCTCCAATAAGGCTATCTTCTGCGTCTTCTGTCCAAACACCGCATAAAATTAAATCTTTTAAAAGTCTGCAGCCTTCGGTTCGTTTATCACGTATTAATTTATCTTCGGCAAGCTCTATCAATGTGACAGGTCTGCAGAGGGTTCATTGTACTAATTTATTTAAAAACAATTTAAAAATTACTCTTTCACCTTTAAAATCGCCTATTCTTCGAAAGTATGATATTTCTACAACAAATAAATTGAATGACGGAAGACGCAGACCTTATCCTTCTATTTTCAAGTGCAATTCTAAGAGGTGCAGATGCTGTGATTATTTGAATTGTAATTCTATCATTAAATCCACAGTTAACGGCAGAACTTTCTCAGTTAACATTAATAATGATATAGACTGACGAACTGATAATATTGTTTACGTTTTAACTTGAAATTCTAATAACTGTGGTATTCAATATGTGGGACAAACAGGTCGCCCTTTAAAAACACGTTTTGGACAACATTGTTCTAAAATTCGAAACAACGGCAAAGTTAAAACATTTTTATACCAACACTTTAAGCATTCAGGACACCGTTTACAAAATATTTCCGTTCAACCAGTAGAAAAACTTACATTTGACAGCACTGCTTCAAGAGCATTTAAAATCAGGGCCAGGCTCGTTTCGGAGCAGAAATGGATTAAAAAATTACAAACTCCTTACCCACTTGGTTTAAATGATAATATTTAACAAGAAGGCAACATTTCTAAAAATCCTGATTATGACGTCTTTGAATTACTTGAAATACGTAAAAGAAAATCGAGGTCGCACGGAAGCAGAACTAATGGAAACATAAAAAGAAAATCACGTATTCGTTGTTCTATTCATGACCTACATATTATTTTAAAACAATCTGGCAGACACGCTATGCTATCTAGGTTGGCTTCTCTTTCTATATCAAGTCTGCAGAAACTGGATGAGGAAGCCGACGACATCGTCATTAGAACCCATCCATTTTACGAGGTTGCTAGTCTTATTCAGTGTTATACTCGGCATGTTCTCAGGCCGCATATTGACTTGGAATCGGACCATCAAATACATTTCCTTAAAATTTCTTTTTTAAATAAAGGAATAGATTTTATTGACCTTCCTAGTATATTTAAAGATAAAAGAGTTCAATCGGCTGTTCCTATTTATTTTAAGAATACTGAATCGCCTATGGTTTGTTATAAATACAACAAACCAACTAGAAATATAATTTTTAATTACAATAAAATTACATCGGATTTACAGATCATTGAAAATACACCAAAATCTTGAGAGTGTTTAACTTCTAAATATTGCTATAAGCCTGCCGGTCATATTGTTACCGGTGATCTTAATTTAATCAAAGACTCTAGAATTCGTAATTTAATTTCTAAAGGTCCCAAATATAGAATATCATCCAAAATTGACTTTAATGCATGCCGTGCAGAAATTGCTGAGTCTTTGAACTTATTTTGCAATAAATGGTGCAAAAGAGAACATGCCGAGCCTAATGCACTTTCTAACTGGAAAAAGCACATATTCAAAATAATTGACACCCGTATATCATTTTATGAAAGAAACATTGCTCTATTACCACCTCGACCTCGTTTTAACTTTCGTCATTTGAAAAAAGGAATTCAAGACTTTCATAACAGATTTGTTTTAACACCTGCTGATAAGGCTTCTAATAATGTAATTATAGTGTGACGAATACACTATATTAATATTCAAACTGAAGAACTGAACAGCACTAATGCTTATATACTGACTTCTTCATCTGAGAGTGATATTGTTACTGCACACACTCTACAAATTACAAAATTTAGAATCAGTATTGAGCCGAAACAAGACAAAGTACCTACTATGTATTGGTTACCTAAAATGCATAAAACACCGTATAAAGCAAGATTTATTGCTAACTCTAGTTCTTGCACTACTACTAAATTATCCGTGCTCTTAACATCTTGTCTTACAGCTATAAAAGAACACGTAATTAGGTATTGTGATAAGGTTTTTGAAACTTCTGGCAAAAATTTATTTTGGTCGATTAAAAATTCAAATGACGTTTTGAAAAAGCTTAAATCAAATAATTTTCGGGCGTTCTGTTTGTCTACTTATGATTTCTCAACATTATACACTTCGCTCCCTCATAATTTAATAAGAGACAAACTAACCAGTCTCATTGAAAAAACGTTTGCTAGAGAAAATAAAACCTTCATCGCTTGTAATGAACATAGGGCATTTTTTACAGATGGTTCTTATGATAATTATACATTATGGACTTGTCAAGACCTTATAGAGTCGCTAACTTTCTTACTGGATAATATTTATGTTAGATTCGGTACCTCTATTTATAAACAAGTAATAGGCATCCCAATGGGTACTAATTGTGCACCCCTTGTTGCTGATCTGTTTTTATACTGTTATGAAAGAGACTTTATGTTATCTCTTTCTACTGAACATCAAGATGATATAATTACAGCTTTTAACAACACCTCGAGGTACCTTGATGATTTATTAAATATAGACAATAACCATTTTCCATTACTGGTTAATAAGATTTATCCCAAAGAACTACAACTTAACAAAGCGAACACTTCAGAAAAGCAAGCAAACTTTCTCGATCTAAATCTGTCCATTGAAAATGGTTATGTCACTACTAAAATTTATGATAAAAGAGATGATTTTAATTTTAATATAGTAAATTTTCCGTTTTTAGACGGCGATGTTCCCCGTGCAACATCTTATGGGGTTTATATCTCACAGCTTGTTCGCTTTTCAAGAGCTTGCAACAATGTTAATGATTTCAATGAACGTAATCTTTGCATTACAGAAAAACTCTTAAAACAAGGTTATCGATATCACAAATTAAGGAAAACCTTTTGCAAGTTTTATCGCCGATACCCAGATTTAATTCATAAATACAAATGCAGTTTAAAATCACTTTTGCAACAAGGTATTTCACAACCAGTTTTTTATGGAGATTTAATTTATAAAAAGATTAAAGGCAGTGTTAATTTCTCCCGGTTATTCGTACAAACCATCTGTAAATTTAAAAAGAAAGGTTACCAACATGATATTTTACAGCGCTCTGCAGGCCTGGTGATTAACCCTTCTACAGTTGATCATTATGCTTACCTCTTTGGTTGCACGACGGTGGCAGGGGTTTAAGAGTTTATGAAGGTTATTTGGGAAATCTTTTCTTAAAAGAACCTAGAAACTCGATTTGTTTCTTTTATCCCTGTCATCGTGTTCTTGCTGATTTTACTCCAGGAGCTCTGGTCTCGGTAAGATCATTGAGTACCCCTTTCGGCTTTGCAATGCTCTTAGCTTCTTATGTTTTATATGTTTGTGTGCTTTTGCATGCAACATTGTTAAGCAGATAAGTGGGTTGGAGTCTTTTCACCAAGACAACTTGTACTTGTTTTGTGATATGAGAACCTGTTGGGGCAAGTGTGAGGTTGGTGCACCCTAGAACCTGGTTTAAACCCCCAGTGGCAATTTGATTTGCCACTGACCGTTCCAAGGCGGTAACCCCTCGGGTTCTCATTTTTGTTTATTGTTAGTGGTGTCTTTTTTGAAACTGATTATTTTATTAACCATGCTCTCTCCCCCTCTCTTCTTCTTGACTGTGTGGGAAGGCTGTTTTTTCTGAATGTGGCGATTCCTGATATGCATATTTCACCTTTTCAAAGCACCCTTTTATCCTCTATTTCAATGAAAATTTTCTAATTCAAATTAGCACTAAGATAGTTTGACTATTTTTTAAACAGCGAACTAGTCATAAAATGAGAACAAACCATTCATTGAAATCACTTGTTTCTAATTTGTTGCTTAGAAATGAACTTATTGTATAGTTTGGCTTATTTAATATTTATAACAAATTTTATAATACGATCAATTTTACGCAAAACTGTTCGCATACCCCGCTGAACGACAGACTGAGTAAGAAATTTGTGGCTTCCGTTGTTTAGACATGATGTCGAAACGACGCCGAATTAAATAGTCTTACTTTTACACAAACATTTTAAACAATCTGTAAGTTATGTCGAACATAAGAGAAATAAATATAAATAATTTTTTTGTTAAACCGCATATATTTATTGGTTTTTGCAATAAATTCAAAGATCATACATCACCATTTTATTATATTTACATCAACATTACTCTTTGAAACCATACAAGATTAAAACTTGTTTCAAACAAGTAAACATCTTTTAAAATATGCATTCACTAAACCAAAACATACTTCACACGTAAAAATATCTGAATAAAACAAAAACAACGCTAACAGTTTTTTAAAACAAAACATCACCCGCTCAAAACTTTGCATCGTAGGAAATGTTCACAAGTACAAAAGCATAAAAACTTAATTTTTTATTTACAACAAAGACCACACTGTATTTAAATTTTTAAAATATATAATAATTCCGCTAAAATTAAGAGCGAAGAATGTTCAAAAAGAAATGAAGCAGGGTTATTTAAATCTTTTTTGACAACGGTCGCCTTCTGTAACAGTCGTAGTCTGAGACTTTATCTTGTCAAAGTATGCCTGTTTATAACAATAACCAGATATAAAACCAAAATTGATTGTTTATCACAACATTTTTCCCTAAAACAAATACACACAATTGTTGAATGCGTCAATCGAAGCAAAGCATTTATCTAATCTAACTTGCATAATAATCTGATCATTTTATAAAACACAGTTTGACTACAATGTGAATTAGTACATTTGCCCAAATAAACTTGGGCTAGGCATCGACAATGGAAATGTTTCACATGAAGATGATCAATTGATTTGCCATTGACCGTCTAACCCGTTCTTTAAACTCGGTCTTTAACCCCAATGGTTCTCTTTTTCATTAATTGTTTTGGCGTCTTATTTGAATTTGATTCTTATAAAACATGCTCTCTTTTCCTCTCTTCTTTTTCGCTACGTGGGGAGGGTGTGTGTTGTGAATGTGTCGATTCGTGATAGCATATTTCACTTTTTTACAGCTCATAGGAAGTAAACTATACCGTTTCATTTAAATTCAACAACGATTATGGATTTCAAAAAGTACCTTTTATCGCCACTTTTGAAAAAAAGTATAATATGCATATCAGGAAACGCCACACTCACAAAACACAGTCTCCCCACGCAGCGAAAAAGAAGAGAGAAAAAGAGAGCATGTTGTTAGAAATTCATAATGCATTTTATTTTCTTAAGTTTTTAAACTAAATCTTCTTAAAAACTGGCAGTGAAAGACCTTGTTGCAATAGGGATTTTCAATTACACCTGTATTTTTGAATTAAATCTGGGTAACGGCGATAAAACTTGCAAAAGATTTTCCTTAATTTATGATACCGATAACCTTGTTTTAAAAGCTTTTTCTGTTATGCAAAGATTACGTTCAAAGAAATTTTGTAGCATCATTGCAATCTCTAGAAAAGCGAACAAGCTGTGAAACCCCGTAAGATGTTGCACGAGGAACATCGCCGCCTAAATTGCAGATGGTTGAAATAGATGTAAAGGGAGCTTTGAAAGCCACTAACATGAAAATATTACAGGCTCGTTTTTATATAGCATTAGTGTAGCTCTAGCTATATACACAATTACAAAATTACAGATTTTTTGATGGAGTTTTACCTTCAACGTTTGAAAATAAAGGTTTTGCAAACATGCTCTATAGGTGGGGTAATGCAAAAACAAAAAAGAAGTTTTTTCTTACAAAGTTGCTTTCTTTTCAAAATTAAAAATAGACAGTATCATTCAAACACTATTCTGAATAATATGTTTATTTTTTATGAATGGCACACAACTCATGAGATAAATACATGTGAATTTTATAGATAAAAGCATATGCATCCATTTGCAATACAGAAGATCATATAAGCAAAAGTAACATGTACAAAAACAGATCAATATATCTTACTACAATACGTTGTTGAGATAATACTGAAAGGAAAAGCCAATTTTAGGAAATTCGAGAAATACCCTCTCATGTCTACTTTTTGTTTTCAAGGTCAAATCATTTTGGTGTATCTTTTCAAAGCTCGGCATTAAATCCCTATGGCAGACTGATAAATGTAAAGAAATATAGTGTCATGTGGCTGTATTAAAGTTTGGATAATCAAGTTAAAAAACCTCATGTACATAGAACAGACACAAAAAAAGGAAATACCGTTTGCACAAGAACTCTGGAATGTCTTTTTAAAACGTCTAGAAAAATGATACATATATCGCGTAAACACTTACTTACAATATTTTGCTGTCATCTGTCAAAATAATGTCAGTAATTTTAAGAAATATATCAAAATTGTTGGACTTTAAAACCCAATGTAGATCAGGAGGTAAGTTTTCTTGAATATCTTGAAAACCTTAACCTTATTTTGACGAATTGCCACAACTTGTACATCAGCATATATTACTAAATTTTGATTTTCTTGTTTCATCGAATTTATCGACAAGAAAGGTCAGGAGTGACCGACATATCAAAATATGATATGACAAGCAGATATGTCCGATTTTGCCAAGCACGTACATTTAATTTTTATTTAATAATAAACATTAATTTAATGGATATTTTAATTATATTTACTAAATTTCTGTGGATAAGCGTATCAAAGCCACATACTGTTATTTGGCATCAATTATTTTCATACAAATAAGTGTCATGCAAAAAAGGTTAGGGCGCTAAATATTATAAATAACCTGCCACTGGTGAACTAGAAATTGTCGAAACGTCGATTATGCGTTTCTACTGCATAAAGCGCTCTTAGCGCCTTTTTAAGCGATCGTTGTGTTTCCATTTCATTTCCATTGCGTTTTTGCTTCCAATTAGAGCGAAAACCGATCCGCTTCCATTTCTATTCCGAGACCCTTTCGTTTGTCAATTTGATAATTTTCAGTACTGCAAGTTCTTTCATAGGTTTTGACATGTTTGAACAACATGGACATTTGTCTATCTTCAGATTATAATATAGAGGCTATGATTTATCTCAAAATAGCATAAAATAGAGTAAAAAAGATAAAATGTCCTGTGTTCATCCAACAAAGTTTTATTCGTCATTTTTGTGTAAATTTTGTATCTCCAAACACATACATTCGCTCGCTCCAGCTCCTTCTTCGGGTGTCTTTGGAAACATGATATGAAGTTCTGTATTTTCCTTCACTTCAAAGCTCTGAAAAATTGTTGTAACAGTCGTTGAAACACAAGTGACTACCTAAGCCGATCTTTAAAAAGGGTTAGTTATTTTAAAAAACGTAATACTTTTAACGTCTAAAAGAGAGTATGCATATCACCAAAACATTCAGTGGGGTAGATAGCGGTAGCAAAGAAAAAAGAGACAAAAGATTTTGGGCACCGTCTTGGAAAAGCCTTGGGACAGCAATTGCTCATTCCATGGTATGAGCATCTATGTTTAGATAAAAAATAAGCTTTTTTAAACGCGAAAATTGATGACAGAACATAACGATATAGACATACAGAAATTAGAAACGCAAACTTCTTAAAACTCGAAATATATTTCGTGTTTGAAGAAGTTTCGTTTCTAATATTTATTAAGTATACATATTTCCTATTTATGAAAGCATAAATAGCATTATTAACAGAACTTATACTACCACCTTCTTATGTTATTAAAAATCAACATACATCAAAAGAACTTACAACTGCATTTATTGAATGAATAAGAAGAGATTTACAGCAGCCTCATAATTACAATGTTAATAAGATATTATCATTGCAATAACGAATGAAGTAATAAATGAAGTCAAAATATGGAATGCGAAGCGTATGTGTTTCACTCTTTCGCTGATACATGTTACACTAAAAAAGAATTAAATGTGCATATTACAATTACCCAGACTCAACTTTTTTATAAGTGCATAACCAAATAAGGTAGGAAAATGGCATGGTTTTTTTTATATGAATGATTTCACATAAGACACAACCAAAATTACACGAAGATGAGACAGAGTTTAGCTCCAAACCACCCATCAACATGACGATGTTGCATGCAACAGGACACAAACATATAAACATAAGAAGCTTATGACAATGTCACGCTGTAGAATATCATGTTTGAAACCTTTTACTTTGAATATAGAGACGTGTTTTTTTTTCACTAATGATAGGATAAAAAAATATGTTGCCAGATAATCTAACAAATGAAACAACAAACAAAAAATCGTCATATTCTCAAACTAACTATATTTATATATATGACAATACATTTCTCACAATTTTAAAATTTACCACAATTACATTATAAAAACGACATAAAATAATCATCAATTCTAAACCAGCCACCACCTTCACATTTTCAATTAAAAAAGATTACAGCACCGACCAACCTTTATCGCACCGCGCGTTGTATTTTACACACACTTTACCTTATGATTTATGCGTGCATGTATTGCTGTAAGCTTAGCCTGTAAAACTTCTGGCAACCGTTTTTCTTTTCTCATTTCCTTCAACCAGGCTGTTAATTTGTTGAGCGGAAATGTCTGCGAGTTGGAGATATCCTTCAACTAAAAAGAGTACACGTTCATTGTATTGCTGAAACATTTTGAATAACTCAACACTAAAAATTTACTATAATTTAATGAAATTCTACTACCCAAAGTGATTCTGTTTCTCTGAGAAACGGAAGTTTTCAAAAGAATTTTTAAGGTCGGTTCACCGTTACGGTTTCTGCATTTCTAATGAGTTTTATTCAAGATCACTAAAAGAAATGCCCGATCTTGATCTGGGATTTTGGTTTGAGTGAACGCAACTAGAAACATGCTAGAATTACAAGTGATGTTCAGTAGACAGCTTCCTTTCTACGGGTCTTTTCTAGAACTTAAACATTCTGAAAGAGACAATTTAGACTAGCCACTACTTGTAAGATCTATTTTTACTAACGCTTACGTGTTAACATGATTTTATTCGCTTACAGCGTACAGGGAGGGAGATATATACCCAGCCAATGTTCTCATTGGTCATTAATTGTACATTGTTATAGAGCATGCTAGTTTCTTTCCTTTGTATAGAGAATATTTAATAATGACTGTGTTGTTAAGGAATCAACTGTATTTTTTATCTCTATTGATTTTTCTTCTTCTGTTCAAGATTATTAACTTAAACCACTGGCTTGAAATTAAGACAGTCTTCAATTGGGAGGTGGGTCATATAAAATTCGATACTTGAAAACGGATTTATTGCAAGACAAATTCTGTTGACTGATAAGGTTTTATGTCTTCCTTCCTAACAAGCGCTCCTTTTAAAGGGTTACTTTCTGGTGCCTGACCTTTAATTTGTAGCTACTAAAGAAGTTTGTACCTTCACTTCTCTATTTTCTTAAACAAAATTACCTTCCGAGTTCTTTTGCAGTCCGTCAAGAAAGCCAAAATTACCTTCCGAGTTCTTTTGCAGTCCGTCAAGAAAGCCTGTATTTCATTTGTTGTGGTACCAGTGTAAACTAGTACCTTCCCCCTGTCAATATTTTCAATGGTCCTCAATGATATTGTAATTTCTCGCTTCGAGTTCCAAGCGGCCATTAGTTCGTCAAATGTGGTTAGCTCAAATGTTTTCTTTGGCCCTCTTTCAATCTCAAAACAGATGCAGTCAGTAAAGCTCTTCAAAATACTGTCATCGCCCTCAAACAGTAAATTGGGTTCACCTTTTTTCTGTCTGTCTAAAAAAGCATAACAAATATATCTATTACTAAGCGCGCATAATTTTTACGTTATATTAAGATTATTATACAAGGAACGGTCGATGACAAAATATTTGGAAGGGGTCGGGGCATCCAGGAACCTGGGTGCACCAACCTCATTTTTGTCCAATCAGGTCATCCAAGAACTAAAATGTATACGTTAAGTAGCTACACAGAATTAATCTCAATTAACCAATACTTGCGATCGTTTTTGTTTCAAATCATTCTTAAATACTGCAAAGAAATTTACTTTGATAAGATTGCATAATTTACAGTTGATGTATGTACATATTTACAGTCCGACCGTAGATTTGCATAATTTATTTCTTTCACAATATAGTCCGACATAACTAATAAATTACTAAAATGTTGAGATCGCACTTCAGCGAAAGAAGTATGCAGAACTGTATGCAACGTTATCAATTAAGAAAATATTATTATTTGATTTTGTCTTATAATGATAAAATATGCAAAAATGCATTTACAAATAACATCATCATGATATTTTTATAACATATTTAAATTCGTGCCAGTTAAGAGCATGTGGACGGAATTTTCGCGGTCTTCAGTCGTCAAACGTTCCATGTTATAAAGTGATGGTGTGAGTGTTAAGATTGTCCGGTGTCGGTGAACATGTGAAAAACAAACAAAAATGTAAAAAAAGTCAAATTCGATTGCCGCACGGAAATTACGCATAAATAGCGTATGCAGACGTGGATGGCGTAATACGTAAAGCATACCCACTTTTTCAAATTATTGTTATTGTTTGATCATATTAAACCTAATAGCAAAATTTCATTTAATAAGGATAGTTTTATTTTGAGATATTCAACATTGTTAGGTGTGCACTTAGAACTTTTAAGTGTATATTGGCCAGGATATTGAAACCCCCATCTATAAACTGGCCGAAATAGAGAATCCTGCATGTTTAAACTGAAAGACTTCCTCTTAGTATCGCTATTAGAACTTATGTTTCGTTAATTGTCCAACCGATATCCATGTTCGTGTGTGCATGTGTTTGTAAAATATTTAAGGTAAGCAAGCAATTGTGTTATTTAGTGTGCACGGTGTACCAGCGCGTGCGTAAAAATACATGAAACATACCTATAATTAGCTGTAGCAGTGTGTTTTTCAGATGTTGTAGATTCGAGTGAAAGCCAGGTGGAATCTTCAACATTTCTTTCTTTGTGTTCTTAGTGTCTTTGATTCTGAATTCAAGTGCAACAATGAAGTTTATATTGTAAGCAAGAATTGAGTCGGCCGATAGTGTTGCTTTCTCGTTCTTCACTGGCTGTAAAGGAGACAGATTTCCACCATTCATTTCGATGAACTGTTGAACATCATTGATTCGGATAAAGTCTTCATGACACAATTTCTCGTAACGATTCCTCTTTCCACCAGACTGATCAATAGCTCTTTCTGTTAAACATCGAAGAAAAAGTCTTGTAAATAAACTGCCTTCACGAGAGCCTTTTGTAGTTTCTGTAGGTCTGCCTGCATTAATTTGCAATATGCAGTAATTCTTTTCTGATATCTTTTCTTCTTTCAGGTTTTTCCCATTTGAAGGTACTACTAAGTTTGGCTCCGCATCACTGTTCTTTTCTGACTTATTAAAAATGTCTGTTAAGTCAGGGGCATTGCAACAATCTAAGAAAACGATGAAACGTTTTTCCGTAAAATAACGCGTACGGGGTTTGTTCTCTGCTGAGTATTGATTGGCTATTTCCTGCATATTTCTTACTAGTTCTTGACCTGTTAGAAACTCTTCCTCCCCTCCTAGCAAAAATCCTTTTTCTGGGTAATAGTGACCCGTAAAATATATCACGAGAGTATGAACGTCTCTTTTTTTCTTCAGATTATCCACAGCCGAATAAAATTTGTTCTGCATAGTTTCTGGAACTCCTGGTTCTTCGGGGGCAATAACTTCCACGCTCTTTTCACTAAAAATAAACATTAACAAATAAGAGAAAAAAAGGTGAAATATGCATATCAGGAATCGCCACATTCAGAAAAAAACAGCCTCCCCACACAGTCAACAAGAATGTATTTTTTTCTTAAAACGAAAGAAAATATTTCAGATGTATTATTAAAGATCAACTGATTAATTTAATCTGAAGAGAACGAATTTTAAATTCCGCGTGTCTTTTTTTACCATTTCTAATTTCTGACTGAAATATTGGACAATTATAATTATAATTGAATATTTTCTCAATTTATAAACTTAAGAAGATAAAAGGCGATGTTAATTTCTCCCGGTTATTCGTAAAAACCATCTGTAAATTTAAAAAGAAAGGTTACCAACATGATATTTTACAGCGCTCTGCAGGCCTGGTGATTAACCCATCTACAGTTGATCATTATGCTTACCTCTTTGGTTGCACGACGGTGGCAGGGGTGTAAGAGTTTATGAAAGTTTATGGGGAAATCTTTTCTTAAAAGAACCTAAAAGCTCGATTTGTTTCTTTTATCCCTGTCATCGTGTTCTTGCTGATTTTACTCCAGGTGCTCTGGTCTCGGAAAGATCATTGAGTACCCGCCCTTTGGCTTTGCAATGCTATTAAATTCTTATGTTTATATGTTTGTATGCTTTTGCATGCAACATTGTTGAGCTGATGGGTGGGTTGGAGTTATTTCACCAAGACAATTTGTACTTGTTTTGTGATACGAGAACCTGTTGGGGCAAGTGTGAGGTTGGTGCACCCTAGAACCTGGTTTAAACCCCCAGTGGCAATTTGTTTTGCCACTTACCGTTCCAAGGCGGTATTCCCAAAGGTTCTCTTGTTTATTTATTGTTTGTGGCGTCCTATTTGAATTGACATACATATATAAAACATGCGCTCTCTCTATCTTCCTCTCTTCTTTTTCGCTGCGTGGGGAGGCTGTGTTTTTTGAGTGTGGCTATTCCTGATATGCATATGTTGCTTTTTTTCAAAAAAATCTAACTGATGTATAATTTCTGCAAAAGCTCATATTAGATTTTAATATTAGAATTAATATTGTCCACTTCCAATGCACTAACAACGGATTGCACTTTCATGCGATTGAAGAATTGTGGGTAATGAAACCAGCGTGACATGGTTTTTTGATAGTGGACAGAATTTCAATATATTGCATTAATTTGGAATCTAAAATGGACAGAAACTGTGTAAAAAAAAAACTTCCAAAAGGCCTTCTCCAAGTGTGTGGCAGAACAAAATAGTGATTCTGAAGGATTTGTTCGGGTAAAACGAGCAAGACACTCAACCGGTTCGACGGGTGGGGTGCCACCATTTTCCAACGCGGCTAGATCAATCGACATGGATGATATAGAGAACTTAAGTATTGATGAGAAATTAAATATTCTATTAGATAATATGTTACAATTAAACGTGATGAAACTAAGAACAAATAACATTGAGAAATATGGGTATTTCAACTGTGCTACGCACGAGGTTGTTGACCAGCGATTACGACTGCTCGAGTATAAGCAGATTGACATTGAGGCACGCCAAAGGGAGTGTAACTTATTAGTCTGCGGTACAAAAGAAATCGTTGGAGAGAACAGCATTGACATTGTGAGTAAAATTTTCACAGATAGACTTAAACTCCATGCTGACATTTTCCATATCACTCGTGCTCAGCGTATTGAAAGGCTGAATGTGACGCAACACAACACCTCCGATCAAGAATCAAGTCATGTCACAAGACACCGCCCAATATTAGTCACTCTAGCCCACCCATCGAAGGTATATCTTATCCTTGGCAAAGCGAAGGAATTGAAGGGTACAACCATTGGGCTGTCGAGAGATTATCCCCGGGAGATTGCCGACGCGAGGCGCTCACTTTGGCCGGAATTTAAACGGCTCCGAGCAGAGCATGGAGCAACTAAGTTAAAATGGTATATCCAGCAGCTATCACAGTGAATGGCAAGCTCGTTGAAAACCTCTTCCCAGAATGGCATTCTATAATGTCTCGGTCTAGAGTCACGGACGTTTCCGAACGAATCGTCAACACTATAAAGTAAACAAGATGAATTAAGACGTTGCTTCGACAACACTATGTCTGCTCCACCATCTGCTTCTTCATCCCCACGCCGTGCTCCCTACTCTAATTTGGATCACAGTACTGAGTTCGAAACTGTATCTGAATCGGAGATGGATATGGAGGACGAAATCCGCCAGGTCCGACAACTAGCTGTGCACAACACCGCAAAAGCACACAATCCTTATCTTCCGTCAAACCGTGAACATATTGGCAAGGCATGTTTTACCAAAAAGGTCAAAGCTACATCCAGATCTCAACATACTTCTTCAAAGAAACCGCATATTCATCCATCTGCTGTCTCAGTTGTGGTGCGTCAGCCGATCGAAACAGGTGCGAGTCCGTCTACAAACTGCAAGCTACCACCATCCGGCGAGAAAGGCAATACGTAGACTTTTCAGGGACCAGTAGATTCCGCTAATGTGATTTCGATATCTCTACGTAAACTGAAATTGAATGAATACATATTTAAAGTCACCTGAATATATAGGTTCATGTACTTTAAATGTATATTGCATAATGACCCTGATAAATATCCATAAATTAGTTGTTTAAGTAAACAGTGACGACACCGTTGGCATCAGTGTACGATTGACGAGTACGATGTAATTATTATAATACGAGACAGGTTAAAATCCAAACTGTTAATTAATACATATTGATAACTTTGAAATTGGCTTTGTTCATGTGCGTGCTGATTATGCTGAAAGCTCACCTTTTAAAAATATGGTGACATTTTTTTTCTCTCTATCTCTAAAATTGTTGACATGTATTGCAAATATTACACGAATTTCAAATATGGTCGTTTTTTACACACAGTTTATTTCTTATATCTTAAAACATGACATATTGTTTTGTTTATTCTTGACAACATTCATAAAACTTTTTTCATTAATTTTGCTAGGAAATCACAATGATTTTAATAGTATTAATCCGACAAGTTAACACTATATTAGTTTATATTTACCTTTGATTCATTACAGCGTGTTTTCCTCACTTTCCATTCATAATTTGATCTCGTGGTTGCAGAAATACATTACTGCACACTAATTACAGTCCTGAAACATGCCAAATTTTATACACATTATCATGTTGAATAACCTTAATACTATGCTGGTACCTACAAGGATGAATATGACAGTCATACTTAAATTTTATCTCCCAAAACAATAGATCTATCTTATTATTATTATTATTATTATTATTATTATTATTATTATTATTATTTGATAAACATACAAAATACCTGCAAGAATAACAGTAATTAACTTTACTTTCTAAAAAATTGAATATTTACCTGTTGATAGCACTCCTCATTTTTTTGTAAGCTGCACGCTTTTCTCGCCGTACAACTTTACAACTGATTTCATTGACTGCACAAGTCTTCGATCATTCAAAACTCGACCACGTGAGCATTACAATAGCTTTACTTAAATCAAACATGTGACGTATACTAGTATACATTTTCTTAAAAGGGTGTAGCTGAAACATTATCTTGATAAGACACAGAAGATAAATATTTTTGGAACATAAGGTTCGATGATGTCAGTTCATTATACGTCTTATTTGCTCTTTGTTTGTTTGTTGTTGTTTTTGTGATTTTAATTTGTCACTGTTCTTTTTACTTATTCTGGCCGTAGACCTACATGATGTAACTCTAAATACCTTGATATCACTCTACATTGATTCATTACAAACTGTAAATTGCATTCAATTGTTTCTATTTCTAGTTGTGTATTGGGCCATAAAACACGTTTGTTTTTATTCTTCTCCGTTTTTCTTTTATTTTTGACTGTATTGGAAAATAAGCAAGGGGTCTAACCTAAAGTAAGAAGATCGATGCTTTAAGACGGCCATTTCATGGAGAGTGGTGTCAATTGGTAATAAAACAGCATTGTTTTGTTTGCATCGACCACTAATTCAGTAAAGTAAGTACATTTTCTTGTATTATAGGTATTGTGTATGAGATAACCACCTAGCCGCTTGTTTCAGACATCTGCTTTTGGTCCGTTTTTGTCTGTCCATGCAGTGGTTGAAGCGTGAAAGAAGGGATAGCGACATAGGGGTCCAAACTCTGCAATGTCTGCAGACTGATTTTGGGAGCTTTAGAGAATTAGATTTCGCCTTGCTGTGTTTGCGGGGTGCGGCATACATTATTTAACACTTTAGAACGTTTCCTGTGCTAATAGGAGCCTCTGTGTTCATTTTTTTTACATTTAAGACGATTTCATGGAGAACTGTCTCACTTTAGGACAATTTCATGGAGAGCTATAAATTTTGGAGAGGTTAGACACTGATTAGTTTATAATGAACAGAAGTATATCTGTAATTTTTATTGTAATTGTACCATGTATTGAACATGATTATATTGGCAAGTCAAGAACTGCACCCATTAAATGCAATGAGCACAATTAAGACCAGTATATCATTGCTTGTTAGGTATCCATGACTGTACTATACTTTAGTGCTTAAAACGGATTACGCGACACAATTTCACCTTAAGACATCCCATTTTAACGTATGCACCAGTCGAAAAGTCATATGAATCCACTCTCCCACCCCCACCCCCTTGCCGGAAGTACGGGCGGGAAAAGCCATGTTTAACCATTCGGATGTCTCGGCACTGCGAGGCAAGTGTGATGGTTTTGATTTAGCGCCAAAGTGTCCTTGATTTTTATTATTTACACTAGTCAAAAGTTCTAAGTGCACACTTGATAAATGTTAATTTTTCCAATAATTTGATTGAATCTTTCAAAATAGAGTTAATTACAATGAAGAAGAATCAATATTTTATTAAAGCACACCAAAAATTTTAAGTCCGCTTAACCAGATTAAAAAATAATAATAGTTTAGCTCACTTGTTCTCAGAAAGCAATTCTCAAGTTAATTATCATTGCATCGGCTATCATTTGTGATCGTTTTCTCATCTCTGTATAATTTAAGTTTCATGCAGATTTAAAGGAAATACTGTAGTTTGCCATTCCATTGCACTGAAATAGCTTTCTGTAGCTTTGTAATGGTCTGCTGGGCACGATGAGCCAACACACTCAACTTTATTTTATCCATAACGTTTTTACAGGATTTCAAGGAGAAAATTCCATTTTTCACACAATGTTTTGTGCCAAAAGTTTTTGAATTGTCTAGCAGTTTTGGATGATATAATTTTCTATTATAGATGTGTAACAGCCTTTCCAAACGAAAAAAATGTATTCATTTCGATAAAATTGACCAGTTTTCGGATACGCCTTTTGACCGAATAAGCGTCATTTTCGAATAATTCGATTTTGAAGTTTATTGAATTTCTATAAATTTTAGTTTTAAATTTTATTTATTGGACACTTATCCAACAAATGTTACACTAATTTTTTCGAGTTTACGTTGTTTTACGTAAATATTTAATGACGTAATTGAGTAACATCAGCGTTCAACGTAAGCAACGTAATCAATCTAGAAAATGATATCGTTTGATTTTCTTCTTAAATTAATAAAATATGAAAAAATAAGGTATTTCTTTTGCATTTACGAAAACCGTCAATATTTGTTTACAACAAATTTGAAGTTGTGCCTGTGAAAAGAATTTTGACGGCAATGTCGTTGTCTGCTGATGTCAACCGTTTCATGGTTACAATTTGTTGGTGTGTTTTTCGTGTTTGTCTTGAGTCGGTGAACATGTGAAATACAACAACGATTGTAAAAAAAAAATTTCCGCTTGCCGCACGGGGATAATGCATAAAAAGCGTATGCCGAAATGGATGACGTAAAACGTAAAACATATGCACAGTTTTCAAAAAATTATTGTTGTTTGATCATTATTAACATTAAGTCAAACTTTCATTCAATTTGAATAAGGTTACTTTAAGATATTAAAAATTGAAAAGTGTGTACTTAGAACTTTTAACCAGTGTATTTAGCGTTATTTTTACCATCAGGCTGTTCCCACATGGTGGGTATTTTACAAGGTATCTGCTTGGGCCAAAAGCAAAGTGTCTGCTAGTCTGCAGGGTTACGATCCCCTGCCTTTAATACCATCTTCAGATATAATCAAGTTCTGATTAAAATCAATTTAATCAGATATTTTTAGTAGGTGCACTTAATCCCTACTGTTCCCAGTGTTATTGGCTTTTTTGCTGAAACTTTCAAAGTTTATATAATTTCCAATTGACCAGTATTTCGACATTGTGTTAAATTGACTACATGCAAAACATATTTATTATGATGATTTTAGTACACGCATTTGTTCTCCTCACCTTTTTTATTTTTATGTGGATGTATTCTTTTTAGGGATGGCAACGAATAGCAAAATTGTCATTAGAATATTTTGATGTACAAGTATTGTAATATTCGATAGTTATTTGTATTTGCGATTTCTTTGCTGGAGTATGCCGTATGTGTCTGTCAAACAACACTTCCGGCTTAATAACGACTTTCCAATTATAATAACGTTTCACATCAGGTCATGCTAAAGTAGGATCAAATCTCGATTTCTAACATTTAATGATCATGTGCTGTCCGCTTACTGATAAATAACATTAAGTTACTATAAAAGAAGTCAGTGTACTTTCGTCGTCTTTTGTACGTGCATTTACGGGACATAGTAATTTTATGGTGATACCGTTGTCGTCACGGCAGTTACGCATGTTGAATTGAGACGATAACTGCATTAAACTTTTAAGTTTCTAACTATTGGAGGAAGCAGAATGAAATCCAAGTGTTGTTAGCATATTTAGCATTTCACTTGTTTGAGTTTGCACGTGACTGCAATACCGATCGGGATTGGATGCGCGTGATACTGATTATGCAAATTATCTTTATTATGACAATCATTTGATAGGGCTTTTTACCTTTTTAGCTTTACACAATGGTAAAGTTTTGAATTAAAACATACACCGGCATAAGTGAATTCACACCTCATGGCAAAACTCTTTATTAAACACCGGTCCGTATTGTTATCAAGAAGCCCTGATAATTGATATCGAGCTCTAGCTCGGGTCGCGAAGCGACCCGAGCGTTAAGCTCGTCTTAAGGTCGCAGGAATGCCCATTCACTAACGAAATAAAAAAGCTTTCCTTCCGTTTTGCGCTGGTTACCGGTTGTGCACAGCATAAGGCAATGTAAACACGGGAAAAAAACTGACCGGTAAAAACTTACGGCAAAGTATTGTTTTGACAAATTTTGTTATTGGCTTTATTTTTATAAATTGCTAATTGCAAAATATCTTTAAAAATTAAAACTTATTATTCGGTAGCATTGTTATCGGACTAGCATTTTGGAAAGCTAAAAAACTAAATCGTCAGTTTAGAGAGTAGGTTGTCGTTCGTTGTAACCAATAGCAATACTAGCAATCGGCCATTTTTAGAAATTAGACTGAAGAAATCAAGTTGAAAACTACTGAATGGTAGCTTGTCAGTGGATTATTAGGCCTTTAAATTCAAAGGAGCATAAAGCCCAGCGACGGAACAATCAGATGCAAGGAGTTTTTCTTGAAAACAAGATGTAAGGCTGGTGAGAACCAACTTTTATGTGAAGTTGCATTGTGAAATGGACCTCGCAATGTTCAGTCACTCACAGTCACATTGTGAGACACATTGAGCTTAGCGTAGACCAGCGCCACAATTCAGTTTTGTATAAGAGTTTTTTGTCACTGGTCATGTTCGTCATTCAGACATGTGAGCTCATGGCAGTCGAAGATATTGTTTGTGAGAGTCCTGAACACGAGGTAGACTATGAGATTTCTTTTATTTATTCTTATAAAACACATGGCACAAGAGCAAATCTACACCACAGGGGCTTTGAAGACTGACCCTGTTTTCTAAAAAAAAAATAAACTGGCCGCCGCCCCTCCCCCTAAATAAATGAGGGTCTACACTGGGTCTACACTGCATAAACATTATGTTTATTGTTTTGGTTGATAGATTGGGATCGTTATCAGTCTATTCACACCAAATTTATGATCAAATACCATGGAATTGGTATATGGATTACAGTCAATAGGCCACAAACAAGTCAAATGAGCCACACTTTATTTTGAAAAAGCTCTAATAGGTCTCAAATATAGGCCACATTTTTATTTTATTTATAAAGTTTTTAGTATCATTGTGTTAATATGTTCTATGTCAGTTTAAGATGTTTTATAAAATATTTTTCATGAACAAGTTGCTTCATAGATTGGACATTTTGTACAAAGCAACATGTACTTTTTCCGGATTTTTGTCCAAGACTATCATGACTAAACAGGTGGGAAAACAATTAAAAAAATGTTGCAACAAAAGAAAAGACATCATTTATATGTCAATATGCTCTTTTGATCAATGACCTTAGTCTACAAAAGTCTTTCAGTCTACACTAGCACAGAATCAAATATTGATGGTTGCAACA
Organism: Corbicula japonica; assembly: GCA_038501625.1. NCBI lineage: Eukaryota > Metazoa > Mollusca > Bivalvia > Venerida > Cyrenidae > Corbicula > Corbicula japonica. Next base: position 2,293,249 of record JAZAYU010000097.1, on the reverse strand, counting down.
TAAGCTGTGTATTTTGCATTGTCCAACATGGAAATTGGTTTAGAAATAAATTTATTTATTTATTAAATATGACACCTTTGATTGCATTAGCACCTCTGACTTTTACTGCAAGTGTTGTAAATTGTGATCTTATATAACAGTGTGACACCCTGACAAAACTGATTAAATCAACACCTTGGGTAGTTGTAGGGAAGAGATTATGACTGTAACATAAATTAATTTACTTGTTGATGACAGTCCAATTTTTAAAGCAAAAATGACAATCAGATGATGTTTTTATTTGTTCTTGGGTTTCAGGATGACAAGCACAATTTTAGATATCAATTAAACAATGATACTATTTTTTAAAAGCTTGTGTAAATCTAAAAACAAAAACAAAACTAACTCTTTACAGTGATTGCCATATACAATAGACTTACAAGTACTGCCTGAATTGACTTGTGGCCTATTTGACACCTCCAGAAACAATTTATTTTTTTATATTTTGGCCAAATACATGACAGATTGTCCTAAATGTATGAAATTTCAGGTTTTATAAATTTTATAGACAATAATTTTCTCAAAGTAACTACTGAGTATTACCTTTTTAATTTTAATACACAGTAATATGAGATTTTAAATAAAAAAGAAATTTACCCTTTTACTCTACAGACATGCCTTTTTACCCGTGTGAGACCAGTGTAGATCCAGATTAGCTGGCACATCTGATCAGGATCTGCACTGTTCACTTTTTGGTCAGAAATAACCTAATGATTTAAACAAGTGAACATTGCAGATCCTGATCAGACATTATGGATGTGCTGGCTGATCTGAATCTACACAGTTTTTCCATGCCATAAAGGTGTTTACATGGAGGAAAGGGTTAATCTCCAATATATTATCATCAGTTGGGACCAAAAAGTTTGACCAGAAAGCAGAATACATGTGTACCAAGAATAGCATCAAATATCAAGTTAATGCTCATTTTGGGAATTAAAAGTGTTCTATTATTACCATATTTTCTGTCATGTGCACATTTCAACATGATTTCATAATCAAAATATGTATGTGAGGTACATGTATAATCAAATACACTATTTACAAGGTGTCTGTTTTGTTTTGTTTTATTTTTGCAAATTTTGTTAAATATTCATGGTGTCACTAAATTTGCTCAGCATCAAAAAGTTGTGTTTTAGAAAATAAAAAAATCAAAGCTTTCATAATCATTTAAATTGTTGAAAAAAGTAGATTGCTGTGAAGAGGAAGAAAAACATTTCTTGCCATGTCAGTTGGTTTTTGGCCTCTTTAAATACATGTAAAAATCTGAATATACCGGTACTTGGATCTGCTTAAGCTGGACTTTAACACAGAAAACTGGAAGTTGCACTCATAATAAAAACAATGATTTTTTTCTTTTGTATGTTTATGTTTTAGCAATGTAACAGTAGAGAAGTTTACATTTTTTAATATGTGGTACTTTTTAAAGAGAAATTTACCTATTTTAAAGTAGTTGTGCCTAAATTTCTGCAATGAAAAATACAAAATCAAGAAAATACCAACTGGAATGAGCTTCAGAATTTGAAATTCACATTTTCCAGTATATATATTACATTTATAAAATACTTACCAGACAGAGATCCAAAAGTGGTTATGAATAATGGCATTTTATATTGCTAATTGATGTGTTCATGGGTTTACATTTTTTAGCAAACAATCTTATAAAATTGTTATTATACATTTTAAAAAATGGACCAACAACATTTTTAATGCATGATTTGATTGGCAACCGCAATTCATTTATGTAATGAAAATAGATATAAAGAAGCATTTTGTTTCAAATCAGTTACTAAGACCTGTAAAGGAGTGTTACATATGGATAATCAGACTACATGACATTGTACATGTTTATGTTTAATTGATTGAGATTATTTCATCTATTTTGTCCCAATAGCTGAACTATTTTTCAACTTAAATAAGTAATTCTATCATGCACATTTAAGTAACTTGGCTCAAATATGTACCTTATTGTCACCAAATATGTACCTTATTGTCACAATATTTTTCACACAGCATCTATAGCTTCAAATTACTGTTGTTAATAACTGAAAATTCCTATGGCATTGTCATTCCTGGAGATATTTTCAAATGACTTTGCACAAATATGCCCCAAAATCTAGGTGATGTATCACACTACATATTGAAGTCTCAATGTGGTGTTAATGTGATGTACATGAATATTAAAACAGTACTTTTTAGGTCTATATTATAACTTAATTCATATACATGCATATATATTTTTTGAATAGCATGGGACTATTTTGTGCAATTGCAAGTTACAAATGCAAGTGTAATCAAGGTAACATTTAAAAAAAATAAAATTTATTTTTCAGACAATAATATATTAATTTTCATGCACATGTGACAATGTAATATTTTCATGTATCAATGAAGAATTTATCAATATTCAATATTGCATTAATTGAGGTAATGGAACACATTTGGGTTGTAAATTTAAGCAAGAAGCCTTTGTGTTTACATATTAAAAACCCAAATGTTTAGTAATAGTCAGATTGCCAGTTGTCCAGCTGAATTAAGTTGATGTAGACTTAAATTCTTTCCAAAAAATCACATAATTTTATCGTGCATGAGTAGGCTAACAAATGTTAGAAACAAATTATTTTTTAAATATAAATCATTATCTGAGATTATTAAAGCTAGAGCTCGATAAGAGGCAGTGCCTTAGTTCATATTATTAATGGTCACTCAAACTGCCAATCACTGTTAATTGGTGGAAGTATATTGACTATGACACTTCTTATAATAACACCAGGTGTTTCTGTTCATTGTACATCGAATTTAGTGGAAAATTAAATGTCCTGACCAGAAATAATTTACATTTATTCGCTTTTCTTTGTATTTCGTTTAACAAAAATTAATATTCGAACACTTAAAAGTATTAGAATGTCTCGTTTCACAGATGTTGATCTAGGTGATAATAATTTCAGCGGTGATGGAGACGTAAGACGTATTTTTTTCTTTGTCGTCTTCAGTGGTGAGGAGATATGGGATAATTTTCTTTTTCTTTCGGTTTCCTTCCATTTTCATCTTAGATTCAACACGGGTTTTCTTTTTCTCATGTTTGGAACTAGACCTAAAAAATGAAAACAAGAGTTGGTGTTAAATCCATTAACAATGGCTTTCTTATGTAAGTCTCCATGAAATTGTCCTAAAGTAAGGCGGTTCTCCATGAAATTGTCCTAAAGTGAGACAGTTCTCCATGAAATCGTCTTAAATGTAAAAAAATGAACACAGAGGCTCCTATTTGAACAGAAAAACGTTCTAAAGTGTTAAATAATGTATGCCGCACCCCGCAAACACAGCAAGGCGAAATCTAATTCTCTAAAGCTCCCAAAATCAGTCTGCAGACATTGCAGAGTTTGGACCCCTATGCCGCTATCCCTTCTTTCACGCTTCAACCACTGCATGGACAGACAAAAACGGACCAGAAGCAGATGTCTGGAACAAGCGGCTAGGTGGTTTTCTCATACACAATACCTATAATACAAGAAAATGTACTTACTTTACTGAATTAGTGGTCGATGTAAACAAAACAATGCTGTTTTATCACCAATTGACACCACTCTCCATGAAATGGCCGTCTTAAAGCATCGATCTTCTTACTTTAGGTTAGACCCCTTGATAAGGCTCCCGATTCACTATCCACAAAATTGTAGAATCCGCTTTTTTTATTATACTTTGTATGTTGTTACTATGTAACCTTGAGGTAATAAAGTTTGTTGTTGTTGTTGTTGTTGTTGCTTTGGAAAACGCTTAATTATAATTCATTTTGAAGTATAGCTTGCTAGTAACTATTATCCCAAGATATAAGTGTCCCAAAAATTCCTATTACATTACCAAGTTTGTAGCGACTGACAACTTTATTATAATAATTATTATGTTGCTCATGCATCGGCCTATGTAAACAATCGACCAAATGATAGGAAGGATAAACACATAAATTGTGGCATGCAATGATATAATCGCCGATGTATTTGAAGTACTTATATTTAAGGGCCATTTACTGTCATCATTGCTCTTTTTTCGATAAAAAACGTAAATTATCAAAATCTTTTTATAGGCAAATGATGTTCAATGAAACTTTACACAAATAAATTTTTGTTATAATTAGTATCTTTATTATAGATTTGTTAAGACATGTAGAATAGTAAAGTAAAATTACAAGATCTAAAAATTCCTTAATATTTTGCACAAATTCACAAAAGCTAAACAACACACAATATCATTTTAAATGTGCACATGACTAATAAGATATTGTCAAAAAAAATATTTTTCAATTACATATGAAAAATGTGAGATATTTGAAAAGTGTGTTCGACTTTGAATATCCTGGTCGCTTCCTGGTCTCGAAAATGGGTACAAAACGTGAATTTCTCTTTTAATATTTAAAAGTTCTTTTAAAAATAACACGCCATGTTGTTGTCAGTCTCATTAAACTCATTTGGGCATTTACAAAAATGTCATTTCAAGGGAATGGATGCAGATACAAATGTTTGTTTAGTTTTTGTAAATTTATGTAAATAGGGAGTTCTTAGGTCTACCTATTTTTTTCATTACTCTTTTAACTTTTCTTAACGTTTGTAAAATGAAGATAAATTAATTATGATTATTTTTGCAAAGTTTACTCGGTACTTGTAGTATATCATCCTAGGTTTTCCGAAGTTCAATTATTTTGTTTACAAGGTAACCTCAATTGCCATCAAAAGATGATTTTAAATTATTCGTATTTTGAAAGTTTTTGTTGTTGTAAATCGTGACAAAATTATCCAAACTTGATTAAAATTTTGAAATTGCAAATAAATGATATGTTACTGAACAAATAACATATTATAAGCTGCTGAATTATTCTACAGGGTCAAAGTGTACTTGAGTTATTGAGCGGAAACGGTTTTCACTCTTTGGGTCACTGTGACCTTGACCTTTGACCTAGTGACCCCAAAATCAATAGGGTTCTTTTACTCAATAAGGGCTATCACCCTATGAAGTTTGAAGTCTCTGGGTCAAAGGGTACTCGAGTTATTGAGCGGAAACGAAGTGTGACAGACGGAGTGACGGACAGACGGAAAGGGCAAAAACAATATGTCTCCCCCAGAGGGGGGGGACATAATGAATGGGAAATCACGGCTATAAGGTTTCGTATCATTAAAATCGTTTCCAAATCAACCACAAATTTAATCGGGAAAAAACTTCTTCCATCCACCCCGCAAAAAGCGAACTAAGCCAAAGAGACAAAACGTATCTGAATATAGTTGACAATGTTGAAAATACCAAAAACATACTCTTATTGAGGTCAAATGACCAAATTATTGTTCACATAATATTATAAATAAACAAATATATACCTGATTCCCATTACAAGTGGGCATTTTGAGACAATGACTTTCTTTATTTCTAGAATATCATTTTTAAATCCTCTTGCTAAGTCTTGTTTTTCCTTTTTTGTATCGTTGCCAGCTATCAAAATAGCACCCCATCCACATCCTAGAAACAAATTCAGATTCAGCGTTTTAATAGTACCAAGGCATTTGGAAAAACAGCAATATCCCCCGCCGCATGCGGGGATATTGGAAAAGGTAATGGATGCTTAATTGCAAATTAACAAATATATCTGTGCAACAATCATCAGGTTTAACCAGTCCGTGCAGTAGTCTAGAAGTTATGGAGAAAATACATGGTTCAAACCTTCGAAGACAATTATTGACCTTGACCTAAAGGCGGCCAGGTTGCAACATGGGTTCTGCGTATAAACATTTGACTAAAGTTTGATAAAATTCAATCCAGGGTTTCAAGATATAAACCGGGCGCAAAATACATAGTTCAAATTTTCAATTACCTTGACATTGAGCCAGCCAGGTTTGAACACGGGTTTTGCAAATCATCGTGATGGGCTGAACATTTGATAAAAAATTGATGGTATTAATTCCAGCAGTTCAGAAGATATGAACCGGACACGAAATACATGGTTCAAATCTTCAAACACCACTGGTGACCTTGACCTTGTGCCGGCCGGGTTGATTCATGGATTGCACATTATCTTCATGTGCTGAACATTTGACTAAAGTTTCATGAGATTCATTTCATGGGTCCAGAAGATATGAAAGGCACACGACATAAATATTTGAAATCTTCAAACACCACTGGTTATCATAACCTTGAGCCGGCCAGGTTGGAACATGGGTTTTGCACATCGTCGTCAGAGGCTGAACATTTGACTAAAGTTTCATGACAGCAAAACGAAATTTGCACAAATGGAAAGACAAAAATACATCGTTCATATCTTCAAACACCACTGGAGACCATGACCTTGAACATTGGTTCTGCATGCCGACTTGATGGGGAGAACATTTCACTAAAGTTTCATAGAATTCCTCCCATGGGGTTCAGAAGTGATTAACCGGACACCAAATACATGCTTTAAATCTTCAAACACCACAGGTGGCCTTGATCTTGAGCCGGACAGGCTGGATCATGGATTTTGCACATAGTCTTGATAGGCTAAACATTTCACTTAAGTTTCATGATATTCATTCCAGGGGTTCAAGATATGAAGGTGACCTTTAACTTGAGTCGGCCACGTTTGAATTTTGGTTCTGCACGTCGTCTTGGTTGGGAGAACATTTGACTAAAGTTTAATGTAATTACTTCTAGGGTTTGAAAAGTTATGGACGGGACACGAAATTTCCCCATCATGGTACGCGGATGTGGAATATAACTGGAAACCAATTTACTTACAATTAGCTCATGTTTATTGAAATAGTAGACATTTCGATTTTTATGCTTATTATTTATCATTATGGAATAGAAAAAAAGGATAAGCCACCAAACACGACACATATCAAAATGTTGAAGGCTTGGTTTAAATGAGCCTATGGAGGTAAAACAAACTTGTGAAGTTATTTTTTTTTACAAATGTGCTTCTTACCTATAATTGGATCGAGCACCTCGTTACAAGTATGACATTCGATTGGATTTAAGTATGAATTTCGCATACAAGCCACACACACATGTATTGGATTCGTACAGTTCCGATCATGCAAAAGCAAATCAACACAGCCTGTAACTAAAATAAAATAACACAAAACAATCTGGTCTTAAGAGAAAGGCTAATTAAATAAATAATTAGTTATTTCAAAACATTAGGAGAGCTTACGACGTCACAAAAGCAATACAGTGGTTCTTCCAGTACTATAACGAAGTCCAGCACTTCATTTACCGAGCAAAAATGAAAACTTAACCAGATTTTAAATTGAAAAAAAACTTTTGTTCAGTGATGCTCTATTTTACCTTTCATTTAATATGTGATATTTGGACATATCTGTACATTTGATAGTTATGGCCTAACCATAAAGTTCCAGTTATGGTACTTATTGTGTTAGCAGGGTCAATCACCAAATTTTGATCGGATCAGGCTGTCAACCAGGTCATCTCCCAAATAAAGGAAAAATATAGGAATATTTTTGCAACAAATATAGGAGTTTTTTAATGATTTTGAAGCAAAATATACGAGTTTGGAACTGAAAATACTTTTATTTATTAGCACTTATACAAATGATTATTAACAGTGCATTTACTGTTTCTACAATAATCAATGTCCAAAATGTCTACTGTAAAAATGAAGGAAACCATTAACTTTAACATCAACACCATCAAGCACATCACCAGCATCTGAATGACCATTCAAACAAGGGGGAAATGCAGAAACCTTATTAAAGCCAGATTTTCCATTTTTTGTTCGTCTTCTATGATTATAGATATATAGATACTCTTCTATAAATGCTGTACACAGCAACGACCAAATTGAATCCACACAGTCAAATAGCTTTGTGTGTAAAAATCTGAGTTACAATGTCCAAAAGGGTTCAGTCAAAAGTGACCCCAAGGCATTACTTTGGAAAAACTGTATTGAGAACCAGTATTCAATACATAATTATATGTCATTCACTATCCTAGAAGTTCAGAATAAATGATTTTTAACATTATTCCATTTATTTATTTAATCTGCATGGAACATTACTACATGCAAAAAAGTTAGTTATCCTTAATACAAAGAATATTGCTACAAGTTTCAAGAGAAATAATAAAAACTTATCAAGTTATAACTATAACTGAACTTTAATTCAAACTGCCATTGAATTTCTATACAAAAGCAATAATTTGCAAAAGCCAAAGCCCTCTTGGGAATAGATAGATATTATACCCTTTAGATTTATTAAAGTTTAACAGTAATTTAACTTTTATCCATTAAGTGGTTCTATAAAAAACAATAATTTTGTAAAGACACATTCTTTTGCATACATTATTTTCCAAAAGAGTTTGAAGACCCTCTTTTCAAACTGGAAAACTGACAACAAGTCAGCTGAAGAATTCTCTTTCTCAGTCAAGCATGTTGTTCCCAGGGGTCCACCTTGACGTTGTAGACGACCACATACACCATACCAAATATAAGCCCTCTAGTCCTTGCAGTTTCACCAACTGCATAAAAGTTAATAATCTTTAACATTGTTTTGCGTTTGGATGCAACAGAAACACGACGAGTTCTGCATGGAAGTGAAAATTTGTTTTTGTTCTAAATTTAAGCCTTAATTTAAAGAACACTGCTAAAAAGTTGTTCAAGAATCGAATAAAAACTTAAATGCCACCTGCCAAGATTTCTATCAATACCAATCTATAAGTTGAGTTTTGTCCTTGAAAAATCCAGCAAAAACGAAGAAGTCAAACACAGTATCAAAGCAATATTTACTCCCTCCATTAATCGGTAAAAAATACAAAAAAAATATAGGAATATACTTAAAAATATATGAGAAATTTAGCAAAAGGTCCTTATAGATAAATTGGTTATCTACAGAATGTAACATGTACAAATATATAAACAAAATAGTCATATACTTCAGTTTAAACATGGCCTTCTAAGACAATATAATAAAACAATACAGTAAAATTAAAAGAAAAAAATTCACATACATGCATACTGGGCTGTTACATGTAACAATATAACGATAGTGGTTATTACATATTCATCAGAATGAAAGGGAGATAAATTATGAATCTCACATGAAAAACAAAACATTCATACATGTTGTTTTTAAGCAATATGATGAATACAAGTTCTCAACAAAGGTATTTTCAAGGCCCTGAAAACACATTTAGAAACGTGCTTGTTCGAATTGGTATCGGTAATTTATTACAGTTCTTAGAACAGATATGTGTAGAAGATGTTCTCATGTAATTAAATCTTTGTTTTGGGAGAATGGTGTGATTGTTGGTAATTGATCGAAGACATTACGTATTATTACTATAAACGTTGAATAATTCAAATATGTACATAGCAGCAATATACATAGGAACCATGTAGAGCTTTTTAAACACGGCTGTATGATAGTAGCCATTGCAATAGAGTACTTTCACATTGTTGTGCGCATGCGTCGTACTCCACGTTTAGGTACGAAAATATTGGTTTTATCCTAAACCGACGCGTGAGGGGGCATTTAATTGTGTCATTGCTAACAGAATGAACGGACATGATCACGGTGCCGTCTTAAAGCTTATGCTAAATTATAAAAATAATTGTGATGATGCACAATAAATTCAAGTTTTACGAATTTCCGAATATTGCAGGCTTTAAAAAGTCTGGTCGGCAAGATTTGACTGTGAAAAGCGTAAAACAATCAAAGACGTGGTTGCAAATTTGAGTCAGGAAGTCTTTTTATAAAACAAAGACAATGTGGATTGCATGTTACTGTCTATTTGCCACAGACACATATATAAGCGTCTCGTGTTTTTCTGACAAAATGCGTTTACTTCAAAAAAATATATTTGATGTAACTTGATCTCTCTAAATTGGAAGAGAAAACGGATGAATTCAACAATGTATCGCCGTTGTATTCAACGCCCGTTAAGCGTTATTATTTTGTTTACTATTTTACTTCCTTCCAACATATGTTTAAAACTAAAATTTATTGTAATCATTCGTATATTTCTTTTATCAGTCCTGGATTAAAATTATTTTTATGTTTAATAACTAGAAATCATACATTGAACACGACCGTGTTACTGTTAATTGTCCCTATATATTTGACACAATATTCCCATTCCCATTTTGCCCAGAAAACGATGGTGACATATTGAGGTGTGAAAACTTGTTTGATATCTGACATTTGAGGAGACTTAAAATTAATTATCTCAAATCATCAAATTGAACTTAACTGTTATTGTCACTTGAAGCGTTAACTTTTCGAATACCTAAAAATTTTCACTAGTTCAGTCCCATATTTCTATAACTATAATTTGTAGCGTTGAAATGGCAGATCATGTAGTAGTTTACGTCTTATTCATGTTATTATAAACATCTTTTTTATAAAATCGTTAGCCATAGTCAATAGACATTAGTTTAAGTCGCATTTCATGAATATCTACATGTTACGGGAATGATGTAGAAAGAAGATAAAATGTCCGCAAACCTCCAAAATCTCAGGATTTTATCTGAAATCTCCGGACCGTAAGGTTCTTCTCCGGATCTAAGGATTTTCAGGCAAAATCTCAGGATTTAAAAATACTGAAAAGGATAATTAATGAAACATAAATTTAACTGAATTTTGAATGGGTTTTACAATTATATTAATTAATATTAAGACACTTGGTCTTGGTCACGGCTCCAAAATTTCCTGTTTATTGAGAGATTACGTGATAGTGACACGATGCCTCGGGCACACATGTACACAACAGCTAAGTGTCATAAAACTAAACTCGGACCTGAAAATCGCAGTCCCGTTCATTTGTTTGGTCCATGGTTATTTTGATTTTAAACAGAAATGAAAATATTATATTTCAAAACCTTCAGCGACAACAATTACGAACTTCAACATCAAAATAGTTTTTTATTTAAAAAAACAAACAAAACTCTCTGGATTTTTTTTAATAGTTTTGGTTGGCCTGCCGTCCGGCAATATTCGTTTGGTTCAATCAATTTAACGATTTCTCGGGTTGTAGCTGGAATCATCCTATTATGTAAACACGTAATATTTTTTCTCAAAAGCAAAACACGCAAAACACATATCAACCTAGTCGCCGACGAGCTACATAAGAATATAATTATGTCTCATTCCACTATAAATTATAGCGTTACAAAAAAAATGCCGTAAAACGGTAAAATGTCCGATAATGTTCGTCTGAATTGTCAATTATACAGATTTATTTTTAGTAAACACAATTCACGTGTGTATTTTCATAAAAAACCCAAACAAATCCGTTGGTATTGGTAACATGCTAAACATACCGCGATAAACAATGTTTATAATGCGCATAAACTTTCTTGATGTGCTTTGTAAATGATCATAACGTTTTTTTTATTCTTCGTTGTTTGACTGAACTTACTTATTTATAAATTTGAAATGATTAATCAACATGTTCTTAATTTTATAATCACTTAGTCATATTAACAATAGTAAACGATGCCCCCTCGCGTGCATTTATCGACTAAATATGCTCTTCAATTTTAGAGAGCGCTAAGGGGAGGTAACAATGTGAAAGAACTCTATTCTCTTATTTTGGTTTAATGAACGTTCTGGGAGATTTATAATTTATTATTCGTGCAATTATAAACAGTAGTTTTTGTATAGTGGTTACACACTTTTTATCTGTCCCCCATATTACTTTATTTATTTGCAGTTCACATTCTAGAATGTTCTTATCATGGTCAGATCCATAGAGACTTAAATCGTGGGCATATAAATCGATATCATCGGGAATATTGAATGCAATATCATGTATTTAAATGAGCAATAACAACGGTCCTAATATAGAACACTGAGGTACTCCGGGAGAAACATTTAAGGAATTTAAAAACATATAACCAGACTAATACAGATTAATTAGACTTATTACATCAAAAGTCGATTCTGTATTTTCCTTCTATTTACGTTCGTTGATGCGGCAATAAAGAGAAACCATGCTGATACACGTAAGCGAAAGCTAAGATAATGGTTGATATAATTTACAAACAGCTAATGTTTCATCTTAAAACGATATCGTTTAATTTAGAAGTTAATTTGCCATTGTAGCTTCCTCTGTCTCAAATTAAATGCAGTGTAACTAGCAGAGGTAAAAACAATGATGCTATAAAAAAAAAAAAAAGAGATACATGAGAGAATTAATTTGTACTTCTCTGTTATCATGTGCGATTTTGTGCTGTTGATTTTGTTTATTTAATTTTATTTCTCGTTCTGCAAACAAGATTAAAGAATCGAGTTATTTCAAAGAACGAATTTAGTGGACTTGGTGAAATACCAAGCTGGATTTATAATTATGAAAAGAAGTCGTATATTTAGACAGATGGCGTTCACAGAAGAATCTCCACTCATATAATGACCACCGTGGCTTTAATCTCATGATATCAAAGGGTATTCTTTGCACGTAATGTACACTTAACAACTTTTCAAAGTATACACATTAGTATAATTGCGGCACTACTGGCTTGATACTTGAGTTTTTTGCTCTGAAACTTGCAATAAACATGCAATAAATGCTAACAGATTATTAGTAAAACAAATATTCAAAATGACAGACAACTGACTGCTCAAAATCATTTAGAATACTGGCACCCACAGAATACAAATTCACAAAATCAGTCAAGAACGCGTAAGACCACCATCATTTCATGGAGGTACATTGTAATGCAGTTCTAAACGACACTTTGAGAAATCCTAGCCCATTTCGTACGTGCCTTCCAAGTTCTGACCACAACCAGATTTAAATTGCATGAAGGTGTGGAAGGACAACCGGAAAAAGGACTTGTCGCTGATATTCTTCTGATTTAAGTTCGCTTGTTTTAGAACTGTTGCAATCTTCGAAATGCACGTGCATTATGGAAGTCGATTACTAAATAATGTAATTTAAAGACTTTATTGTCATATGATTGGTATAACAGTTGCAATTTCGTTCTTACAAATATAAACAAATCTTGTGGAAAATAGTGTTAACTTAGAAAAGTGGTTAAGTGTACATACATTGTTTTCACGAATGTTGACTCATAGAATGACTGAAAATGTCTACCTTTAACAATATCAAAGCGTAGTTTTGCAATGATTTGTAAGACAAGCTCAAATTTGTTTTAAACTGATGCTAATAAGTACATGAACGTATTGTTATAATTGCAGTCGAATGAAAAAACTCAAGCCAGATGCAACAACGCACGAACGTACACACAGATACAGAGAGAAATATATTTAACAAAATAAACATCTACCTGATGTATTCACCAAGCACATTTCACATTTCTTTGCAAACTGTTCCTGATGAGGATGAGTATTCCATTTTGAACTGTTGCCCATGAGGTCCTGACAGATACGGAATTCAATTTAACGTAATAAATTAGGGTAAAAGTTGCAGCGTGTGGGAAATAATCACCATATACGTCATTTTCAAGTTCAAATAAAATAAAATAGATGAAAATGGAACTTTGAAAGCCATCGAACACGACAAATATGAAATTACTGCAGGCTCGGTTTGGTTGCGCCTGTTCATGGACAGTAATGAAAATGCATACTACTGCCCACGCCGCCTAGCCCAGTGTTGAGCGCAACTAAATATTTACACCAATAAACAGTAATTTTGACCATCCCAAACGATTGTGTGAATATGGCGGTGAATATGGAACCTTCAATGCGGTATTTTCAGATTAATACCATTCCATGTTCAGCGGCGTATGGTCCCCGAAAGAGTAATCAAAAATATCTGTTGAGCATATAAACATGGTTTTACAACTACTGAGATTAAACATTTTGTCTATATACATGTACACGCATAATAAGATATTTATTTTTTCAAAAAAGATCTGCTGATGACCGACACACGAATATAATTATAGCTTTTATTCAATTATTTTATTAATAGTTTCTTATTATTCAAAAAACCTTCCAATGATTGCTAACGACCTTTTAAAATTCCTAGCTATTTGTCAAAGTTCCCTTTTTCATCTAAATTTGTTTGTTTTATTTTGAGAAGTTCGACAATCCGTCTTTTATAAGTGTACGCTGATTTTGGATGGTATTGAGTAAAAGAAATGTTTATTAATTGAAATGATGGAAATATTTTCGAGTAATGTGAATAATTGTTACGAATATTCAGCGAAAAAAAGGTAAGACAATACTTACTATCAGTTCGGTTTTCATTTTCTTTAAATCGTCTGTCTTCTTTAAGCAGTCCTCAGAAAGATCGGCCAGTTTCACGGCTACTTTATTGTCTGACCCATCCGTAGATTTCCAGATCTCTTCCTTAAAACAAATATCAAAGTAATCCAATGAACGTCTAATGTGAATGATACAAAACTATCTATATTATTCCAGTCAATTTCATAAACTGCGTACAAAAATAATTCTTAAATCTTGAAAAAACTCTTATAAAACAGATATTCATTCCAGTATCTGTGATTCTGTTTAAAGCACTTCAATGTACAACACCTGTACATAAGTATCAAGCCATGCACCTTGTCATTCATCACGTATGCCATATAGCGGAGCAGATTTCACATCAACCCGATTACACCTGTTAAAAGTGGAAACGATATAGATATTTCAGACAATTTCACCTGTTCTGGATATGGCAACTGTTGTTGTTACTCCTAGACTACATTCCCGGTAAACACTGTCAACTCAAAAAGGAGATGCAGAGGAACGATCACTTCAGTGTCTAGGAATTGTGTTGGTTTTACTAAACAAATACTTGTACAATCATTTTATATATGCTTTTGTATTATTTTTTGTTTTTATTAAACCTATTTGCTTTCCAAAATCGGAGACTGTCATTCCATTTAGATATGATTGGACGTCCTGGGTGATAAAACTTGTCCACCAGATATTACAAACTGGCCTGTAAACATGTTTTACACTGCGACAAAAACTTGCACTTTTCAGTACTGTCGATCTAAGTGCTTGATTTGGATACCTGAACTTGGTGCTATGGACATTAAAATGACTGATTTATCATAAATACGATAAACGATCTCTCCCCAGTAAAATATTTAGAATCAGAATTTACGATTGCTGTCATGACACTTGTACATGTGCTAAAGAGATATGAATGCACTAATTTTATTAAAATCGCACTGATAATGCAAATTTAGAACTAGAGATATGTTATCGATAACTGATTGAGATGAATATAAAACAATATTAGATTTTTTAAATAAAGTATTGATAATCTTAGAAAAGCAAAACATTAACAAGAGCCAGTCGGAAACGACTGCACGCTCGACTATTCGAATAGCCGGACATAAAGCACATTTTAAATTGGGCTTCATTTAAACTGGGGAGTGAGTCAGGAGTTATTTACAAACACAGATAAGCAAAAGTTTCTTGATCCAAGTCAAGAAATCAATAAATTACAATTAATTTATTCTTTAAGGTTTTTGGAGGGTTTATACAACACAATCCATACACCCCTGATACCACACCCATCCACACACTATCCCTGCCCACCTCCAACGCCAACCCCCTTAACAACTCAACACCCAACAATCCCATTTTTGTCATTTGTTTATACCTCTTTCTACGGCTGTATTATAATTTTAAAAAGTGAAATATGCAAATCAGGAATGGCCACATCCAGCAGACACAGCCTCCCCACAGAGCCAAAAGGTAGAGAGGAAAATAGAGCATGGTTTTACAATAATCAGTTTCAAAATTGACGCCACAAACAATTAACGAAAGTGAGAACCCGAGGGGTTACCGCCTTGGAACGGTCAGTGGCAAAATAATTTACAGATTCTCGTATCACAAAACAAGTATAAGTTGGCTTTCTCGCAATCTTTAACCTTAACTTCTAAGTAAAAAAATAATTTAACAAAATGGAAGTTAGCGTTATGGTTCTTGACTAACACACTCGAGATATGATGATTAACAAGTGTTAAAAGTTTTAAAGCTGTAGTGTACGTAGTATGGAAGTTATGAGTTTGTACACTTGCTTGCAAGCAAACTTTAACCTAAAATAAATTCTAAGTCGATAAAGGGCCATATTTTAATCAAAATCAAAGAAAGAGTAATGGTTTAATACATCGATTAAAGAAGCAATGTCCTTCATTAAGTCTTGATCTACATTTATTCAGTTTCAATGAAATACGTCTTGTAGATTTAGAACTCAAGAAGAATAAATGTTCTTGAAATATAAATACATTTGTATTATCAATTTGTTACAAGAGCAAACTCTACCAACTTTTACATACGAACTTTAAAAAAGATGCCCCTCCAGCATATTGAACCCGGGGCCTCCGCTTGTGAGACGAGTGTGATAACCACTACACAAGATTTGTGTTTCTGGACTTAAAATGAACAATCAGTATCAAAGGAACTAGACAGGAACCAGTAAGAACTAGAAATATCTGTCGCTTTACACTGTGTATTGTTTGCAAGTGTTAACCTGACACCCATGAATATTCCAGATAAAATGGTTTATAAGCCATCAATTCAATTAACTGGTTATTTATACTGTAAATATGTTTTTCTCCGATACGATTACTGCATTTCAAAACATTAAATGCACGAACATGTAAATACTTACCCACAATATAAAAATCATTACGGTAATCGTCAAAAACACCCACTAACCACCAATCGAAATAATCTATTTGACATTCCCACTGCATTACAAGTTTTATTTACATCATTTCATTGATCGATAAAACTAGGTCAATCGTGAGCTAAGAGAGCTAACGCCGAAAAACGCCGAAAAAGAACTGCTTGAAATTTCGAGTACTCATGGATGACACTGTAAGCTGGTATGCTGTTCGAAACTTATAACTATGCACTAGAATATTGACTACTAGTTAAATATATAGTTTAAATTTTGCACGAACGTTCCCTTTTTACTTTATGCCTATATACACCTATACATATACAATCACAGGAAGTGTTGGCTAAGTAAAGAAAGAATCTTCAGGTTTGCGCTTTACTTTGTATGTGTAGGCTATTTTTCATATGACTGATTTAGGGTTGTACCGACAATAAACATATTAGGAAGGACAGACTGTGATCACAATATGTCATCGTTTACTAGCGATCTGTTGGTTATATTTTCTGATAATCTCTTAAATTGTAATTAAAGTGTTACCTGAACATTAAATAATACAATGTCTCTCGTCATGTCTTTCAGCATACAAAATGTATTAGGTGCACGAGCTGCTGGTGGTATCCCGGTTAAACATTCCCTTATGACTGAAGATAGAAAAACATTACATCATAATAATTCGTAAGAACATTGTCATATGTGAATCTTTTCTGAAGACAAATTAGGATTGGAGTAATAAAAATACAGATTCGCCAGATGATCCCTTCTAATTTTGACATTAAGAAGCTTGCTGAACGATAATGTTGACATTAAGAAGCTTGCAGAACGATAATGTTGACATTAAGAAGCTTGCTGAACGATAATGTTGACATTAAGAAGCTTGCAGAACGATAATGTTGACATTAAGAAGCTTGCTGGACGGTAATGTTGACATTAAGAAGCTTGCTGAACGATAATGTTGACATTAAGAAGCTTGCTGGACGATAATGTTGACATTAAGAAGCTTGCTGGGCGATAATGTTGACATTAAGAAGCTTGCTGGACGATAATGTTGACATTAAGAAGATTGCTGAACGATAATGTTGACATTAAGAAGCTTGCTGAACGTTAATGTTGACATTAAGAAGCTTGCTGGACGATAATGTTGACATTAAAAAGCTTGCTGGACGGTAATGTTGACATAAAGAAGCTTGCTGGACGATAATGTTAACATTAAGAAGCTTGCTGAACGATAATGTTGACATTAAGAAGCTTGCTGGACGGTAATGTTGACATTAAGAAGCTTGCTGGACGATAATGTTGACATTAAGAAGCTTGCTGGACGATAATGTTGACATTAAGAAGCTTGCTGGACGGTAATGTTAACATTAAGAAGCTTGCTGAACGATATTGTTGACATAAGGAAGCTTGCTGAACGATAATGTTGACATTAAGAAGCTTGCTGGACGGTAATGTTAACATTAAGAAGCTTGCTGAACGATAATGTTGACATAAGGAAGCTTGCTGAACGAAAATGTTGACATTAAGAAGCTTGCTGGACGATAATGTTGACATTAAGAAGCTTGCTGAACGATAATGTTGACATTAAGAAGCTTGCTGGACGGTAATGTTTACATTAAGAAGCTTGCTGGACGATAATGTTGACATAAGGAAGCTTGCTGAACGATAATTTTGACATTAAGTAGCTTGCTGGACGATAATGTTGACATTAAGAAGCTTGCTGAACGATAATGTTGACATTAAGAAGCTTGCTGAACGTTATTTTTGACATTAAGAAGCTTGCTGGACGATAATGTTGACATTAAGAAGCTTGCTGGACGATAATGTTGGCATTAAGAAGCTTGCTGGACGATAATGTTGACATTAAGAGGCTTGCTGAACGATAATTTTGACATTAATAAGCTTGCTGGACGATAATGTTGACATTAAGAAGCTTGGTGAACGATAATGTTGACATAAAGAAGCTTGCTGGACGATTATGTTGACATTAAGAAGCTCGCTGGACGATAATGTTGACATTAAGAAGCTTCCTGGACGATAATGTTGACATTAAGAAGCTTGCTGGACGATAATGTTGACATTAAGAAGCTTGCTGAACGATAATATTGACATTAAGAAGCTTGCTGGACGATAATGTTGACATTAAGAAGCTTGCTGAACGATAATGTTGACATTAAGAAGCTTGCTGGACGATAATGTTGACATTAAGAAGCTTGCTGGACGATAATGTTGACATTAAGAAGATTGCTGAACGATAATGTTGACATTTAGAAGCTTGCTGAACGATAATGTTGACATTTAGAAGCTTGCTGAACGATAATGTTGACATTAAGAAGCTTGCTGGACGATAATGTTGACATTAAGAAGCTTGCTGGACGATAATGTTGAAATTAAGAAGCTTGCTGGACGATAATGTTGACATTAAGAAGATTGCTGAAAGATAATGTTGACATTAAGAAGCTTGCTGAACGATAATGTTGACATTAAGAAGCTTGCTGAACGATAATGTTGACATTAAAAAGGCTGCTAAACGATAATGTTAACATTAAGAAGCTTGCTGAACGATAATGTTGACATTTAGAAGCTTGCTGAACGATAATGTTGACATTTAGAAGCTTGCTGAACGATAATGTTGACATTAAGAAGCTTGCTGGACGATAATGTTGACATTAAGAAGCTTGCTGGACGATAATGTTGAAATTAAGAAGCTTGCTGGACGATAATGTTGACATTAAGAAGATTGCTGAAAGATAATGTTGACATTAAGAAGCTTGCTGGACGGTAATGTTGACATTAGGAAGCTTGCTGAACGATAATGTTGACATTAAGAAGCTTGCTGGACGGTAATGTTGACATTAAGAAGCTTGCTGGACAGTAATGTTGACATAAGGAAGCTTGCTGAACGATAATTTTGACATTAAGAAGCTTGCTGCACGATAATTTTGACATTAAGAATCTTGCTGTACGATAATGTTGACATTAAGAAGCTTGCTGGACGATAATGTTGATATTAAGAAGCTTTCTGGACGATAATGTTGACATTAAGAAGCTTGCTGAACGATAATGTGACCTCCAAGAAGGTAACTTAAACTCGGGTTGATTATCTTAACAAACATTTAATTATAACAACTTCATATTAATAAGATAGGTGGGCGTTTTGTTTTCGCAAATATTTTAATGTGTAGCAAATTATTTTTAAAAGGTCACTGAGCTTACTTGGAACATTAAGGTAGTTTGCGCCCATTGCCGAAAAAACGACGGCAAAAATGAAAGTTAAAAAAAGAAACTTGAAACGTTGCATACTATCGTAAAAATCATTTTCCCGTTGCTTGGTTTAAACATTTTGGGAATGACATCGCGCGCTTTCTAGTCAGACGTGCCACATAATGGTAGCTGTCTTTGAACTTAAGTGTTTCACTGTAACTTCAATAACTATGCAAACAATGGCGAAAATTTTTGTAAAAAGTGTTTCCGATAGAGAAACTATTCATCAAAAATTAAATCAAGGTAACTATCATGGTCATTTAAAGCGACGTCAACCATTACAAAGCCGGCAATTTTATGCTTAAAGGTTGGACCTCATTCTACCAAAAGCAATTTTTCTAGAAAAAATGTGTGGTAGAAGTTTTTCGTGTTTTTTTTTCATATAATCTTACTTGACATATATGCTATCGAATAAAACAATATTTAAACAAAGATAGGTCATTTACATTTAAAGCGTACATAAAAAGATCATTTTAATTCTAAATAATTCTAAAAAAGGTAGAGAGATGTTCGAGCAAAACCTCAAAATTATCAATTAATATGTAAAAAATAAATAATATTCAAATATTAATATATATGATATAAATTAATAATATTAATACGATAGAAATATGGTTACATCTAATAATTTTAATGACATATCCTGTTGTTCTAGATATATTTTGGCACATGCTATTAACAATGCGCATGCTTATACAACCGTTCGTATAAAAATATAGGGCATATAATTTTTTATGACATCTCTTGAATTTTAGAATAATAAATAATCAATTGTTGCTTAAATATTGCATCCGTACCTTAAATTTGTGGTAATTTAATTGATAAACTTAAAAAATAAAGGGCAATACTTTTTTATCCACGTTATTCGTAAAATTATGTATATATTCTTTACAATATATACAGTACTGTGAACGCTTTAGGTAACAAATGAAACGCACGATAGACGATACACGCACGCACGATACACGATAGACGGACGCACTTTGCACGATAGACGCACTAAACAAGATACTGCCTATTCATATAATATGTGTACGAAATTTCAAAGAAAATGAAAATGCTTTCAAAATATCAATTGAATGGCTGCATTAAATCACATAAATTTGAATATGCGAGAAACTTATTCACGTTGCACTGTAAAATTAAAAGACGCACGATCCACGATACACGATAGACGGACGCACGATACACGTTAGACAGACGCACGATACACGTTAGACGAACGCACGATATACGATAGACGGACGCACGATACACGATAGACGGACGTACGCAAATTTTGTAACATTAAACGTTCACAGTACTGTATCTGTATATTCAAAAAACAAAGGTTACCACCATGATCTTCTACAGCGCTCTGCATGCCCGTTTACAGTTGTTAGTTTAAACGTTTATGAAGGTTTATAAGAAACTGTTGTAAAAAACTTAGAAGCTCGATATGTTTCGTGTATCATTGTCCTTGTGTTATTGTTGATTTTACTTCATGATATGTGGTCTCGGTAAGCTTCCTATGTTTTATATCGAGCTCTAGCTGGGGTCGCGAAGCGACCCGAGCGTTAAGCTCGTCTTAAGGTCTCAGGAATGCCCATTCACTAACGAAAACAAAAAAGTTGCCCTTCCGTTTGCGCTGGTTACCGGTTATGCACAGCATAAGGCAATGTAAACACGGGAAAAAACCTGACCGGTAAAAACTTACGGCAAAGTATTTTTTTGACAAATTTTATTATTGGCTTTATTTTTATAAATTGCTAATTGCAAAATATCTTTAAAAATTAAAACTTATTATTCGGTAGCATTGTTATCGGACTAGCATTTTGGAAAGCTAAAAAAAACTAAATCGTCAGTTTAGAGAGTAGGTTGTCGTTCGTTGTAACCAATAGCAATACTAGCAATCGGCCATTTTTAGAAATTAGACTGAAGAAATCAAGTTGAAAACTACTGAATGGTAGCTTGTCAGTGGATTATTAGGCCTTTAAATTCAAAGGAGCATAAGGCCCAGCGACGGAACAATCAGATGCATGGAGTTTTTCTTGAAAACAAGATGTAAGGCTGGTGAGAACCAACTTTTATGTGAAGTTGCATTGTGAACTGGACCTCGCAATGTTCAGTCACTCAGTCACATTGTGAGACACACTGAGCTTAGCGTAGACCAGCGCCACAATTCAGTTTTGTATAAGAGTTTTTTGTCACTGGTCATGTTCGCCATTCAGACATGTGAGCTCACGGCAGTCGAAGATATCGTTTGTAAGAGTACTGAACACGAGGTATGAGATTTCTTTTATTTATTCTTATAAAACACATGGCACAAGAGCAAATCTACACCACAGGGGCGTTTAAGACTGACCCTGTTTTCTAAAAAAAAAACTGGCCGCCGCCCCTCCCCCCTAAAAAAATGAGGGTCTACACTAGGTCTACACTGCATAAACATAATGTTTATTGTTTTGGTTGATAGATTGGGATCGTTGTCAGTCTATTCACACCAAAGTTATGATCAAATACCATGGAATTGTTACATGTATATGGATTACAGTCAATAGGCCACAAACAAGTCAAATGAGCCACACTTTATTTTGAAAAAGCTCAAATAGGCCTCAAAAATAGGCCACATTTTTATTTTATTTATAAAGTTGTTAGTATCATTGTGTTAATATGTTCTATGTCAGTTTATGATGTTTTATAAAATATTTTTCATGAACAAGTTGCTTCATAGATTGGACATTTTGTACAAAGCAACATGTACTTTTTCCGGATTTTTGTCCAAGACTATCATGACTAAACAGGTGGGAAAACAATTAACAAAATGTTGCAACAAAAGAAAAGACATCATTTATATGTCAATATAGAGTTATAGAGTCTTTATTATAGATAATGCAAATGATATAAATGTGATACTTGCTATGCTTTCCTTATATATTATATATAGAATACTATGTACTGTAAATTCTTAACTACTTGCTTTTATATCCAACTCTTAATAACCTCGCTAATATGATTTATTCATGTAATATTTGTCTTAAATGCTGCTATTTATATATGGTCTATACTGTTATTTATGCTAGTCGGCTTTAAAAGCTCAATAGAGCTTGTGTTACTTGTTATGAAACCCGACTATATAAATAAAATTTACTTGACTTGACTTGACAATATGCTCTTTTGATCAATGACCTTAGTCTACAAAAGTCACTCGGTCTACACTAGCACAAAATCAAATATTGATGGTTGCAACTTAAGCTGTGTATTTTGCATTGTCCAACATGGAAATTGGTTTAGAAATAAATTTATTTATTTATTATATATGACACCTTTGATTGCATTAGCACCTCTGACTTTTACTGCAAGTGTTGTAAATTTTGATCTTAGAGAAGAGATTATGACTGTAACATAAAATAATTTACTTTTTGATGACAGTCCAATTTTTAAAGCAAAAATGACAATCAGATGATGTTTTTATTTGTTCTTGGATTGCAGTCCAAAATAAAAAGGGAAAATCTTTTTTTCCCTTTTGAAATCAGTTTTGCTACAGAACGATTTTTCAAGGCAAACAGCTGTCTATATTCGACGTTTTGCTCTATAAATGCAGTGGATGTTGATCATTTCCGAAGAAATTTCTGCTGAAAATCTCTTAAAGGTCCAAAATAATGAATATTGGAACTGTGGAAATTAATAATAACCCTTGACTCTATATAATTTCACTCTCATAGCAGTAATATCTGTTCAACTTGCAATATCTTTATATTTCTAGCAGAAATTTCTGCTGGAAATTTTACTGAAACAACTGTGGTGGAAAAAATGCTTTGAACTTTCCGGCAGAAATTTCTGCCAGAAAATTTATCGAAATACAAGCTGGTGCAATAAGTTTATTGCATTTCCAGCAGAAATTTCTGCCAGAAAATTTATCGAAATACAAGCTGGTGCAAAAAGTTTATTCCACTTTCCAGCAGAAATTTCTGCTGTAACCTTCACCGAAATGTGCAGAACATTTTTTCAGCAAACAATTCAATTTAAAATATAAAAATAATATAAATTATGGAACAACGTCGTAAGATCATTAAAAGTTGAATAATTTTGGTCGTTCAAACATAAATTATGAGCACGACAATGTATTTGTATAGCTTTACGTTCAATAATTGTCGATATGAAGACTCAATTAACGTCTAACATAAACATATAGCAGAAGTTTGTGTTTAGTCATGAAACAGATAGGTTGAACAAAAGTTATTGCATAACTTAGCAAGCATATCTGAAAACATCTTGGTAAAATTTGTAGGTGCAACCATATCATTCACGGACATGAATTAAAATATGACGCTTATTGCTTCTTTGTTAGTAAAAGTATCAAATAATTAAAAAATCACAGTAAAATATATAAATATAAGAAATCTAAATCGTTTATCTAATTTTAAAATAAGGACAAAAACGTAAATTTAATGGTTCATTAATTTGAAGAACTACAAGAATACAAGTCTGTAAAATATACGTTTGTGTGATCATACTTGTTTACTTAAAATATATTTCCATAAATAAAGATTATGCTTATAAAACTTCTTTTAGTCGACTTAAAGCCATGCGTTTTACAGAATCATTTCATTCCTATACTATAACATTCCCAAATGAAATTTAAAAAAGGCAACGATTCACACTTTTGTCGGAATGATCCATAGATGTGTGAAGAGAATCTTCCAAAAACGAATCACAAATAATTACAGAACTTAACTACTGTAGCATTTAAGTGTATTGGTCATCAATATCGTCTGCAACAGGTGACTCATTATGGTTTCTATGTATGTACACAAGATTTTATACACTTTCTACACCATAATAAATGAGATAAATACAGAACAAAATATGAAATTAGTATTTTCTCAATATGATGTTCATGAAACTAGTCCTAATTAGTAAATAATTCAGGGTCATACAATATTTATAAGCATAACATATTTTGCACAAACACAGTATGCGAGAATCAAACTAACATTTACGCATTACCAACCCAGCTTCTTTATACCCTCAGTTATTACATTTCTTCAATAAGACATATGCAGTTACGTATATTCATTTTTCCATTCGTTCTTCCATTTAAGAAAATTGCTTTAGTTCTTGTAATATTATGTCAAGTATCTATCTCACCAGTCGACGATGACGGTTCTTAAACAGGTATATCTTCAATTTTCTTTCCAAAACTTCTATATTTAATTTAAGTAACGATGGTAAAATAATATTAGGGTTTAAGGTTCTAAATTGCTCCTTGTACACTGTAATCGTTTTCAATGTCTGTCGTAAGTTCCTTTTGCATTCTAAAATAATTCGTTTATTGTTTGTTTCCTTTCTGTCCTTTTGACCTCTGAGTTGTTTTGCTGATGGTATTCGTGAACAAGTACATTGTACCAGCGTCACCTCTGCGTAGAATATCTACCGTTTTAATAAAACCAGAATCTCTACATCCTGGTGGGTATGCCCGACATATTGAAGTGAACCTGAAAAAAAGACAGTTAATCATTTAACTTGCTGCAATTTGTTATCTTTATAATATTTGAGGAAATAAAGAACAAATACTATCAAAACGGTTAGCCAAGACCGCATGAAAAATATAGTTAAAATCTGACTGGCAATAGTTGAATAAATGCTGTTTTTATTTACATAATAATATTATCCTACCGTGCTTACCATGCTCATTAATAAGAGTAGTGCCAATAAACAGACACCATTTCGACTAATTTAATTGGTGTGTTACAAGTGGCGAAATTAGTGTGCGTCATTAGCCAGAAAACTTCAAATCACAACATAACATTTTGTTTCTCTTTATAACTTTTTTCTTCAAAGCATTATTTGTATGAGAACGATTTACATTTGTTCTGTATCAAAGTGGATTCATTTTGATATTCATCAAACATTCATCGTGATTCATTTAAAGCAATTTTTATAACATTTAATAACGGTGAAGACTAGAGTTGATAAAGGTGATTTGTTGCGGACGGGGAGACACACGGGGAGGTAAACCTATAGTCCCCTCCGATGCAGATTACGAAAAGAGATTCCAGAACATAAATTAATGGCATGAATCAAGAAACAAATTTATAAAACATCGTTTAATGTACGGGGTAAGCGCAAGTCATTTAGAAATTACTGTTTTTACTTCGTTTCTATTGTTAACATTTCATCAAAATGAGATTTACATCAATACTATCATAATTATTTACCATGTAGGCTTGCTGTTCTTCTGTCCGCAGTTGTAGATGACACAGTAAGCCGAGTGTTCTTTTCATTTAATATGATACATATGGTATTAATTGTAAAAAAACAAAAACATTAAAAGCTATATAAATACCTTGATTCACGACTCATGATGACATGAACTGATGTTGGTTCACCTTTCCCTTTTCTCATCTTGTTTTATAGTACTGTCACTCCATTCTGCAAACCCCTAAATGTTTTTTTACAACATAAAACTAATTAAAACAGATGTTTATTAGTTGAAAGTACTTCATGTATCTTAACCTAGCGGGGGTTTTTCCGACCAAATACTGCATGGTAGTATAAATTGCTCTTATCAGTTTATCTTTATACTCTTATCAAACTAAAGATAATGACGTGTAGGGAATCTGTGTCTTTTGTTTGTGGCCGCTCGTGGTATGCTTATTTCACTACTTTAATCTTTCGTAATAAAGTTTCAGCTGTGATTTACGTTAACATTTGTATGTAAAAAATATGTTTTGTCTAGAGCCGAGTAACACATTTCGTATGACACTGAATTATTTTTTGTGGAGTTCATGTATACTGGAGTATCATTTTATTTCGCGTGGGCTTAATAGTCGCTTTGAATGTGCACACAATCAAATACCAGCGAATATTAACCACACGATTTCTTATACTATGTTGATAATACTACTGAGCGAATCTAGTTTATGTCAGCGTAAAGTTTTCGTTGGCGTCGAAAATTAAGCACCGTAAAATAACATAATACCACAATTTATAATATGCATTTCTATAATATAAACATAAAAGATGATATATATTATTCACATATTACTGAGAATTTTTAACTGATTTTCAGTTTTTTTCTCTCTTTTTCTTTATGTTTTTCATCATCAAATCAATTATTTTTGTCATTTTGGGCTTTTTTTATTTCAGATGTTTATCCTTTTTAATATCACAACATACAATACAAACGACTTGATATTAAGGTTCAAGCAAACACGATAAAATCCTTAGTATTTAGTTTGTCTAAGTCTAATGAGGGTGCTATTCAACTATTAGTCAATGGGTTATTCTTCTTTCGATTTTCTTGTTTTTAAGGAAAAATTTTACGGTTCAAGAGTTCATCAAAATTAACCATTATAAACTCCAGACAAGTTCATCATGGTTACATGCAAATATGTTCTTTCTATATTCAAAAATGTATCTTTGTCAATTTGCTATTAACACGATTTAGCAGTTTTTAAAAATAATAAATAACGTTAGAAAGTATAATATGGAGGTTTTCATGAAATTGTTTGTTTCTGCTTTGAAAAAAAAATAAATTGCACCTAATTCGCATAAATTCGGATTTAAAAAGAGTATGGTATATTCTATGAATAACTTGTTTAGCTTACTACTAAAATGTTAATTGAAATGATAAATATGACTTAGGTAAAACAATTTGATATTCTTTCGAACTGTGGAGAAATAAGACAAATTATTTGCTTACCTGTCTCGGATTTGATGCTATCATTTTTATCCATAATAAAAATTACAAAACACCGCAAAACAAGAAACGTTTCGTTCTAATGCGCGCAAGATTATCACCCTTCACTAAACTAATTGAACGAATAATATGCCAGTCGGCCTCATGCAAAATGCCTAGACTGGCTCCCGTTCCTATGTTCTGTTATTATTTATATTCCCCTGTCATCCAGTTATATACCAAGGCACATCAATTTTTCTGATTTTAACTTTGCTTAGCTCTCAGAACATAGATTGTTCGACAGAAATAAGAAAATGAAACTGAGAACTGTAATAAAGATATATGTAAAACTATTATTAAAAGTAATTAAAATTAGAACCATCTAGCTGACCGCTAGGCTAACCCATTTCTTAGCCTGGATTTTATCTGCTGACTGATCAGTACATTCCATGATAGTTCACCACAGGAATCATTAATTTGCACAACTGATATCGGGAATCGAATTACAAATTTGTGTACCGGTCGATTGAACATGTTACACGTTGAAAGTAATTACTAACAGAAATCAATCATATATAATTTTTATTTATTTGATTTTACCAACAAATATGTTACATAAACAGTAATCTCAACAGGTATAATAGACTAAAATGAAATTTAAGCACTGCTTGCAATTTCCAGATTTTGGAATTTCAATAGTGTGTGTCTATTGGTATATTGCCTCATAAAGAAGATTCGAAGTTATCGAGCGCTTGTTGAAAAAATAGAACTGTAAAATGTTTCATGGTATTGCATTAAACGATTTTTTCAGCATAACTGTTATCATCATGTTCTCTTTCAATAAATTGCATTTACCTTTTAAATTTGAATCTATACACTACTCTTTAACTATTATCACATCGCTTTGCACAGTCAACATAAAACAAATTATTTTATCAAGAATTTTATTGTAAAATATCTTCAATTTGCATTTGAAGCACTGGTGAACTTCCATTTGGTTATCATAAATTTAGCTTATGGGATCACTTGAAAGATATCTGAAGATTACGGCCCAGCGGCCTAGCGGCGTGAAGTTGGCAGCTTAGAGGCTTTAATTTGACGGCCTAGCGGCCTCTTGTCCAGTTTGGCAGGCCGCAAGAGTACCAACTTCGCGCTGTAATGCCTACAGGCTGCAAGACCGCTAACTTCACGCCGCTAGGTCGATTGGCTGCTAGGCCTCCAAATTACGCCGCTTTTTCGCCAATCATCAAGGCCGCCAACTTCACGACGCTATGTAGACTAGTCCGCTAGGCCGACAACTTCACGCCAACTTCACGCCACAATGCCGCAACTGTATGCCGCTAGGCCGCTAATTTCACGCCGCTATTTCAAATTCATTTTTCATTACGAAAAATTAATTTAATAACCAACAAAAATCGTTTCGAACTTCAGATGTATTAATTATCAATTTGTCATACTTGACTAAAGATCACTGAAGAATATAATATAATAATAACATAATTTTCGCGTTTCCTGCACTAAAACAAGAACATGGGCTTTAAAATAATAATTTAAATATTATATTTTGTTTAAAAGCCTCGGCGAATTAAACAGAAATTCATATACCGTAACAATGAATTGGATACGGCCCTTAGAGCATTTTTAGTATATGACACATCTCTCTTATATGACAAATCTCTGTTACACCTTTTTACCTATACATTTGAATTTTTAGTTTGCTAGTCGTGAGTTATTTCTTTGATCGGGTTTGTCAAAAATGTATACGTTCATGAAGCTACATTAATAAATGCAAGTTGGCCTGCTTGCAATCTAATACTCTGGTGGGATTGAATGTTTCCCAGAGACCAGAGAAATTTATGGTCATTTAACTGTTATCGCCGATCGCCGGGACTGATAAGCTGAACTTCCCCTTGATACTTGATGTTAAACATGTTTAAGTATAAAGCCGTGATTTGCTTTAAACCAGTTGTCATCTTCACGCAGCTTTAGATCATGGAATATTTAACATGTGTCTGTCATATGTTATCTTATCACCAATTGGCTTGTATAAACAGTTTAATATTATGTCCCAGGCATTTTGCATTTGGGAACATTTTCGATTTTAACTTTAGTTGAAGTAAAGTTTTGTTTCGATACTTTAATATTCACTGAAAAAAAAGATTTCATAATATCATTTTATTATTTTCACAATTATTATTTATGCAACAATTTGGTGTAAACTAAATTAAAAAAAAACTGCAAAATTAAGACAGGTGTTAATGTTCACAACGGTTGCTCGGGGAGACTTTACGGCCGCCACACTGTACTGTGAAGTGTAATTAAAATAAAGCCTGCTTCAGACAAGCAATCAAAACCGCAGGGTGCGTCGCCTCGTAACTCTAAGCACGTTACCTAATAAGCTAGCTCGGATAAGTTCCGAAAGGCTGCACGGATTACCCTGATAAACGTGTTTGTTGTCAAAATATAGTTTTAAGTTTAATCGGAGTAGTTGCACACACTGGGCCCACAAAACATATTGTAAGCTCAAAGACAAGCGTCTTCAAATTCAAATATTATTCAATTTAGCGCTGATTGTATATTAAGAGGTATCATATTATTGATCAACTGTAAAAGTTTTTACCAACAGTGATGGAATGGAAAACAACAGATTCAACATTCGGAATTTGTTTTAAATCTGGATCTTCATTTTTTTATTTGATAGGGCATATATTTGACAATCTATCCTATATGGTTCGTTTAGCAAAATAAAGTTGTTTTAAGTTAGCATCATGTTTTCGATACACTATTTGATAATCACACTTATTTAATAACTTTCGCAGAACACTTCAGCTAAACTGATCTGTATTGGGCTTACAAAAGACAATTAAAAACAATTAGCACTGAATCCAAAATAATACCAAAATAAAATATTAGCGCAATTTCAATAACATTGATAAATTTATATTATTTATGTAACTAAAATTTCGGAAAAGACCAGGGGTCCTAAATTTTACTCTGACTTCATTATTATTTCAATAAAATTCAAAGATAGTAATTAAGCAAGTAAGTAAATAAGTTAGTAAATTCTGTATTGTAGAGGGTGACATGTTTAGCAATAAACTAATCTTCCATATGACCCTCCTTACAGGTAAAAACATACAAAGATTAAGATAAACACGACAATCATAAATAAAACAACATCACAAAACACAATATGATATTATAATAAGAATGACACTGCAAATACTATATCTGTGGTAATGTTTAGGTTTTTTTGCATTTAATGGGTAGGTGCATGCGTGTGCGCGCGTCTGTGTGCGTGTGCGTGAGCGTGTGCGTGTGTGAGCGTGGGTGTGGGTGCGCGAGTATGTGTGCGAGGCCTATGTGAGTAAGTCTGCGCAAGAAAGAACTGAATATTTAAGAAATTTGAGTACATAAATCAATATAATACACAATGCATTTTATATGCATGCCTTAACCCATTTGCTGTTTCATTGAGGCAATATTATACATTTTCCTTATCTTAAACAACAATGAATCATCCAGTCCACCTCAGATACAAAGTTTTAAAGGTGTCTACAGTAGAACAATCTTTAATTTCTTTAGGAATGCTGTTCCATAAACAACTGCCTGAATACAGTAAACTATTTTTTATATAATTCTAAGTGTGGCATTGGAAAAGATTTTATTAAAGATTGCAGTTACTCATTATTTACACCATTTAACGGTTCAATTCTGATCCATACCAAACGACGGCACGCAACGGCGGCGAACATGGAACACATAATGCCGTATTTTCAGATAAACACAACTCCATGATCAGCGGCGTATGGTCCAGAGATAAAAAGAATGGGTTTGCCCTTAACAAGAAAACAATGGGCGGAACTGAAAAAGAATAAAAGTTTGACAGGGGATATGCGAAAATAAAAACTGCATATCACAGAGAAAGCCAAATGCAAAACCAGGAAGTATATCATAAGGGTAATTGAACAGTATCAAAATCTCTTTATTGGCTAGTATATTGAAAACACCTATCTTACAACTGATAAAATCATTATTAAAATGGTAATTTAAGATGCACTATAAGCATACATAAGTATCGTGGCCATCGATTTCCAAAGGCTGATTTAATGCACAGGAGAAATTTTACAGCTGCCTCACGGCACAAAACGTTTCTGTGTTATTGGAATAAATGGAAAAAGAAATTTAAAAGCCACCGACCTAGACAAAAATGAATATATTGTTTGGTTTGATTGATCCTGTTTACGGTTCATGGATAAGTATACAAGCGATTGCAATTGTCAGAAGTGACTGGTATTGAATATATGCTGCGTTTTTTCTTTTGTAGATAAATTGAGTTTTTGATTGACAAATTTAAATGAATGCCATTAAAGATTACAATGAGATGCATAACCTGAAACGTAACTTAACTCAACAGTATCAGTTACACATTTTAAAACAATGTATTGCAAATAATCGCCGATACCCAAGGCGTCAAGGCTTTTCTAAAATCTGTTGTTGATTGAGGAAATAAAAAATAATTAAAGAAATCAAATTGCATACTATGGAATTCATATCCATATACATTTGATCTCTTTGCTTATCATTCTTAAGCAGCAAATGTAATATGACAGTGACTTTTGTTTAAGATTTTATTAATGATTTGTGTAATTTTAAAAACATAGAGACGCGATCGAATTCTTTTAATATACTGAGTGCCAATGAAAACGCAAAACTTGATTTTTGGAATATTTTTGATGTGCGTAAAAGTTTAATAAATTGGCAAATGTAGATGTGTTTTAAATCAATAAGTAACCAGTCGATGCATTAATGGTCAACTGATTTTTAAACTTTCTCTCCTAGATTAACCCGTATAAACACAATAAATGTTTATTTCGGCATGTAAACATGCATGAATAACCTCAAAACAAGTCAATTTGTTAACCTCAACTTACGGCCACACAAATCCCAAAATCCCATAATCAGTTTTCAAGTTTTGACTTCACACAAATGGGATAATGGCAAGCGTTTTAGACAACGGGCATATGAGGTTTTGGGCATGATCCAAGGAATGATGTCTCGACATGAAATCGCTCGACAGATGCATTGTTCACTGTCGACAATTACCCTTGGCGGAACGACTACTTTTTGATTTTAAAACACATCTTCCTTTAGAAATTTTTGAAACTTTTACACACATCAAAAATATTCCAAAAAAATAAAAGAGTTGCGTTTTTCTATTGGTACTCGGTATACTTCTTTACTTCCTGCCGTGGTGTTCTTCAGATCAAACCTTAGTTGCATTGTTCTCAGTTCCGTCATGAGCTCCTAGCCACTTCCTATTGACTGTGTCATTAGCTATTTATGTTGAATTGTTTGTGTGTATGTCTTTTTCTATGAAAAATTGTCGAATTGTGTAATTGGACTGCAACTAATTCCAGTGTCATCCTGAACATGTATGAGACCCAGACGGTAAATGAGATTATAAAACCTCGTTAAAAGCACAATTTGAAAAATGCTTTACTACTGATCGATGCAAGGCTCTTCCTGTTTAAATTTTGTATAGTCGTATGTTTTATAAGGAGATAATTTTTCTTATTTTAGATGTATCTTAACCACTTGATTTTTTTTCCTCGAATTTAGATCAACCTCTTTTTTAATTATCATACAGAAAGCGGGAAAAGAAAGTGAAGATATCGTTAAGTAAAAGCTTTTAAAGATTGGATATGACAAGAAAAGTGAAATGATAAAAATGCAAAACATACTGAACATACTAAAACTCAAAACATTAAAATTGTCAATGTAGATCGTTTTGCCGGTATAAAGCTTGCATGTTTTGACGCTAGTACAGGTTCGTACAAGTGATTTAATCAAATAGCCGACAAACAATATTGCTATTTTCTATAAAAGCTATAAACGTGTTGACATCATAAATATCCGTCGAACTTTGTGCACATTACATAGAGAAGATCTATCTAAGGAGTCAATGCAGTGAAGCAGTCTAACAATCCGGGATTTGCGATCCCGCATTTTATCAGTGATTATATTTTCATGGTTTTAACCTTCGTATAAAGTTACTGTCTAAGACTTTAAAGAAATGATTTAATAAATTATTGTAATAATGAAATAATTACGAATCTCTCAGGATATGTTATCCGAATAAAAGATATAACAGGCGATGGCGGTGAGCTGTGTATACAGAAAGACGAAAGCGAGTCTTTAAGTGTGTGTGTATGTGTGTGTGCGTGTGTGTGTGTGTGTGTGTGTGTGTGCGTTGGTATATCTTACTGGGCGAGGTTTATCATAGACGTACACACCAACGTACTGTGGTTCACACATAAACCGAGGTTATTTTCCCATAACCTCGGTTTGTCTACCTCACCTAACGCGTGGAAATGTCGTCCCAAGCACTCAGTCAAATTTATACGAAAACCTCGTTTTATTGCTGAAATACCGGTATGAGTGTCCGTGTGTGTATGCACACTCTTGTTGGCGAAATTCGATAGGCCCTACAGATATTCGGAAAACCTCGAGGCTATTCGTACTACAACGCGCATGCGCATCAGTTCCGCATGCGCAGTGACGCAACCTCGGCCATCTTAGTAACAACATGGCTGACCATGGACGCACACTTCACCGACGAGGTACTGTTTTCAGATATTTGGAAATTTAAACGCGCAGATTTTAATATTTCAAAAGAATATATTATTCGACTTTATTTTGACAATATAATTGCAACGTTTTTATGAGTTTGTAAAGGTTTTTAACATTTGAAATTTCAAAAATTCTCTGAATGACACTGCCGAACCAGAGAGGTCTTTGGCCGAACGCTACATTTCGACTAATTAAAAATTTTGGGACATGTCTGACAGATGCTGACGTATTTTGAAATGAATGAACAGTGGTGTGATCAACATGGAATCCAGGTTCGATACTCTAAGCTCTGCTAGACACCTTGGTTCTTCAACTGTTCAACATGGCAGAGGCAAATCGAAAGTAGGGGGTTTGGGTACCCATAGTCTCAATAATTCGATTCAAAGTACAGACCCATTTTACAAACTGACTTTTTATAGATGTCTGCCCTTAAAAATGTCATCTCAAGCTGTTATCATTAAAACTGTGGTGGAAAACACACTTCTTTAAGGTGGTATCGTCACACCACATATTTTGACGCACCATATATTTTGACGCATTGTTTGTTTTCACCGCGCTTCTAAATATGTGATTTCCTAATGATGTAATTTTGCTGCAAAATGATCAGTTAACATTCATCTGACCATTTAATAAATTAAAGTGTGTAAATTATGCCAACTAAGGCTAGTAATTTACTAAAACATCGTTGTTTTATGATATAGTAAAAATAACACGAATTACTTAATACTTTTTCTCTTGTTGAATAAATCCTTAATATTGGTACCATTTTACACAATTTTAAACAAATTTTCCTCTTGTTTGCAACAAATGACAAATCTAGCATCATCCATGTGATGGGCATGAGTGCAATATAATGTTGTACTAAAATTTGTCCTTGTTGTAAATCCCTTACATGTTATATTTTTCCATACATTTTTACCTTCATTTGTAATTTATCATCATTGTTATTTTTCACTCTACAATATCAAAATATTAAAACTGCAAAGGACACTACCCCAGGAGATATGGTTTGTAGTGGAAAACAGGAAAGATACAGCCAGTCATCCGAGAGTGATGTCTTTTTGCACTTAAAGCAGACTAGATGCAGAATCTTTAATAAAATTCCGTTTTACAATTTTTTACCATAAAACTATTGTCGAAAACTTATTCTAGATGATTAAAATAACACCATTCATGTTCTTTTGTTGTGCCAGATGCAAGAAAGTGTGTAAACTTACTTTAAACTTATTAGAAATGTGGTTACATTACATGCGTCAAAATATGTCGGTGAAGACCAAAGTTATCACTTTTGGGGTTGTCATGTTTGTTTCTTGCTCTACAAAAAAAATTCTTGATATTTTTTTCATAATTGCAGTTTTATTCAAATAAGGAAGGGTGTATGTTCATGATATTAATGTTGAGTTCAAAATGAACATTCAATTTAAAAAGTTGTTTTGGATTAAAAGCCTAAGTGCGTCAAAATACGTGACACCAGGATATCATTTGTCACAATATACTGCTAAAGTGGGGAGGAGTGTGGTGTCATATTTAATAAAATTTTGTGTTATTTAATAATTATAAATCTTCTTATTACTTCAGATATCAATTATAGGGCATATAAATGTTACAGGTCAATCAGGAATTATAAAAAATTAGAAATATGAAACAATTTCTCTCACTGACTGACTGAATTGCCGGGAGTCCAAACTTCCAAATTATCCACCATAGTATTAAGGGTGGTAACGGTTGGAGTACACATGAACCAATTAGTAAAAAAATCAGACGTCTTTTATATTAACGTCAATAGTGACATAATTGTTTGTCAAAATAGTTTTACAGCCGGAAAAAAACCCTAAGAATTTTGTTTTCTTTTGCTATAGATGGCAGCAAGAAAAATGATCAAACAAAGGAATTTATACAGAGACTGGATGACCCTACAGGATGATGGGTTGAAAAGTTTGAAAACAAAGGTACTGAATCAAAACATTTGCATTTTTCAGATTATTCAGCAGGTTTTTTTCAGCACTGTCTGCGCCTCCAGAAAATGGAGGTGTTCCCTAAGCAAACAACCCTGTTCCCAATCATATCAAGTTGTCATTTTTCCCAATTGAAAACATATTTTATTTATGAAATTTCGGCAAAAATCTAATAAAATATATCAAAATACACAGGTAATAGAAGAGTGACTTCCCTTTAAAATGCAGGTTATATACCACTAATTCATTTTCCATAGACTTCCATTATAACCTTTCATCAATTTCTGAATTAACTATTGGGTCAAGCCCTTAAAATCATACAGTTCTCACGAGAACCTACCTAGAGACACCGTAAAATACCAATTCCACCCTAGCATGACCGATAAACTTTTTCGGCATTTTAGCCAGAAGTGTATGACCCAGGTCTCTGCGGAACTTCTGTTTACATTCTGTCAAAAATGACAGCTATTTTCAAGGTTGAATTTCACTTTTTTTCATTATCAATTTCATATTATTTGTATTCAAATTACTACAAAATCATTATTTTTTCCCATTATAATTTTCTTTTTAAAATATTTATTTTCATTTTCTACCAATCAGGCTTGACCCCCTGCTACTGGTCCGCAAATTATTTAGAGGTTGTATTATGGTAAATAACTCAGTATTCCTCTGTGGTCCATTCGAATGAAGTCCGTTTCAATATATTCTATTTTTTTCTCTTCATCTGGGGGCCTCTTAACCGTTAGAAATCGACCTGTTTGTGACTTGTTTGTAGGAATAACATGTAAGGAAAATAAATGAAAGCAATTTCATGCCTATATCTCGTTTGGTAGAGGCGGACTAGTTCCGGAAGAGCGGATGTATATTTTTGGCACCGTATTTGCGATACCGCATTTAAAATAGGGTCTGTTCGGTTAGAGATCAGTAATTTTCTTACAAGTAAGTTAACCCCCCCATTTGCTGTGTGCTTTTGAATAGATGAAATGTAGATCTCCACAGTCATATATGGTTGTCTAGAAATTAAGATGATAGAAATCGTGTTAAATGTGCATTGAATATTGGTAATATAACATTGAGGTCTATGGGAATTGGATTTACCTTGGTTCAACCTAGAGGCCTGATCACCAATATTTAGTGGTCTATAACCTGAAAGCGTTCAGTGACCCTGATTTAACTGTAAGCATGAATGTTTTCTGGAACTTCTTTCAACATTATAGCTATTGAATAAATCAATAAATTTATAACTGTTTTGTAAAACTTTACAGAAGGTCCCCTTAACTGCAGAAGGTACATCATAATATGACTCTTTAGACACTTAATTCTTTTTGTAATGTATTTTCGCGACTATGATGGCTTTGCACAACAATAAGTTCTACAATAAAAACTTACGTTTATCTGAATTATTTAGTTAATACTCTAAAATAACCATTACATGGGTGGAAGTTTTCCGGACTGCTCCGGAAGTTCCGGATTTTCGATGTCCTCAGGGATCACTTTTCCAAAACGTGTAAATCCGTTGAGATTTCAGAGGGGGGGTAGGGGGTATAGGCCTACCTCAACCCTGACTTCGACTTTCAAACTGTTGAAACGAAAACGAAAGTAAATTCCAGTGACTCGATCTGTTTTGCGCTTTATTTTTAGTAACGAATCGTCATTGCAAGGTGCTCGTTTTCAGGTTTTTACGAAGATAGCCCGGAGCGCGTTCGGCTACGGCCGTAAATAGACTAGCTGGTTCGATCGTTTCCGCCAATAAGTTCCGAACGGGAAAGCCAATCGCTCCCAATCGGGAATGTTCGCGATCATTAAGACATTGCAGACGCTTTTTAAACGCCTAGGTAGCGGTGAATTACGATATAATACGACAATTCTGATTGGCTCGCTGTACGCTGTAGTCCAATACAGTAGACTCCACGAAATTGGGTATTGGCTATAAGAATATATCGGCAAATGGGGTACGATTTTCGAACACAAAACCATTTCCTATATAAGCAATGTAAATTTTATCGGCAATATCGGTATCGGATAAGAGAATATATCGCCAAATCGAATAGAAAATTTGCTTTTTTTTGGCCAAAACTGATTGAAATCGAATATTTTCATCGCCTGTTTACAGGAAATGACACCGGATGTACCGTTTATCATCCGTATCAAAGCTTATGACACCCTTTTTATTTGTCTATTGTCAGCTGATAAATCCAATTAAATATTTTGACAGCGATGAACAAGGACAGTGAAGCCTCCAGGCAAACAAACTGTAACCTGTCACCTCTTTTAAACAGCTTATTCAATCAGGCGTTAAAAGATCTGTTACAAATTCACAGCAGTCTAGGACTATCCGTTATCGAGACGTTATTGGTACACGTACTTACAATAATCCACGTTTAAATTCCATTGTCTCTTTTTAATTATCGCATAAATTTATCCGCAAAATTCAGAAACAAACAAAAAGTAATTTCTCAATCATGTTTAAAAAACACTCATAGATTTATGTACATTTCTTTGATCCGCCTTCCATGTTAATTTCAATTTGATTGACAGTCAGTATGGAGGTAAACATTGATACCAGCCGTCAATGAAATGCAACTTCAAAGGAAATTGTCGGCTCGTATCAAGAGTGTGTTGTTTTGTCGGCTCTGCTTTGAAATCGTTTGATCTACAAAACTGTGTACGTGACATTTCACATTTTAGCTTGGTTAAATTGGTTGATGATGCAATTATGCTGAAATATGATACTCGAGATAAAATTGGGATGTAATTTATTAAGGAATATGTTCGCATTGGTTAGTGTTTTAATACTTATTTTACATTTATGTTGTAAATGTCGCGGTAGCATAATATAATTTGAAACTTCGATTTTGTAGCAGAACATGACAGAAGGGTCTGTTAATCAATAAATAAACATATAAATAAAGCATATTTATCCAGAACACGATCTACCTGACTTCCCTTGTCAACAAATATATGCAGATTTCATAATGAATACGATTACCGGCCAATCGAATTCTCCGGGCAAAAGAATATTTTTGTGCAATTTGTGTATTTGCCGGAGTCTACTGAACAATAGCTGGTCTTTAAGCGGTTAGGTGATTCTTTCAAAAAACAACAATAATATTCTTGTGATAATACATTGTTGCAAAAATATTGAAAATGAAGTTTCTACCCCCAGCGTACAACACTAAGGACTTAGAAAGTAAACAAAACTGTTGCTAAATTTTGAAGGTTATGTTTCATTCTAAATCTACATCAAAGAGTATGTTTAGGGTATATCCATGAACAAGAGCTGTTAACAGAAAATCATGCATTCTCTGCATGATAATAAGTCAGTCTTTGGCAATCATATAATCCTGGAAAAGCGCTGTACAAGCACTCAAAACCACTAGTTCCCAGGAGCTTCCGGGGGGCTTCGCCCCCCTGGGCCCCCTACCAGGGCTTTGCCCTGGACCCACCGGGGGTCCTGGCGGCCCCCAGGCCCCCAGCTAAATTTTCAGGATTCACAACATTTCCAACTTTCACCCATGCCATTAAATTTGCTACAGTTTCACTATTTTATAAAGATGTTCATTTCATATAATGAATAATTTAAATGAGAACATTATTTCTGATAACAGTTGGCTAACAAGTTACAGTACCAGTTTTGCAATGTTTGTTTGAATAAAGACCAAAAAGCAGGTAAAAGTACATTGGTAATGTAAAATTGACTGATTTAAGCTAAATAAATGCATATTGAAATTTCCCCAAATGGACTATTTTATCTAGAAGATCAGTGGTCTAGGGGTAGAGTGTCGGACTCCAGATCTGGAGAATGCAGGTTCGAGTCCCACCAGGGATGAGGTTCGTCTGCAGTCTCTCAATCCACATCCGGCGCGAATACTGGTTGGAAACACAGGAAGCAGTCATCAAGCGTGATTAATATAAGTTGGAATAACTTGTTTCACAATCGATGTAAAATAAATAAGTTTAAACTAAACTAAATTCAATCTTTGTGAAAATTCCCAAAATGGGCATTTTTGTCAATAAAAAATTCCCAAAATGTCCAGACTCCTTTTCCCAAAATAGGCAGAAAAAACCCTGAATTCATACGGATAAGAGGGTTAGTTTAACAATTCTACGTTTGGCTTGACAAGTTAAATTTATGGATGATGGTTATGAAATGATTTCTGCGGCCAGTCTCCTCTATTTAAGTGTCATTTATGTAGGGCAGTTGTCAGCTTCTGGCTTGAGTATGCGTGCATGGTACTGGTTAGTTCTCAGGACTCATGAAGGACAACATTAACTGACTGCCATGACATGACTGATCTTTTGATAGAAATATCACAGTTGAGTTTGACCGTGTTTATTTGACTACAGACACATATTCATGTTAAACAATAAATTGTTATATTATTTCACGCACATGTCATATGCAATTTCCTCATCAATCAAAACACTACCAGTAGCTTAATGCACAGTTATTGGCATGTTTACTATCACTGCCAAATATGGTTCTGCTCTATGTCAGTATGACTAATGAAGTTATTTATGAACATGGATGACGTCGAAGCGGTTATGGCATGCTGCTTAAGTTCTTTTGCTCTGGGGAGTGTTACAGGACATGTCCACTCAATATGATAAATTAGGATGGTTTATATTACAATTGTGTGTTGATTTCTGTCAAATTATTTTGGATTAGGTTTTTATTTGACACTTTTGCTGTTTTTGTGTCATTTTGTTTGTATAATTACCAATATACATTTTCTTCTGCTTGTATTATCAGTCGTCAGATAAACTATAATTTAATGATCACAGAACAAATGATATGAATTGACTCGGGCCAAACTAAAATTGACTGATTAATGTTTCATTTTAACAAGACCTGCTATTAGCTTTAAAAATTAAGAAAAGCATGGGGTGTTAGTCAGTGTTAAATAGAGGATCTAGAGTTGTCAATTGATTTAAAGTTTTATTAAACGAGTCTTGAAAATTTTCATTCAGCGCCTCAGCTTAATAACAGTTTCCGGAACAAGATAAAGATAATAGTTTATATTTATTGACAACAAGACTTAGTTTTAGATTCATTTTAAAATTTTTCACACAAAACAAATAGACACAAATAACGCATTTACATGTATCTTCTGAAAAATTCTTGTAATATAAACGTTGCCTTAAAATTGGTATTATTTATGAGATAAATTGACATCATTTATGAGGTTAATTGACATCATTTGACATTATACTAGTATAGAAAAAAATGCATACTGCTTATACTAACCTGGATAGAAGCAAAGTCTTGTGATAAGAGTACATTTGTCTTGTTAGTTCCTAAACACTTTGACTTGTTGGAATATTTTGTTTTGCTTAAATTTCAGGAAGGGGTGTTGTCACAGAAATCAGAAGAAAAAAGGGGATTTCCTCCTAGTAAATAGAGGGGAAAATATTTCTGCTAAGGAGGGGGACAGAAGAGGAGAAGAAAAATAAAGCGGTTGTCGCTTCTTTTTCCATTCTGGAGGGAAACGCTTGTGGTAAGCCTTTAACTTTAACTACACAAAGACATGTAGTGTACACAAACTTGTATTGTTCTCTAGCTGGGAGCGAACCTGCATCGTCACGGCGACAGCGCCTAGCCATGCAATTCCTGCGACGTAACCAACTGAGCTAACCGGGCCAAAAAACGTTGATCGGATAGCCCTGATATACGTAACAATCACTGCATGACATCGGTAACGGGTTAATTTACTGATAACAGTATTGACTAAATGTACGGGGAGACTTTTTACGGCTGCCACACTGCACAAATAGCGCTACTGTGAATTTCAAATGATAGCTTCTCTAGCTGGGAGCGAACCCGCACCGTCACGGCGACAGCGCCTAGCCATGCAATTCCTGCGACGCAACCAACTGAGCTAACCGGGACAACGCCAAAAAAACGAGCTACAGAAACTTTGTTGTTATAAATAACTTGATCACTGATTTTTCTTTTAAGTATTGATGCAACAGAAGAAAATAAGACTCTGGGCCGGTTAGTGAACCATGGTGAAAAGTGGGAAAGGAATTGTGTGATGAAGGAATGCTTTGGCAACTCTATATGCCTCTTTGCCATGAGGTAATTCTTAAAATATTCTTAGTTTCATTTACTACCATGAAACATTTTGATTAATTTTATGTCACCTACATGTTTAATAGATTATTGTTAAACAGTTGCTTGTTAAGAAATATTTAAATTTTGCGTGTTAAGTCTTGCTTTCTGCTGTAACTATTAGATGAATAGCCTTAACAAAAGCAAAATATATATTTCTGATTAAGTAAAGATGATTTAATTCTAGCAATGTAAAGAAGCAAATCAAGTTTAATACTCAAGTTGAGCTTGAAAAAGGATTTATAATCACGGGGCTGTGTTGTAACATTTTAGATTTAATTGAACTGTCGGTAACATAAACATGTTTCAGTATAAATACAAGTTCATTGTATAAATCTGTGAATCCTCTAATTCATGCGACCTCTTTCTATCAAGATGTGAATCTACCAATCTTCCCTATCTACCAATAATCACACACGTATAGTTAACCGCAAAGATTGCATCAGAAATGTCCAAGGTGTGCCGATTCTTGAGACCACTTGTTACTTTTTTTTTTAAAAGGTCCTGTGTGCTTTAAAAACTGGTAGCTAAAACATTGGTTGCTTCGCAACTGCTGTTAAAAACTTAGTCAAGATAGAATTCATTGCTTCATTAATTTTCATATCCACCCTTACCTTTTGTCTTGATTAAAGGTACCAAGTTGAGCAGTGATTACAGTGGTGATGAAGGTGA
Source organism: Corbicula japonica (assembly GCA_038501625.1). Lineage (NCBI taxonomy): Eukaryota > Metazoa > Mollusca > Bivalvia > Venerida > Cyrenidae > Corbicula > Corbicula japonica. The sequence continues at coordinate 2,250,342 of JAZAYU010000097.1, read as the reverse complement.
CAGTGATGATGAAACAGAGCAGAATCATGATAATTACGCTAACTGTAAGATTATATGTTGCTTCATCATTGCTACATCATTTTTGCATTTTGAAAAAAAATATCCCCTGTAATTAATGTTTTCAAATTGGTATCTTTAAGACATTTTGCTATTCTTTGGAACTTTATTAATGTGTCTAGCATAATTTTTAAGGCTTGGAGTCTAGCTTAAAAGTGATGAATGCTGTCAATAAGTTATTATACCCCCACAAACCAGAGTAAGGGGTGTACTTGAGTCAGTCTGTTGGTCCGTCTGTCTGTTAACATTTTGTGAAGAATTACTTCTACAGTTTTTGTCAGAATTTCATGAAACTTACTTAAGTTACTATGTACAGTTGTCTTACATCAGTGTTACAGATAAGAATTTTAGCCAATTGGGTATTTACTTATTACTTTGAGTTTTAATGTATTTTAATTGGGTTTTGAAAAAAAAACCTATTGGGTAAAATATCATTCCAGCTGTTTTTTCATTAAATTACAAATTTTCAATTGGTTTTTCAAGATTTTTGTTACTCCTTCATGTCAATATCAATTCTCTTTTTTACAAAAAGATAAAATCCAAGATGGCCTACTGGAATTGCATCCATCTTTTATTATTTTCTTGTGGTTTTGCTTCCCATACTTCTGTGACAAGGCAGTATTGTCTGGGTATTATTCTTCACTCTGTTTATAATACAGTTATAGTTGAATAGTCCAATATATGGTTTTGCGTTTCCTTTTTTTGTTTCATCAAGATGCATAAAATAAAGAGATGCAAAAAAAGATGCAGGATGTACTTTCCAGTAAAAAGTAAGGGAAAAGCATAATACACAATGTTTTATATATGTAATATTAAGAGGTTAATACATGAAACAGCCCAGCTCTGAAGTGTATTAAAATCTGTAATACAATTGTTCGATTTTTCATCTCAATGAGAGTAACATATAACATGTCTATTAATCAACAACAAGTCTTAATTGCAAGCAGTGTACGTCATTATGGCTCCAAGGTGACGTCATGGATAATACATGGATAATGTCACAGTCTCTGGTTAAAGCGGGCCAGTAATGATTATCAGTGAGCGAACTGGACAGAAAGATGATAATCTAGTACATGATGGCAATAGTCACCTGCAAATAGGCTTACTTTTTGTTAGCTCACCTGTTTATAGTGACAGGGTGAGTTTTTGTGATCGCCTTTCATCTGGCGTTTGTTCACAATTATTGTCCGCACTCTAGCTGTCCTAATTTTTATCAGATCTTCTTCAAACTTGGTCAGAATGTTTATCTCAATAACATCTCGGTCAAGCTCGTAACTGGGTCAGGTGACCTTCAAAACTAGGTCACATGTTCAAATGATAGAAAAAGCTTATCTGCACTCGAGCAGTCTTAATTTTTATCCGATCTTTTCAAACTAGGTCAGAATGTTATCTCAATGATATCTAATTCAGGTTTGTAACTGGGTCATGTGACCCTTAAAACTAGGTCACTAGGTCAAATTATAGAAAAAGCTTGTCCGCACTCTAGCGGTCTCAATTTTGGTCCCATCTTTTTCACGCATGGTGAAAATGTTGATCTCAATGATATCTAGGTCAGGTTTGAAACTTGGTTATGTAAAAAAAATGTAAGATGCAGCGTTCCATGCAAAAATAACAAAAACCTTCAGTCCACTTTGTGCTTTAACAATCCTGATGAGGAATGTCATCTAGTGAAACTCTACCAGAGATGACCCCAGAGTCAAAATTTGATAACTCTTTGAGTCAATTGGCAATTGCATTTGCATCCACTGACTCTTGCAACCATTGAGCAGTTGTTGGCAGGTTAGCGACCCATGGTCCCATAGGCCCTCTTGTTTACTATAAAGTAACAAGTGTATTCATGATGTTTAAAGCATTTCTTCCAATTTCAGATACGTTTCCAGGACCAAGTTCTGAAGTAAAGGAAGCTTCTTCCTCAAGGATAAAGACAGGTCTGTCTTTTTTTGTCTTTTTGATATTTTAGTCCCTTACCGGTGGGGGGGATCGCGTCTATGAACCATGACCAAACCTCAAAGGTCAAGGTCACACTTAGACTTTAAAGGTCAAAATTCTGTCTACTTTACTTGTCTGGACCGTTTTTCAATTATATATTGGGGGAGTTTAGAATAACTTTCCTAAAATGTTCCCCTCGGTAAGACGGAGTGTTGCGCATATGAACCATGACCATAGCTAAAGGTCAAGGTCACGCATAGACTTTCAAGGTGAAAATTCTGAAAAATTTCTTTGTCCCCACCATTTTTCCGTCATTTATTGGGGGATTTTAAAATGACTTACCACAAATGTTGCCCATGGTGAGATGGAATGTAGCCTGTATCTAGACATTACCACAGAGGTCAAGGTCACACAAAATTTGTTTGTTCAGACCGTTTCTAATTTGTTGGGGAATTTTAAAACGACTTACCAAAAATGTTCCACTTGATGAGACAGAATGTCGTGTATATGAACCATGATTTACCTCAGAGGTCAAGGTCACATACAAAATTGCTTTTTGAACCAATTTTTCATTTTTTGGGAGAATTTAAAATAACAGCTGGGCTGTGTCGTTTATTAACCTCTTAAAATAACTTACCACAAATGTTCCCCTTGGTGGGGAAATATTAATGTTTATCCCATCCCGGATGCAACTCTTTCCCAATCCATCTCATCCCTGATGAATCTCATTCCCAATCCATCTCATCCCTGATGAATCTCTTTCCCAATGCATCTCATCCCTGATGAATCTCAAACCTAATGCATCCCATCCCTGATGCAACTCATTTCCAAATCTAATCATTCCACTTATTTTAAATACATTATCTTCTTAAACACATTACAAGCAAATTATTCACATTGCCTTTAAGAGTAACCGGTAGGGGATATGTATTACATAGCAATGTGCTATTAGCTTGTTTTGTTTTTTTGCTCTTTAAGCACAAAGTGCTAATTGTAAGATAGTGTGACCAGCCTTAGTTTGTCGTCAGTTATAGTGCACTGGGTTTCTTTGTTTCTTTTGCCAATATTTTCACAAGATTTTCTCTGAAATTTGACCAAACTTCATGGTAATGATCATTGGGCGAGTCCCCTAATAAAATGGTCGGAATGGTTTCAAGTGGTTACATAAGAAGGTCACAGGCTAAAAGATGAGCTTCAAATTCTAATTTCAAAAAATCTTCCTTTCTTAAACTAGAAACCCCATAGCTTTTATGTATGAAGCATCATCTGGACATCTTCTTTTCTTTTAATCATGCCTCTGGGTCCAAATTTGGCCCACCCAGTAATCATAAAATTTACATTAACTTACATTAGAAGAACTTGAACTCTTCTTCAGAATCAGATGGCCTGATTTTGCCAGAACTTAAAGGAAAGGTCACTGGGTGGTCTTCTCCCCATAAAAAGGACAGAGAAAAGAGTTATTCAAGTTATGCCATCTAGGTGAAGTTAGTCTTGCATTTTTACCCTAGGTCACGGCCCCTCTGGTGAATGATCCAGGTTCCTAAAGGCCCTCTTGTTTTAAATTATGCATTATACATAACATTATGAACAGTTGTGAATGGTTTGAAGAGTAAAATAATTAGCTAAATTGTGTCTTGTTATTCAATGTTGTTTGTAAGAAACTTATAAATTAATTTATCATATTAGAATCCTCATTCCTAATGCACCAGTCACATGTGACATAAGAAGTTTCCCTTTTCTATACATTAAAAAATATCATGTTCTGTGAAGTTTTCCATAGATTGTTTGAAAACTTGATAACATTTTCAGCATGTGTAAGTTTACACTTTTTCTACTTCAGCGCAAAAATTGAGCTGACAGATGAACAGCGTGAGCTGCTGATGTTTACGACAAATGTAACAATGCGACGAGAGCTGAGGAAGATCGATTGTTTGAATGCTTCCACAAAATACAAATGCCTTCAAACATTGTCGTGGAAGAAAATAAAAAAAACAGTACATAACTGGATAACGGTTGAAAAGAGGAAAATAAAAGATTTTTAACAGCCAATGGATACATGCAGTGTTCATCATGAACTTCATGTCATGACTTTATAGATTCAGATGATATACAATCAAAAAATATTCAAACGAAAAAGAAATTTCCATTGTATTTGATAGTATTTTTGCAAGTGTTTAAAATTTCAACGGGCTTATTAAGAGAGATGCAGGTGAGCTTTTGTTTAATGGAATTGTTGAAAGTAAGGCATATAAGTAATGTAAGTGTTGGGTGACTAGGGTATTGTTCATGCAAATATATTTAGAAATACCTGAAAAACAAGGATTGTTCATAAGAGCACATGACAGAGTATAAAGTGAAATTCTTTGAGAGTCTGTATAGTAAGTTGTGGAGTGGATGTGGCAAGTAAAATTTTTAGCTCACAGAGCCTAAGGCTCTGAATGAGCTGTTGTGATCAGAGGGGGGCCAGATGTTTGTCGTCCGTCAACATTTTTGTTAACACGATAGAGGCCACAATTTTTATCTGATTGTAACCAAACTTGGTCAGAATGTTTGTCTTGGTGGTGTGGCGATCCCTTTGCGAAACTGGGTCATCTTGGGTTGAAAACTAGGTCAGATTAAAGCAAACATTTTGTTAACGCAATGGAGGTCACATTTTTCATCCCATTGTCATCAAATTTGGTATGTATATTTATATTGATGATCTCTACTTAAATTATTGAAATAATGTTCTTGAGTTGCCCAGGTGCCCCGCCCTGGGATTTTAATTTTTTTCTGTTAAATTCTATAAACCTAATTTTGACACAAACTTCATACCATCTTAAAATTCAATCTTTTCTGAACTTTTCACTCACTGGTTGTTCAGTGATGTTTGAAACAAAAATTTTAGTAGCAGAGTGAAAATATTGGTGTCAGAATTCCAATATTCCAATATTTAAACCTGGTCTTAAGATAGTGTATTATGATGCATTATCAGAAGTCATTTCTCTTGTTGCTTGTCAATGACCTGTTGAACTCCACCGTTTAGGTCTGTGTTATGCAATATTTAAAACAGAGCTTTGGAGATTTTTATAGAATAAATATTATGTCATTTTCTACAGATATGGACCAAATAAACATTCTTACTTTATATCACTTTGAAAATCAGGCTTTTCTGAATATTTTATTCACTGTTTGTTAAGTAAAAAAAAAATCTGTAGCAAATCCTAGAATGGTTCAGATTATTACAGAGAAGTTGAAATGCATATGACATACTTTTCATTGTTGATCAATTGATTATTTTTCCTTGAGATGAGCAGAATGTAACAGTCTCAAATCCTTTAAAATGAACTTCTTGAACAGTTTTTCATATGGATCATTCCAGCATTTTTTCAAGGAAGAAGGATTTTACAAAATATTGTGACACAAATTAATTCTTCAGTTTAAAACAGACTGATATGATTTGAAACTTTGTACATATGTTCACCATTAAGTGTAGAAGTGCATTAAGTGTAGAAGTGCAGACATGTTTTTCATATGGGTTAGTTTATTAGTTTTAGGAGAGAAGCATAAATAAATAAAATCTGCTAAATTAAATGCTTACTTTCACAGTTTAACAGATATTGGCATGATATTTTAACAGTTGTTCAGTATAAAGTTTAGATGTGCATGTCATATTTTTCATGTGTATGAGATGCTTGATAATTGAGTATGGTCTCTAGTCTCAGTTTTATTTCTTAGGCCCTCATTTTTACCAAACCAGTCATGATGTTTTTCTGTATCATATTTGTGGAATATAATCTAGAACTAAAAAACTTCTAATTTCTAGAAGGGTATCACACAAATATGTACAAATATGCTTCATGTTAGAATTAAGGTAGTTAGAGTGTACAAACTGGTGTCAGATGTATGGAGTAATTTGTCATGGTTCTGCAAATTATTATGGAATCTACAATATTACTATATGTTACAATGTTTGAATTATGTAACCCTTAAAATGAACTATCACAAGTGAACCATCACAAACAATTGCATAAAAAATGTATTGTTAAACTTTTAATAATATCCAACTACAAACTGTTAAATTTTCATTGAATTATGTTACACTCAAAATGAACAATCACAAACAATTGCAAAAACAATGTATTGGTAAACTGCTTTTACTTTAGATTAGCTGGTAGTAGTTTGCTGTTTATCCACTGAACTCTGATGTCTGACACAAAAACCTGATGGTGTATTCTGAATTTGTGATCATAGGAGAACATGTCCATTCTTGATTAATTACAAAATGTTTTATTTTTATCTTGCCTATTCTGTGCTATATTGATGTTAAATCGTTGAGATCAACATGTGCTGATTTTAAAGACAATTGTTGTTTCAGCTTCTGATGCTTACCACCATATGATGACCTTTTTGTTATTGGTAGAAAATCTTTTCATTAAAGTAACAGAAATCTGTAATGTCTTTTTGATTTATTGATCTGTAACCCAGTATCACACTCTTTTAAGTTCCTAATTTAAGGAGCTTTCCATGCCATGTTTGTGGGCCCTTGTGGTTGTCCCTACTGGTAAACAAGAAATTGGCAACCACTGTAGGCGTGCATCATAACAGCTTGGAGTCTTTAGAAACACTTGGACTCAAGCAGGTGGGATGACATGTGTGTCATCTTTCCTGTTAGGTGCTGTACGACCTAAACTGTGCTGATGTGCCTTAAAACCCAAATAAACTAAACCAAACTAAACTTTTTAAATGGCTATCCTTAACAAAGAGATTATACATGTTAAGTTGTGCTTAGCAGACAATAACAGAGGGGCATGGCTTTGAGCCCTTCTCCCCCCATGTGTCTTGATGTGAGAGAGTTGGCTGATTTTTTTTTACTGTAGATAGAAGTCTAGTACTGGTAGACCAGGAGATTGGTTATGAAATTTGGCCACCTCAATACTATTGAAAAGGGACGTAAAACATTGTTCACAAACCACAGACGATCACATAACCATCAACGTTGCCTAAATCTTGAAGACATCTTTTTTATTATTAATTTATATATGTACACTCTCGACGGAATAGAACAAGAGCTGAACTTACCTGATTTAAAGTAAGAAGAATGATCCTGTGAATTGTTACCTCACTTAGCTTTTGCGATGCACGTGTGTTGTGTGTGACACAGATAGAGGTACGATTCCTCTTTGTGTTTGCAATGCGTTATGTGTGTGCAATAACCCCACTTGGTATTTGTCAAATGTGTGTGATTGTGTGTGATACAGGATGAGGTACTTACCTCTAGATGTTAGCAATACGTTTTGAATGTGCAATTACCCCACTTGGTCTTTGTCAAACGTGTGTGACAGTGTGTGATACATGATGAGGTATGAACCTCTAGGTGTATGCCAAGTGCGCATAGTTTAAACAGCGAGATACACAAGATAGCAAATAGTCATAAAACTGAGGGTTTAATTTTTGATAAGGTGATGGTATTGTCCACTGCATACGCCTTCAAATAATGGTAGACCTCTATGAGTATGTACAGAAATAGGTACCTCTGTCTGTTGGTTAGACCGGTATGTGTGTGTGTGTGTGTGTGCGTGCGTGCGCGTGCGTGCGTGCGTGTATGTGCGCGTGTGTGTGTGTGTGTGGTTATTAATTCGTGTAATACATAAGATACTAGAAAAAATTGCCAAAGCTACATAGTGATTTGTTTCTTTGATATTCTGAGTGATGGAATTTACTATACAAACACGTATTTTAACCAACGTCCCACGAATGCATACATGTGATCGCAAGAGAATAACAAATAGGATGTTAGTTTCTCCAAAATCTTAAATTTCTTCTTTCAAACTGGACATTTTACGGATAATAAATAAAGCAAATCCTTTTTTGTGTTTTAGTGTAGTATACAAAAAAACATCATTTTTTACATGTAAGATACTCCAATGAAAAAGAATAATTTTACAACATGTATGCAATGCCATATTGGGAAACCAAGAATTCATGTTAAAAAGCTTCCAATTTCTTGAATGCTAACTTACCAAATTACTGGATTATTTTATTTTATGATTAATTGAAATTGATGATTTTTAATTTACTTGCATTTTAAAATTTCATCGTTGAGACGGAGAGAGCGGACGTTAATTTTGTATAAAAGTTATTTGTTGTCACTTCTGCTACGGCCGTAGTCTCAGATCAGTCAATGCTTCTAGACATTCTGATAAGGGTCTACACCGATAGTAATACTGCAAAACAATACATTGCCTCAGATAAAAAACTGGGTCGGATTGAACTTATGGCAAATCAAATGGGATAAGAATTAAATTGGTCAAATTATGACCTTTACATATTATGTTTACCTGTCATTGTATGTATTGCATTGTCGGTAATTAAAACAACGTGTGATAAATATTGACTAGTTCTAAGCGTATTTATAATATTCGCTTTTACAAAACTGATTGATTTTCTCCATTTCTTAATCCATCATATTTCTGAACCTGAAGGTGCTAAAGATTTCTAGATTACATGGTTTATCAGATACAGGCAATTTGATCTCTATTAACGTAAACAAATTTGATAGAGCAATGTGAGTTACCCCACAATGAACTTTGTGTGACCCCAATGCAGCCTGTATTCGTGATACACTGAAATCAATTTCCACAAATCCCTTTGTTCTTGGAGCTAAGCGAAGGTCAAAACAGAACAAATGACGAGTTTACATACCGGAGCCTGTCTAGTGCTCACGAACTGTCATGAAAGATTGTTTGCTAAAAGTTTTCTAACTGTATGAGGATGTTGTTATGCAGAAAAAGAAGATGAACTGTAACTGTAAGTAAATCTTGTTGTTAATGCAGATTGATTATCAGTAAAAATTTATTGTATGATCTTATTTACGTTTTCTCGTCACATTTGATTTTACATCTTATATGCTAACCTTATAAAAATCGACATACATTCAAAAACACTATTTAAGCATTTAACCTGATTGGATTTTTATATTGATGACGAACTTCCTTAAAAATACTCAGAATGTAAGAATTGGGATTATAGTATACTAGTCTTCACGCCTATACAGTCTGATTAGGGTTTACATGGTTAGCCATTCATTCAGAAAAACTTTTTATTGTGTCTAGTAAACGCTCTAGATACATTTGTATTTCTCAGACCATGTTAATGTGCAATTTTAGCAGGATTTACGTTTATTACAGAGAATTCTAGCTTGGTTTATCATGCTTTGTCACCTAAATGTAGCCACATGTTATGATAGTTTAGGTACATACAACATACTGGGAAAATTCTGTCTGGCAGTGAAATTAAAGACATCAGAAATGTGAGTTTAATACGGGTCAGGTATTTTATTTAACCTGATGGTAAATGCTATGTTCTTCGAAGAATTGCGGATATATTATTTTTAGCATGATCGGATATATTTGATGTTTTTGATTCCTTACAAACAATATTTTCGGTGAGATGATCTTTGAAAAATAGTTTGTATATGATTAAAGCGCTAAGGTGGATTAAATCCTGCAATCAGTCCACTATAATGAAAATGCTGTCGTTATATATACTATTCGTTATATGAACGTGTTTGTAATTAAGTAGGCTAAGAAAAATTTACTTCCTTTTTTTTGCCTTATCGAAAGCTAAGGAATATGATATAGTTTATCGTTTTATTCAGAGTCATCGTTATCATCGAAACCTTAGTCCGGCGGTCATTTATTTGACATTAAAATTAAAGTTCACTTAATTCTTAATAAGAAATTGTTCTGCAATAGACTGGACAATTCCAGTTACTGTCAAATCATTTTATTTCGCGCGGGTTTAATTTTCGCTTATTTCGCTCTACGGCAAGAGCGCGAAATTCAACACCAGCAAAAAACCAGGGTTTCTTTATAGGAAAACACAGTTGCGCAAATTCATTTCCCCGCGAATATGTTATTTACGGGTTTTGCGCGAAAATTCGTGCCCGCGAAATTAAATGATACTACAGTATCACGTATACTGTCATTTAATTTCTTCTTATTAATCACGCAAAATTGCAATAATATTCAAACACTTGAATTGCAAAATCAAATTCGGTGATGCTTTCAGAAACAGTCCTGTCTTTATTATCTAGCCTGTGAGAATATTCCAGTTAATTGTTGTTGGAAAATTGTAGGATTAATGATAATCATATCACCCACGTGCGAACACTTTACCTGCACCCAGTCTGCTGGATTTTATCACAAGCATCATCCGCGTAATTATCAATCCATGATATGTTATTTTAGCTCCTCTGTCCAAATGGTATAAGAAATGAAAGAACGTTTTCTTTCATTTTAAGACTTGCATTACAAGAGATAACACATATGATTTTAATGTCATAAAAATTCACAGGTCAATACAATTCACATTCGGCAGATTTTATAAAAAATTATTTAAAGCGGATATCATGTTTCGGTCAACAATATTACAAATAAAGACATCTTGAATAAAGTATTTGTTTACAAAATGTTCGACACCTAATAGATATAAAAGCTAAGAATTTAGTCATAATAACTTGTAATTTCATAGGAAAAATGTATAAGATGTACATCAAAACACTTAATTTCTGCGCCTTCCTTTAGAACATTCTTATATAAAAATGTTAACAACATCGCTCAAGGGGTTGGTACACTAAGGTCGGGACTTTTTAATCTGGACTAAATATCGACAAAAATAAGAAACAATCATACTATCACTTAAATTTTGCTTATAATTAGGGAATACATGTATATATTATCTTAAATATATGTATCTTACTTGGTGCAAAACAAGCTTAAACAATTAATTGGCAGTATAAAGTTTGATCAAAGAAGTCATTTTCGGCCAGGATTATAATACAAATTTATATCGCGCATACTTGTAATTTATATCCATATGGGAAACGTGACTAGAACAGATATTGTACGTTCCTCATTATGTGGTCAGTTACATGTATTACAGTCGCGAGTCTCTTATCACGTCATCAATCTCTAAACGACGATGGAGCTTGGATAATACTTGAGAAAAGTCCTGTAGACGAAAAATGTAAAACAATAAGTAAGGAGTCGACATATACATGTACTCATTTTAATGCATTTTTTTTATCTCCTATTATATATTATTGCAAAGCCCGTACACCCTTGAACGATTTGCCTAATGAGCCTTTACAAATAATATTCGCTAAAATATTAGTGTTTACTTTACCACACTGAAAGATAGACAATATTAGAATTAATAAGATAATAAACAAAATAATAATAACATATTTTGGATTAAAACTATGCAACATTATTCAGATGAAAATACTTTGTCTTTGGTAAATTAGAACGCAAAATAGTGTAGGCTATTCGAATTAGTTCTACACTGTTATATGAATAGGAGTATGCTTATCGGCATCATTAATTGGTCTGAATGTAATACAGTCTTAAATCTCTCACTCCTCAGGGGAAGATTACATTAAATGACCAACAAATCGCATGCTAATTGATGAAGTTATTTGTTATCATTCCAAGGTAACGTAGTTCAGCAGTTATGTACTTTACACAGTTATTCCGACTTTATTTTTACTATCAGCATGAGACCAATTAGGGGGCTCAAAACTTCTCGCTGAAGTATGGCTTTTTAACCAATGTTAATGATAATTTTACTTATCAGTCCTTTACTACATTAATTTGCAGAACTACTATTTTTCTGAGATAGCATTTTGAAGTTAACAATTTCATGTATTGAAAATCGATTATGACAGTCTCTAAAATCTTATTATAACATATAATTATGTTTAATTCTTGATTATGCTGATGTGACTTTGTTTGTTCTTGTTTATTATAACTTGTTATTGTATGAAGATAAATAGGTAACAGTAAGCGCCAGGAAAGTTTTGATGCAAAACCGTTAAAGATTGTTATGCTTTACTGGTAATTTAAGCTGTGCAAAAAGTTATTATTCAACTTAATCAGTTTAATCAACATACAAGATCAGAAGGACCTAGAAATTAAATGTACATGTACCAGTTATTATGTTACGGTTATTATACAGATCTAAGAAAGTTTAGGTGTACTTCAAATTTGTTAAAATACCATTTCGACCCATGGCTCCTACACATTTTATAAATTCAAGCACTGCAGTCCTCATACAAGTAATAGAGCAACACAAATCATTCGACGGTCATTGAAACACCATAAACGCCAGATTAGATCGGGTCAGTGGAGTTATTATAACATATCACATAGAGAGAATAACAGTGCTGCTGGAGATAAAATCTTTCAGACCCGAGAAAACTTGAACATTGTACAAATCTCTTGTCTGTCGGAAGTATAAACATGTGTAGCCAAGAAGTGAAATAATAATTTTCAAAAACCGGTACATTTTAATTTTTTTCAGAAATTTTAATTCGCTTATAAAAAGCAGTAACGCAATCACGATTGAAAATACTACTTTTACTAATCCTAACCTTGCTGCTGTGACTAACAACAACAACTACTACTACTACTATTACTACTGCTGGTTGTCTTTCTCCTCCTACTGCTACTACTGCGCCTATTACTTTTATAAAAAAACAACAACGGTATCAGCAACATCAACAACAATGACACCTACTGCAACAACAACAACTACTACTACTACTTCTATCTATTACCTACTGCTACTTCTACTAGTACTACTTCTGCCACTACTTTCAATACGACAAATGCTTCATGTACTTCTACAACAACAATGACAACAACAACAAAACCTACTGCTGCTGCTGCTTTTTACTTAATTAAAAAAAGGACAGCAGCAGCAACAACAATAACATAACAGCAACAACAAAAATAATAACTTATACTTAAACTATTACTACAACTACTACGTCTTCTCCTACTACTATCAATACAACAACTGCTTCATGTAAAACTTTAACTTCAACTACTGCAGCTGCTTTGTAAATCTATCCTGACCGCGGTCTTGATGTTTCTATTTCAATTAAAAGTAATTGATATATCTAATAATTTCATTATATTATTTTAATGTTAGAGGGGTTGGCATGAATTGTATTTGTATTCACATACTATTAAGTCCGTATATTGAAATATCAATTATAATTTTACTGTTTTGTAAGATTGTTTCGTAAACAAATACATGTAATTTGTTTAATTTCTCCACAGTTCGAAAGAATATCAAAGCGTTTTACCTAAGTCATATTAATCTTTTCAATTAACATTTTAGTAGTAAGCTAACAAAGTCATTTATAGAATATACCTATAGGCCAAATTTTAACCATACACTTTTCAAATCAGAATTTTGCGAATTAGATGCAATTTAATTTTTTCAAATCAGAAACACACAATTGCACGAAAACAACCATATTATACTTTTTAACGTTATTAATGTTAAGTTTGAAATGTGTTATCGTTTGGTGACTAAAAACTGCTAAATCGTGTCAATATCAAATTGACAAAGTTACATTTTTGAATATAGAAAGAACATATTTGCAAGTAACCATGATGAACTTGTCCGGAGTTTATAATGGTTAATTTTGATGAACTCTTGAACCGTTAAATCTTTCCACGAAAACCAGAAAATCGAAGAAAAGAACCCATAGACTTATCGTTGAATAGCACCCACATTAGAACTCGACTAGCTAACTTTTTTTGGATTTTATCGTATTTGCTTGAACATTAATTTTAAGTCGTTTCTATGCTGTGATAATAATAAGGATTGATATATGAAATCAAGAAAGCCCATAATGACAAAAGTAATTGATTTGATGATTTACAATGTAAAACATTAAGAAATGATTTATATAATTTACATTAAAAATCGCAGCTGGAACTTAAACTTTATAACGAAAGATTAAAGTAGTGTAATATGCAAATAACGAGCGGCCACAAATAAAAGACACAGCTTCCCTACACATCATTCAACATTATTTTGGTAAGTGTATAAAGATTAACTGATAGGAGCAGTTTATAGTACCATGCAGTACATGATCAGAAAGACCCGCGCTAGGCAAAGATACATGAAGTACTTTCAACTAATAAAAATCTGTTTTAATTAGTTTTATGTTGTAAAATTGTTTTAGGGTTTGCAAAATGGAGTGACAGTACAAACAAAATGAGAAAAGGCAAAGCTGAACCAACATCAGTTCATGTCGTCATGAATCAAGGTATTAAATCGCTTTTTTATGTTTTTGTAAACTTGACAAATAATACCATATGTATCTTATTAAATGAAAAGACCATTCGGCTGACTTTACCATGTACAGCTGCGGAGAGAAGAACAACAAGTCCAGTACATAATTATGATAGTATTGATGTGAATCTTATTTTGATGAAATGTTAACAATAATAACGAAGTAAAACAGTAATTTCAAAACGACTTGCGCTTACCCTGTACATTAAACAATGTTTTATAAATTTGTTTCTTGATTGATTGATGCAATTAACTTCTGTTCTGGAATCTCGTTTAGTAGGTTTCCTCGAAGGGAACTATAGGTTAAGCTCCCCGTGTGTCTCCACGTCCGCAACAAATCCTGCATTAATTAGTAATACGTAACAAATTGCGTCTTCACCTTTATTAATGATATAACATCGCTCCAAATGATTCACGATGAATGTTTGATAAATATCAAAATGAATCCACTTTGTTACCGAACAGAACAGAATAAATGTAAATCGTTCTCTACAGAGGCATTTATTCAACTATTTCGAGTCAGGTTTTAACTAGTATATTGTTCCATGCGATCTTGGCTAAAAAACCATTTTGATAGTATATATTATTTATTTCCTCAAATATTATAAAGATAACACATTGCAGCGAGTTAAATGATTAACTTTTTTTTCAGGTTGATTGTCGGGCATACCCACCGGGATGTAGAGATTCTGGTTCGGAAGATATTCTACGTGGAAGTGACGCTGGTACTTCTTAAATTGCTGCGCGAATACCATCAGCAAAACAACTCAGAGGTCAAAAGGACATAAAGAAAACAACCAATAAACGAATACAAAATGAACTTAGGACAGACATTGTAAAAGATTACAGTGTGCTAGGTGCAATTTTATTGGAACTTTACACCCTAATATTATATTACCATCGTTACATAATTAAATTTAGAAGTTTAAGAACGTCATCGTTAAACTGGTGGAATAGATACTTGACATAATATTACAAGAAATGTAACAGTTTTCTTAAGTGGAAGAACGAATGGAAGAATGAATATAATTGCATAGGTCTACTTGAAGAAATGTAATAAGCTGAGGGTACAATGAAGCTGGGTTTGTACTGCTTAAAAGTTAGTTCGATTCTCGCATGATGGGTTTGTGCAGAATATGTCATGCTCATAAATATTGTTTGACCCTTAATTAATAATAAGGACTAGTTTCATGAACATATATTGAGCAAATACTAATTGAGTGACAATTAATATTTTGTTCTGTATTTATTTATTATTAAAATGTCTTTTGGGAATGTTATAGGAATGACATGATTCTGTAAAACGCATGGCTTTAAGTCTACTTAAAGAAGTTTTATAAGCGTAATCTTTATTTATGGAAAAATAGTTTAAGTAAACAAGTATGATCATACAAACGTATATTTTACAGACTTGTATTCTTGTAGTTCTTCAAATAAATGAACCATTAAATTTATGTTTTGTCCTTATTAAAATTAGATAAATGATGTAGATTTCTTAGATTTATTTATTTTAATGTTTTTTTTTAATTATTTGATACTTTTACTAACAAATAAGCAATAAGCGCCATATTTTATATCATGTCCGTGAATGATATGTTTGCACCTACAATTTTACCAAGATGTTTTCAGCTATGCTTGCTAAGTTATGCAATAACTTGTTTCAACCTATCTGTTTCATGACTAAACACAAAGGCTATATGTTTATGTTAGACCTTAACTGAGTCTTCTCATCGACAATTATTGAACGTAAAGCTAAGCAAATACATTGTTATGTTCATAATTTATGTTTGAACGACCAAAATTGTTCAACTTTTAATGATCTTACGACGTTGCTCCATAATTTATATTAATTTTATATTTTTAATTGAAATGTTTGCTAAAAAAAGGTTCTGCACCAACATTTCGGTAAAGTTTCCAGCTGAAATGTCAGCTGGAAAGTGCAATAAACTTTTTGCACCAGCTTGTATTTCGATAAATTTTCTGGCAGAAATTTCTGCTGGAAAGTTCAAAGCATGTTCTCCACCATCATTTGTTTCGGTAAAATTTCCAGCAGAAATTTCTGCTAGAAATATAAAGTTTAGAAGATATTGCAATTTGAACAGATACTACTGCTACATAAGTTGAAATTGTAGAAAAATCCTAGTAATCGCGGCAAAGTTTAAAAGACTGTTAACTATTGATATTTCTAGCAGAAATTTCAGCTGGTAAAAGACCTAAAGTCATCCTGGTGAAGAAAGTTTCATGAGTTTTCTAGCAGAAATTTCAGCTGGAAATAGTCTCCAACAAAACTGATCTCAAAAGGGAAAAAAAGATTTTCCCTTTTTATTTTGGACTGCAATTTTAGTTGTAACATTTGAATTACAGGTACTGTTTGGTTCTACTATCTTTATACTAGTCTCCAAGGAAATATTAATGTTTTCAATCAAACAAATGTCACAGCAGTTGTTTCTCTCGACACACGTTGAAAAACCAAAGTAATTTAAGATGTGCTTTCTTCTACATGTATTAGTATTTAAATATTGTTTCATGTTTATTTCAAAATGAGGAGACTTTAAACTTGCATTTGAATAATGTATGACTGCATTACATTGACGCCCATCACGTCCTCCTCTTCCAATTTCCTGCATGTATGCTGTTAATTTGATAAACAAAAATACAATGTTAAAATTTTGATTATAAGTATTACATTTGATATTTTACATTACTGTTTAATACAATCATAAGTCAACTTATTTTCTATACAGATTATATACAAATTTAAAATACAACTAAATTCGCATGCAGGTAAACAATAATTCATATAAGAGTTATCTTTGTTCATCGCAAGAATAAATGTATAATGCTCAGAATACTGTAAGTGATCATTGTACAATTTCTGCCATTCATCAGTAATATAAGCACTAGTGTTAACACAGCATTCAAAAATGGCTCGATTCATTTATCAGACATGTCATTAATTTAGTCTTTTTTGTGTCCTGAAATTAAATAGTAAAGCCGGTAATCTCAATAATATTTAAGACATTCATGTATTTTAAAAAAAGTTAACTTATACATACATATGAAATGCATCTTAAAATAGATGCATCAGAAATAGACATATTTAATGAAATCTCCTGTATGAATTACGCAATAAAATTAATTCACAGGCAGGGAAAATTTCATTATTTGCTTTAATATGCCACGGCCGGCATGCAGTCAGAACAAAAATATAGCTAATCCAGTGATTCATAAATTACCTACATGCTGTCATAAACATACTTAATTTCCAAAGTGAAAGGTGGTCCAATGTGAACAATTTGTTCAATGTCCCTACAATCAGCCCCCATGCCATATGCCTCAGTAGCGAGCAATAAACGGGTGCAACCATGTTCATTTTTCAAATCCTCGCCAATTCTTGTTTTCATCTAAATGAATTATTAAATGAATTATATATTTTAAATTCATTCAGTACATTGCATAGAGCCTGAATATGTTTTATTCACAAAATTGTTATTCATTTTATGCTTTCCAGGGAATAATAGAATTTTTTCAGTGATATAAAAGTGCCAGATTAATGTTTTCAAACAGTGTAATATCATTTAAATTTTCACTATTTCTTAGCGTTGGTATCCGAATGCATATGATATTCCATGTGAGAACGTTTAGAAAACGGACTCAAGTTTGGGTATCTGATTTAATGAGTTAACGTCATTTCATGCAAATTTTCTGTTGAATTCACGCAAATTGTGCACTTAAAGCAAAAAATAAAAAGAAAAATTTGTTTTACCTGTGAAAGCTAGAAATATATTTCACTCCTTAACTCCAGAATTATGCATTTGTACAATATAATGAAAGTTATCTTAAAATTGAATCATATAACTTTCAAAACAGACATTGAAAAATATATCTCATACTAAAATTGGAGAACTGCAGTAATGAGAAAACTAATCACTAGTGAGAATACTTTAACCCTTTCCTGTATAGATACACCTTTATTGCTAGGGCGAACAGTTTAGATCCAGATCAGCCGGCACATCCGTGCCGTTTGATCAGGATCTAAACTGTTCGCTTTTGTATTAAATAGCTTATTTCTGACCAAAAAGCGGCCAATACAGATCCTGATCAGATGGCATTGATGGCATGGCTGATCTGGATCTTAACTGTTCGCTGTTTTATTCATTAGGTTAATTCTGACCAAAATGCCACCAATGCAGATCCTGATCCAAAGGCACGGATGTGCCGGCTGATCTGGATCTAAACTGTTCGTCCTACCAATAAAGCTGTAACTATACAGGAAAGGGTTAACTGTATAATTATAAAAGGGCTTTTTTGGTTTATTTTTTAGCCCATTATGGTTTATGTTCCCAAAATAACAATTAACATATACTTTTTACCCGATTGAAAATTTCCAAATTACATGATTACAAAAGAGTTTGATGGAAAAACAACAATGTGTCAATCATGCCATTTCATTCATAAAACATAAAAGCTTGTTTTTTTTTAATAAGTGTTGTTTGTTTCTTTAATCCAGAAATGTTTTCTAATATGAAGTATGGTCAAAAATGTTTTCTCAAATTAAGGAAAAAAATCCCAATTTATGGCATATAACAAAAATTCATAACATGTTTCTATTACAATTGTGAAAAATATACATCGATATCTCTTCTCAAGAGTTTCTTCTGACATCTGTATCTTCTCTATATGACATGTGTTGTTCGTCCGATACATGTTAAGAAAGTTGGTGAAAAAATTCCGTCATGACAAAAGTCATCTAACCAGTATTCTTCTAGGTGATTAAATAGTAGTTAACATACTTCAGTCTTTTTTAATTTAATTTGGAAATTCTTTATAAGAATCTCTGTTGAATTTAATAGCTTATCACTATTTTTAACAGCTTAGGGATTATTATGCCCTTTTACATGTAACACCGCTTTGAAACATAACATTAACACTGGAAATTTGATTATTAGCCATTGAAACACAGCTGCTTTTTTTACGAACACTATAAATCACTATCAACATTAAGTTCCAATAGTTATAGATGAAGTCTGTTATAGATGAAATGATTTCAATTTTCCTAATTCGAATTCTGCCTGCTCAAACATGATGATCTCTTATCTTGAATACTTCTATCAAGAGTTGGTCCTTTTAAAACACTGTCCGCTGGATTTTCGTCAGTTGGTTCTTTTTGCCATTGACCATGGCTAGTATGTTGCTAAATGTTACCAACTATTGCCTACACAAGACTCTTAAACATGCGATTAAGATTTCTTATACAATTTGATATGTTCATTTTTTTCACGGTAAATGTTAATTGTTATCTTATGTGTACAACTCATCACTGTAACCTGGTAGCTGTTGTTCAGTGACCTTTAATTCATTTCTCCAATTTGAAAATGTAATTGTAACAATCAGAATGAATCTAACAGACCAGCCAATCAGTCCATTTATAATTGCTAGGGGTGTTTGCAGAAATTTATTGACTGAATAGCAAACAGTGTGGACCCAGATCTGACTGCATGAATGCAAAGGCTGAACTGGGTTTACAAAATTGTGTTGTACAAGACCCAACGTCTCGATATGGTGAACATTTACACCAAGTTATTTTAAAATCCAATAAGAAACAACAAATCTACAGCTTGGAAAAGAAAATGCTATTTTTCGTAACAGTGACCTTGACCTTTGACCTACCTGCATGGGTATTGTAAGCAACACATCCCTTTGTCATGGTGAACATTTATGTAAAGTTATTTTGAAATCACTTCATTCATTAGGAATTAACAGCCCAGACAAGAAAATGTTATTTTTAGTAACAGTGACCTTGACCTTGGACCAACAGGCATGGGTATTGTACGCAAAAGTACACCTTGTCATGGTAAACATTTGAGCCAAGCTATTTTAAAATCCAATGAGAAATAACAAATTTACAGCCTGGACAAGATTTTTCTATTTATAGTAACAGTGACCTAGTTTTTGACCCCATGTGACCCATACTCAAACTCGTCCAATTAATAACTGGGACATATGTTCTGACGAAGTTTCTTTACAATCTGATAATCAGAGTAAAAATGTGACCACTAATAGTGTAAACAAGAAAATTCTATTTTTAGTAACAGTGACCTAGTTTTTGGACCCAGATGACCCGTATTCGAACTTGTCTGAGAAATCATTGGGACAAACATCCTGACCAAGTTTCATGACAATCAGAGCAGAAATGTGACCTCTAGAGTGTTAACAAGAAAATTGTATTTTTAGTAACAGTGACCTAGTTTTTGGACCCAGATGACCCATATTCAAACTCGTCCGAGAAATCATTGGGACAAACATGCTGACCAAGTGTCATGACAATCAGAACAAAAATGTGACCGCTAGAGTGTTAACAAGAAAATTCTATTTTTAGTTACAGTGACCTAGTTTTTGGTCCCAGATGATTCATATTCAAATTCACCCTAGAAATCATTGGGACAAATATCCTGACCAAGTTTCATGATAATTGGAGTAAAAATGTGACTGCTAGAGTGTTAACAAGAAAATTCTATTTATAGTAACAGTGACCTAGTTTTTTTACCCAGATGACCCATATTCAAACTCGGCCTAGAAATAATTGGGACAAACATCCTGACCAAGTTTAATGATAATGGGAACAAAAATGTGACCGCTAGAGTGTTAACAAGAAAATTCTATTTTTAGTAACAGTGACCTAGTTTTTGGACCCAGATGACCCATATTGGAACTCGTCCGAGAAATCATTGGGACAAACATCCTGACCAAATTTCATGACAATCAGACAAAAAATGTAACCTCTATTGCGTTGACAAAATTTACCTTAGGGTTAGGGTTAGGGTTTAGGGTTAGGGTTAGGTAAAAAGGCCCATAACTCAGCCAAATATAATCCGATCAGAAATTCCTTTGGATATACACAACAAGTCTTGGTGACAAACACTCCTGTGAAGTTTCAATGAAATCCCTCAAGCGGTTTCAGTTTACGTTAGGGTTAGGGTTTAGGGTTAGGAATTCAGAATGATGCCATTTGGGCTCATTAATGTACCTTTATAGTTTCAAAATGACTAAGGGCTTATAACTCGGCCAAAAATAATCTGAGCGGAAACTCCTGATGATATGCACAACTAGGCTTGGTGACAAACACTCCTGTGAAGTTTCAATGAAATCCCTCAAGCGGTTTTGGGGAAGAAGGGAGGACAAGAATTAGGGTTCGGGTTAGGGTTAGGGTTAGCAAAAAATGACAAAGTGCTCATAACTCGGCAAAAAATAATCCAATCGGAAATTCCTGACGATATGCACAACTAGGCTTGGTGACAAACACTCCTGTGAAGTTTCAATGAAATCCCTCAAGCTGTTTTGGAGAAGAAGCGAGGACAACATTTTGCCGGACTGACGGACGGATGGAAGGACGGACGGACGGACAGACGGTGCGATTACTATATGCCTCCCTTCGGGGGCATAAAAATAATATCAACCCAAGAAAATTATTATTGGCTTAGTTCCATGGCATATCAGTCCAAATCATCTGCAGAAATTCAGATGTTAGTATAATTCTGCCTATTGACTTGCTGACTTGTATAGAAGTGATCTCAATAAGTGGCAGGAAAAGGGAATGTCTCCCAGCAAACTGAACATTAGAGAAACAGTTGCTATTTAGTTTGTTTAACCCTTTCCTCAATATACACACCTTTATGGCATGGGCGAACAGTGTAGATCCAGATCAGCCTGCATATCCGTGCCGTCTGATCAGGGGATCTAAACTGTTCCCTTTTTGATTCATTAGGTTATTCCGACCAAAATGTGACCAGTGCAGATCCTGATCAGATGGCATGGATGTGCTGGCTGATCTGGATCTACACTGGTCGCACATGCGTAAAAATGTGTATTTATGGAGGAAAGGGTTAAAGCTCAGATTACCCCTTCAATTGTCATTAAAGCCTGTTCTACTTTTAATAATTAATGGAACCACTAGTATAGGATTCCCTTCCCTATGGTTTGGGTAATGTGACAAGCAGACCAGTATTAAACACAGTATTAAAATCATATTAATGTTTGTACTAACCCCAGTGGCAAGTATCTCTCCTCGGGAATCTATGGCTAGAGATGTGACAGGTTTACTGTGGGGTGTGAAAGCCTGCAGGAGTTCCATAGTACATTCGTGATGTTTCTTCTTGCGGGAGGATTCCTGGACGATCCTGGCAAAGGCCAGTGACCTGATCACACCATCCTCCAAGCCAGCAATAACGGAACCTCCCTTCAGATAAATCTGTAACATGGATGATCAATATACCTTTAACACTCAACAAACTGGAGTTTTTCAATAGACCATTAATTAGATAAAGAATTAATTCTAAAAGCCAAAAGTGAAAAACTTCAATATATTGCAGGCTCAGTTTGATTGTGCAATAATGACATTGGAATAATGACTTACAACTTCTGGAATTCACATTAAAGCTGTTCCTCCAGCCATGTATTTGGTGTCACAGATCATCTTCTGTTGTACATATTCGAACACTCGCACAGTAGCTGTAATTTGACAGCAAGAATTATCTCAAAAGTTAATCATCTGTGTAAAATGCTTACAATTTTAAATCTATACTCATTTTCTCCTTATACGCTAAAAATCCCATGGAATAATAATAAGGAATATTTTCATGATTTTCGGGTATTTCTGGTATCTGCGAAGCTTCACCCCATTGCTCAAATACACAGATTTTAACAAAGTTCTAAGTTCAAAACAATTCAATTTGTGCCTTGTTTGGCAGATTTTACATACACAAACCCCAAACAAAATAAATTTAATCTTATAATATCTAGTGAAATAGAAATAAGGGTGTACAGGCTACATCCAGGATCAAAACTCAGATCATTGGCTTAACATGCTCTACCAGTTTAGCTACCAAGTTTACTTGATACATCCACTACACTACATTCTCTTCTTTTAAAGAAGACATTTGCAAATTGTAGGCGACTTGTCTGATTTCAGTCAATCAGATGCTTGAGATTCGAGACTGGTCTCCAATCTCGGTTTTATAATCTTGGGTCATTACCTGTTCAAAGGTTGCTTCTTTTGGTATTTTATGTATACAGAGCACCATCTTACAACCTTTACCAATATAATAGCCAGCCTGAAATAAAAAATCATACAGTTATTTGTTTTATATCCGTTTTGTGTTAATTCAACTGGATAAATGTTCATTACAACACTGTTATTGTTAGAACTATATCTTGGAAGATACAAATGTATTGTAAAAAGTCAATGTTATAGCTATTGGTAAGTTGTTAATACAAAAAAAATCTAAGGACTAGTCAAATGTGACTCTGACCTATAGATTTTGGTAACATTATCGCTTTGTTGTCATCAGAAGTAAAATTTAAAATTATAATAATGTTTTGAAAGGGCCATAACCATTTCTTCAATTAGCAGTTATCACTGAGGGTTCCAGGACCCAAGATCATAAAACTAAATCTGGAGACCAGTCTCAAATCTCAAGCATCTGATTGGCTGAAATGGCAACCAGCCGTCATTTCAGCCAATCAGATTCTTGAGACTTGAGACTGGTCCCCTGATTTTGTTTTATGATCTTGGTTACAGAAGATTTGTGGATGATCACTTTTTGGAAACCAAAACAAACATTTCCTTCTTGCCAATCAAATTAAAACCAAACTATTCCACCATCATGAAGGGTAAGTCATCTTAAAGAATAATGTTTCCACAAAAAAAAGTATTTGCTATCAGTGCTTATTGCCCTATTTATTTGGAAGCAATATCTTTTTTAATCATTTAAGTACTCAGGAAAGCATTTGTTTATGTTACGACTAGTGTAGAAATGATCAATATACACATGCAGTTTCAAGGTCATAAAGTTAAAACCTGAGACCAGTCTCAAATCTCAAGCATCTGATTGGCTGAAATGGAGACTAGTCAATTTCTTTGTTTCAGTGTAAAAAAGTTAATTTTATTTTATGCTTTTCAGTGTATTATAGAATTTTCCCTGTGAAATAAAAGTGGTATTTCACTGTTTTCAAACAGTGGAATATCATTTTTATTTTCACTGCTTTTTTACGTTGGTACCCAACCGCATATCACATTGCGAATGAAAACCTTTAGAAAACGGGGTCAAATTTGGATATTTGACATCATAGCGTCATGTCATAAACAAGCGGTTTTGGCGCCATTTCTTGCAATTTTTCTGTCAAAATAACACAAATTGTGCACTAAAAGCACACTCCTGAAAATACGAATTCCGGAGCTCACTTGGTGAAATATATTTCTATCTTACACTGGTAAAAACAAATATCCTCTATATTTTGAACATTTATGTCAAAGATATTAAAATTCTGAGATTCTGACTAGTACATATTAGTTTTCTGCAAGTAACTGACAATTTCTCCAATATGAGCAATGCTGAAAAGTAGTTTCTAAGTTTAAAAAAGCCATAATTAAATCATAAAGTTAGGGTTATGATTATCAGCGTATGCACTCAAAATATGATGGCGAACATGTTTGAATCTTGTAGCTATAGTACCTTATATATTCCCGGCAGTTATACCTGGTGGATGCACGTCGAAAATTCAGCCACTGGATGTTTCAATTAATAAACCATTTAAGACAGGATTAAAGAAAAGCTGGTTCGGTTATATGAGAAGCAACACAGGCAGCATCAGCCTCTTGTGAAAAGGTCAAAGCCACTACAAAGGAAACAGTTGTGTTTTGGATCGAGTCCGCATGGAGATACATACAGAGTGAACGGTCAATGATAATTCATGCATTTCTAGCCTGTGAAATTAGTAATACACTCAACGGCAGCCAGGACCATATTATTCAGGTCTGACAATGGACAATTTGACTGCTTCACTGACAGTGACAGTGAGGAGTTTGAAGGATTTGGTCCGGAAGACATTCCGGATTTCGAGTGAAGTTAGGTTAAACTGACGGATTACTTAACAGAACTGCATGCTGTGTGTGTCATTTATAAAAATATAGTTCATCAATAAAAATATATAAAACTATTTATTTGTTTATCGGTGCTCAGATGTTGGATTTATTTATGTTGCATTTGTTAGGATTGTGTCAATTTAAACAGATTTGTCGTGAGATTAGTGCAAATATATATTGTCAAGTTACAGCTGAATGAATATTTATATTATGATGATATAAATTAACAAAATATAAAAATATAAATCACAAATATGTTGCTATTAAAAGTTAATTATATCTCTAAATGTTGTTGTTTCTATTAAGTGTCATTCATTTTGACAATACACAGGTATCTCGCTCAGTCTTAACGGCAAGTATATTGATCGTCGAACACGTTACCCAGAGGTTAAGGTAAATGACGTCACTTAAGCAGTGTTGTCTGCTGCGTTATTTCATTAATCAAAATAGTGTTTCTTTTTATTTTTAACAACAATGTTTAAATTATTTAGGCTAAAAGTAAAAATTAAAAAAAAATGAAATTACTCCCCTTTGAATCACAGGCTGAATTCATAAAGAGCCCTGACCTAATTACATAGTTAGTTACTAAGGGTTCTTTGTGGAAGCACTTTTTTAAAGCTAATTGGATACAGGAAGTCATATTAATGTTTCTTTATTATATCCGATTCAGAACAGAATGAAACCCTACAACTATGAAAACTATGCTATCTGTTATTAAGGGTGCTCCCGAGCAGCAGCAGAAATGCATAACTGTGGAGCTCCAACTGACAGAATGCAGAAGACTAAACTGGTGTTTGTGTTTGATTCAAACATTAAACATTGTTTTAGTGGATGGTTTAAACTTGATAAAAGGCCAATATAGAAATAAGTTTTTTTCTGTTATCAACTACATACCTAACAGTGCCCTGACAATTTGTTTCTTTAAGTGGAATCACCCTGCATTTCTTCGCCTTCTTCAACGTTCCAAGTCTTAAGTTCTTGTACTGGCCTCCTGTAACCTCGCCCACCTGCTGTTGTAACGGTAATGGTAGCTCGGCTACTCTAATTGCAAGGCTACCTTCCTCCAGGCGGATGAGTTCTTGAATCTGTTAAATAAAGGCAAGAACATAATAAGGCAACAAGTTTTATAACTATTTTTAGGACATTAATAGGATTTCGGTACCTACAAAATATACTGAACCAAAAATTGAAACTTTCGCCAAGTTTGATTGTTGATATGTTAGTACAGTTTCAATCCTTTTGGCTGAAAGCTTACATTTTTGTAAAATAATGTATTGTGGTTCTTTTAAAATCGTCATTTTGGAGGAAAGGATCAGATTGATTGTTGAATTTTAAATTAAAATAAGTTAGGGGTCGTTTCTAAAGTTAACAATCAGTAGCGTGTGTGACCGCCGTGTGCGTTGCTGACTGCCTGACAGCGACGTCGCATTGAGAGCACAAGTTTGTTAATGTCAGCCTGTGGAATATTATTCCATTCTTCAAGCAATGCTGCTCGAAGGTCGTTGACGTTGTTTGGAGGGTTCGGACGTCGAACTTACGATTATCTAATATCTTCTTATGACTAATTGGAGCGTTCTTACAATTTTTGAAAACATAGTGTTACTTTTACCGCTAAATTCATTATTTGGAACACTGACGACAATGCCACAGTAGACAAAAACTAACATTCCACTATTAATAAGCTCCACTGGGGAACATGGGCTTGAAGATCTTTGTTTGTTCAACAGTATCATCTGATAAGGGTTTACATTTCTAATCAGTTAGCAAAAAAATCACCTCTTTTCATCAATTAATGCCAAGCATGGCTCAACTTTCTTAAAAGACCAGGGCACTAAGTTAAAATTGATAAAATGCATGATAAATTGAATTTAATAATGCATCAAGTACCAAACAGTCATGCAGTTGTGGAAAGAAGTGCTTGCTGTAGAGTTCCATACCAGTATAAAAACCAAGGCAGGTGACAGAATAATGGATACAGTGAATTATCAAAGACATGGCACTTACATGTGTATTGAAAATATGAAGAATTATTTTTTTTTGGAAATATCACATGTGGATATAATTTACTTAAATGCTTTAATTAACAAACTTTAAATCCTAGAGTGTTTTCTGCAATAAATCATGCATTCATGTGGGTAAATACCTTTTTACCTTGTACAGAAAGCTTTTTACATGTTCAAAAAGTACAGTGATATTTGTTTTTTTAATCAAATTGCTTAAAATCCATTTACTCCATAGATATGGCATTTATCATGTGCATGATAAGTTTAGATCCAGATCAGCCAGCACATTAGTGCCATCTGATCAGGATCTACAGTTCAGATGACACTGATGTGGTGGCTTTTCTCGATCTTAACTTGTAACTCATGCGATAAAAAGACGTATATACATGTATGGGGTTAAGGGATTTACACATGTTCTGATACAAAGCAAACTCCTGTACATTTAATCACCTGTCACATAGAACTGCATCAGAAGTTCAAGATTTTAAATGCAAGAAAACAGAATTTCCATTGTCCCAGAAAAGAATTTACATGCCTTTAGTTATACCTGTATACGCAAATCTATATTTCTTTGAATGTTCTCAAAATCCTAAAAGTATGACATTAAAATAGATAATCAGAATCCTGACAACTAGACACTAAACAATACTGTCGTATCATTTAATTTCAAGGGGTTAAATGTTTGCAGAATTTATACTGGCAAAATACATGTATGTGCAATTCAATTAACATGTATATACAAGTACTGACCATCAATAGAAAGCTAGATCACTCTTACTGTAGCTTGAACATAATAGAAATTGGATCTCTTTGGTAAGATGCAGAAACCTGCAATACTGAATAATTATTTACTGTCTAATTTGGCTATTTCTATTAGCAGAAGTTTCATGCTGAATATTTGATTGACACAATAAAATTAATGGTACCAATTTGCATTAAAGTCAATAGGAAAACCTTTTTAAAGATGTCTTCCTGTTTCTTCACATTACAGAAACTTGAATTAAACTAAAAGTTGAAAGGTTCTGATGACATCTTTTGGATGTGCGTTCCTGATCCTGATAACTCTCTGTTAAAATACTTTTCAGAAACAGAGAAATTAATATAAAGCAGTTCATCAATCAGTGTGATCTAAATTACCATAGGGTCACTTTCTTTTGACAGTGAGTAAATTAGACAAATAAGGAATGGTAAAATTCTGCAGTTTAAATTCATACATTTTTCCAATTTCAAAACAGAATGAAACCCTCAATAAATTAAATGATCACAGTTATAGGGCTGAATGCAAAACTGTACATTTAGAAGACCGTACAGTTCCACATTACATCTATTAATTGTACCCTGTAGTTTTTTTTTCAATTGTTACACGAGACAGCATTCATTCAGGCACCTTACATTAACCCTTTCCTGTATAGATACGCATATTTACGCATGTGCAACCAGTGTAGATCGAGATCAGCAGGCACATCTGTGCCGTCTGATCAGGATCTGCACTGGTCGCATTTTGGTCAGAAATAAGATAATGAATCAAAAAGCGAACAGTTTAGATCCTGATCAGACGGCACAGATGTGCCGGCTGATCTGGATCTAAACTGTTCGCCCTAGCAATAAAGGTGTGTCTATACAGGAAAGGGTTAAGAATCAGACCCTAGCAGATTCCAAACCGCACCTTGTGACAGACCATTAATGGCCTAGCTCAGAAGATAACTTCCTTAGTTTTTGTTTTGTAAAGAAACCTTTTTTACACACAAGGCTGCATTCTGATAAGCTAGCCAAACCAGTCAACTCATCTTGCATTCTTTTTTACACCCTGTACCACTCAACCAGTAACCAAGCCCTAGCCATATGCGGATCCTTTATTATGAAATACTTACATGAATACTGTCTCTATAACACTAAATATTGGTTTAAAAAAATATAAATTAATGTTCTGAGAAAGATATTAACAGAATTCCAGCTGTGCTTGGTAACCATATTTTGTTAATGGAAGGCATGGGTAGCACAACCCGTCAAACCAGCAGTTCCAGTAATTTAATATACCTTAATATAACTTTCATATTTATTCAATTTCAATTAATCACTACATGGCAGTCAATTAATTAAATTATTCAATAAATAAAGTGTATGAAACTCAACAGTAAATAAAACCTTACTAATACTTATTTATAGTTTGATCTTTAATAAATGACCCCCTCAAAGCAAAAGTAGTGCCTCTTACGTGATAATATCTCCAAAGATTTTAGAACCATCAGTTTAATTTTTTTGTTAAAATACATATTCTTATTGCCTAAAAGGATTTCATATTCTGAAATATAAACTCAAACTGCAAACATGAAATTGCTAATTAAATGCAAAAATGCTTTACTTCTGTAATACACACATTATATCACCTTTGAAACATATCTTATACCTATAGCTTGGAAAAGTTCCCTTCTGTTACCATCAAATTACTCTAAGTACCGGTATCTAAATAAAATAAACCAATACCTTTTCTTCAGCATTTTGCAGGTTGTTGAGCAATGTAGCAACCTGGTCATACACCATGTTAGTAAGATCATGCCAAGAGAACTGGTTGAAGGTCTTCTCTTTTGTTGCAACCACAATCTTCCCTGACAAGAGACGTTGATACAGGCCATGTAAGAATGCCAACTTCTCCTGAAAATACACAGTGATACATAGAATGACACTGTATCAAGATAACCAGTGACCTCCCTACATCTCGCATCAAGAAATTAAAACTGTACTGGGGTCCTTTGTATTTACAAGACAATCAATTTACCAGACAAAATTTATATCAGTTGAATAAACACTCCATTTTTTTATCCGATTCGGGAACAATTACGCCAGAATCATGTAGAAACCATTTGCTACCACATAAACAACAACAATGTCACAGTCGGTTAATTTTCATGTATAATAACAACATTTACCTACATGTCCTTTTATTTACAATGAGATTTTGTTATTACTTCACGTTGGGGATTTATCATAACTGCGTAAGCGCCAATCTAGAGGAGCCCAAATGGTGTTTGAAGATGTCTCATCAAATTACAAAACCAGTATATAGAATGGTTTTTGTGCAAGTATATAGGAAATATCAAGCAACAGATGGAAAGACTATCATGAATTGATGACGTTATCATTTTACCTTTTATTTTATTATATATTTTTCAGCCATTTAGGACCTCACTAACTTGCGCACTTATATCTTTTTATAGAAACAGTGAGTGTTTTCCAGATGTAAATGATGATGCTTAATCAGAAAAGGACACTTAGTGAATGTTTATGGGGGGAAAAAATCAAAATTAAAAATGAAAACTTAAAAAATATATATTGAAACACTTTTTCTGGTAAATTAAGCTTCCGTTACCATTTTATCTGCTGCCATACTGCCTTCCTTTGGAGCCTCTTTCAATAAAATAAAACAGTACTTTCAGTATCAAATAAGCACACTTACGTAAAAGAAGAGCCGCTGGTTACTTCGTGCAAGTTTTTCATGATTATGGGGCAAAATACAAAAGTTAGAAAGAAAAATCATCACCTTTTGTCTGGTAATATGAATGATCCCAGTATTGTCTGTACAAATGCCAACTTGTCGTCAAATTATAACTGATTCAAATGGTATCATATCGTTTGTTATTTTTGTGGAGTATAATATCTGCACTTTTAGCTGAAACGGGTTGAATTTTATTTCTTGATTTTTAGTTTTACCCTTTACTCCATGGAATATGGTTGTTATCCCATGGGTGAACAGTGGAGATCCAGATCAGCCAGCACATCTTTGCCATCTGAACAGGATCTAAACTGTTCCCTTTAGTTTCATAAGCCTAAGGTTGTTTCTGAGGTGTGTCTGACTTAATAACCTTTACTAAATATTCCTTAAGTCTTCAGTTCTTTCTTTCAGAAACATAAGTTTTTAAGTTAAGAAGGTTGTCATTTTAAATTAAGTTTATCCAAAAATTGTATGAGTGTAACGGTAAAAATACTATAAAGGGCCTTCACAATTTAAGTGCTTAACTATGAATTTGTCACATGTACAACCAGTGCCCAAGGTTATAAAACTGAGCATGGAAACCAGTCTAAAATCTCAAGCATCTGATTGGCTGAGATGGCAACTGGTGGCCATATCAGCCAATCAGATGCTTGACATTTTAGACTGGTTTCCATGCTCAGTTTTATAACCTTGGGCACAGTGTAGACCCTAATCAGCCTCCGCATACAGGCAGTATGAAATGTGTCCACATTTTTCAATTATTTAGTTAATAAATTCAATCAATAAAGTTATGTGAAATTCCCCTTCAAACAATGAATCGACTGGTTCAGTTTGCAACAAAGGTGAGTGCATTGCATTAATTTAAAGGTACAGGATTTGGTCCCAGAAAACAAGTACCCTTTTTAACCTTTTACTCCATACATTGGCCTTTTTACGCATGTACGACCATTGTAGATCCAGATCAGTTGGCACATCCATGCCTTCTGATCTGGATCTACACTGGTCGAATATTGGTTAGAATAGCCTTATGAATTTTTTAGGCAATTAGTATAGATCCTGATAAGACGACTGAGATTTGACACCCAATCTGGATCTACACTATTTGCAATCGATATAAAGGTGTATCTATTGAGTAGAGTTAATAAAAATCAACACCTGTCAACTTACCTCTTCATCATTTTTGTGCTTTTTCACTAGTTTCATTATCTGTAAAACAGAAACACAGATTCATGCAAATACCCAAATATACTTCTCAAAAAACACAAAAATACCTTAAATATCCTTTACATTTTAACATCATTAAGTGCTTATCTATGTTCCATATTGCATACTCAAAATATTGAACATCTTAAATATCAAAATGCATCTACTACATTTAAATGTTTCTCAAACTAGGACACTCATGAAGTTGTGTTTGGGTAGAGAGGAATGGGGTGGATTTCCCCAGGCAATACTGACCATATGCTGTCAGTAAATGTAAATACAAAATATTGTTTGGTACTTGACCTATGTATTAATACTAAATAAATCTTGAACACAAAACCAAATTAACAACTTTTTATTGTTTTTTAAACATTGCCCTAAAACCTAAATTACATCACATTACATTCACCGATATACCTCTTCGGAGAGCTCCTGTATTCGTGTCCTATCTTTGCTCTGATTGGTTGCTGTACTCTGCATGTCCACTTTCAGTCTCGTCAACAGTGTCTCTAGCTCTCCATACTCTGATCGTACACGATTCAGTTCCTTGGCGGTACGAGTGTAGCTTTTCTGTGCGTCCTCAAGAGCCTTGTCTTTAGCCCAGATCATCTCTTTACACTGGTCAATCTCTTTGTTTAATGCTGAACTCGACTTCTTCATTTTGGTCAACTGGAATGTGAAAATGAAATGTATCAGAAAAAGTTAATAAATTATTAGCAAGAGAAAGCTGATTTTTGAAAACATAGTGCAAAAAGCTGAAAGGGTTGTATTTCCATTTGATTATGAATGTGATTTCAAAAGAATCTAAAAAAAATATAAAGATGACTAAACAAATTTTATCACCAGCTTGATCTCTAAAAACATCAAAGAATTTTTGCTTAGTATTTCACACACTTTCATTTGAAACTTAACCTTAAATTACATCAAATCTAGTCATAAACCAATTTTGGACTTTCATTGATGGAAAAACATTTTTTGTTGTTTTTAGTAATTTTTTTGCATTTTAAAAATAATCTTGCTTCAAGAACTAGAAATACAAGACAAATACTTGTCACTTATGTTTGGAAAACCAGATATGAACCGTGTCCATGTCTTCTAATGTAAATATTTAAAATTAACTTGCCATTTGTTATGCTTAAGAAGTTCTTTAGACAAAAACATTCAGAATGTGATATGGCTGCAATAGGAATGTTAAAAAACTATGGGACTATGAACAATATTTTGACTTGTGACACTAACAAACATGCATATTTTGACACAAGTTGCTGCATAAATGCTTGCTGTGGTATAAACACCCATGATATTACAAATTCTTTTTAAAATTTTGGTAAAATTCATAATATACATGTGTAAATATAGTAATTATATGTTTAACGTATTGTGCTATAACTTATTGTGTTCATGAGGACAAGAAAAACTTTTTGATCCAAAAGTAAGCATCTGAGCTTCACAAACTATAACCTAATCATTTTTCATACCCTGATGAACATCAAAAATATATTGATTCCATCCTTAAACATACACAGCCATTGTAAATGATTTATCAGTTGTTTAAGGAACTTACCTCTTCAGAAGTGTTGTCAAGCCTTTTCCTGTAGTCAGAGAGAGTGAGCCTGAGATTCTCCAGGACAACAGATGGTGCTGGTGTCTTCTCTTTCTTGCTGTCTTTTCCTCCTGTAAACATAATGATTGTGTCAATTACATATTCAAGATATATTACTGATTTTAAACAGAAAACCGATGATGATTAACAAATATTTCTCTCTGCAATTCCATAATATAAGATTCAACTATTCCCACTACCATAAAGGTAACAGGCAAGTAAGAAATACTAACAAACTGGCAAAGGATAAACTCTTTACTCCTTGAGATATTACTGTTATTACACTGGTTAACAGTGTTAATCTAGATCTAGATCAGCTAGAAAATCTGTACCTTCCAATCAGGATCTACACTGTTCACTTTTAGATTCATTAGGTTATTTCTGACCAAGAACTGACCAGTGCAGATCCAAATAGCAAAGATGTGCCAGCTGATCTGGATCTACACTGGTTGTACACAGGAATAACAACCTGAATCTATGTTATAAAGGGTTATGTAAAACTGCTTACTAGATTGAATGTTCTTCTTCTGTTTGTTGTCTTCCTCAGCAGAGATCTGAAAGTTCTGCAGCAGTAATTCTAACTCTCTCATGCTGCCTCCATAGGTCTCCTCCAGGAAGATCTGTCGCTTTCTTGCCTATAAATGTTCAGTGAATGACAAGCCTGATTTCAATGTGTTTTTAGTTTTGATTTTTATTTAGCAACTAAACCACAGGTTTTTAACCCTTTCCTGTATAGATACACCTTTATTGCTAGGGCGAACAGTTTAGATCCAGATCAGCCGGCACATCCGTGCCATCTGATCAGAATCTAAACTGTTTGCTTTTTGATTCATTAGGTTATTACTGACCAAAATGCAACAAGTGCAGATCCTGATCAGACGGCACAGATGTGCCGGCTGATCTAGATCTACACTGGTCCCACATGAGTAAAACTGTGTATATATCAAGGAAAGGGTTAAACAAAGCCTGCATAATTTCCTTTATTTCTGTCATGGTTTGTGTCTGCTGGCTTTCCAGTTCCTAACCCTTACACAACAGGTGTGTCTAACTCAAAACTTGTCTATGATGAGACTTACTGCACTGTAGTTCCAAATTAACTATTTCTTAGTTGAACAAAATAAATAAGTTTACCTCTGTTTTGTTTTTATTTAATATCAGAACAAAATATTAATGTCAAATCAGAGCTACACCCAACTGAGACTTGAACTTTTCAATTGATAATCAGGAATTAGCATAAAGCAAGAAGCTTTAGGTTTATAGACTGGTTCCCTGTTGTTTTTTTTATTGGGACTTTATTTACTGTGCTATCATTTAATTTTGCGGGGATCAAATTTAGCATAAGAATTAAATGACATCTAGCAAGAATCAATTGGCACAGTTGCATTATTCACATAAAATTAAATAATCAGTGGTTAGATTTTAAACTCCTGCAAAATATAATGATATGGTAGTGCTAGATCAATTCCTTTTATTGCCACATGATTCAGCATAGGAATAGAAGATAGATAGTAAAGTAGCATACCTTAGACAATTCTTCCTTGAGTTCCAGGAAGTTTTTCTGATGGACCTCGAGCTCCTTGGACAGACTTCCAATGGTCGACTTCTTGTTATCTACCTCATTTGTTAGCTGCTTCTTTACAGAACTATGCTCTTTTTCTAACCTGTAAAACAGGGACACAGGTTTTGATTTCAAGATGATAGGAATTACCAGTAGTTTACTTTCATCTGTTAAGCCTTTAGTACATACATTACATATTTCTATAAGTTGCAAAAGAACACATCAATGTTTAACCCTTTATTCTATATATTGGGTTTTTATCGTGTGTGCCACTGGTGTAGATCCAGCCCAGCACATCAAGCAAACATTGTTTGCTTTTTGTTCAGAAATAAGTTAATGAATCAAAAAGCAAACAAAGTAGATTCTATTCAGAAGAGTGGTCTGTCTACTAAATTAACCTATTGATAACAGCCATATCCCATTTAGTAAAGTTTGTTCCTATGATTTTTAAACCCTTCTCTTAATTGCCTTCTTCTGTTACTATGAGGTTATACCAAACCCTAGCCAGTGTTTGTCTCTGTTGTGTCTAAAATGTCTTGTTTGCAGTTATATTATATTTTAAATGTCTTTGATTAACTACTGGGCTGAAGGTTATAAAGCTGAGATTGGAAACCAGTCCCAAATGTCAAGCATCTGATTGGCTGAAATGGCGACTGGTCGTTACTTTTTGCCAACAGAAATCTGGGACATTATCAGTGGTTCCATTTGACCCAGGAGATGACCCTTTGACTCTTGAAATTTCCAAACAGCCTCATTTTGACCCCTATGATTTTTAGCTGAAGGGTCATTTTTTCCTTAAATTATGGGCATTTTGGCTAATAATTGGCAGATTCCCTTAAACCTTGATCAAAATGACCCTTGAGACTCAGCAGCTAGTGGAACCCCTAATTATAAAAATCTGAAATAAAACATCAATACATTAAGTTGTGACAACAAGAATAACACAACAAGATTTACCTTCCTAACTTTTCTGATAACTGTTTATTGGTTCTTCTTTCATCTTCAAAAGAAGTTTCTAGTTCTCTGAAAAAAAAAAGACATTTGTAACATGATGGTATTTTATTTATATACTTACTCAATATACATAATTTTACAAGTTCATAAACTCTCATGTAAAGTTAAGGGCCTAAGATAATACAATGACCACTGCTAGTGACACCTAAAATGAAAAAGCAAACTGGTTTAAGTCAAGTCTACAACTGACCAATCACAAACTACAAGACTGAAAACTTCACAAATCTCTTTTTTACGAACGTGGGTCCTGGCCCCGAATTGTAATACTGAGAATAGAGACAAACCTCAGATCTAGCAATATGACTGGTTAAAATTCAGCACAGAACTGACCAATGGGTAGCTGGACATCTGAGATTGGTTTATATACTTAGTTTTATAACCTTGGAGCAGGTTTATTTGTTAGACGAACCGGTAAACATTATTTAAAATCTCATAATGATTGATGAGCGACAAAATGTTGTGGTCTTTCATCTTGCTGCCTGTCCTTGTGAGCAACAGACTGTGAAGAGAACAAGGGTCAGGCTACTTACTTGATTTGTTTTGAGAGTCTATCAATGGCTTTGTTGGCCTCATTGTTGGCAGACTTTTCAACATCCAAAGCTCCTTCCAGGTCTCGTACCCGTAACTGTAATATGAATTGATGATAATGATTGTGTTTGTGCTGTTTGAGACTGGATTTTAGCATTCAAAATGTTAAGTCCTGGATTTTAGGTATCTACATCTGACTAATATATTTTCTATAAACCAAATCTAAATGAAAACAGCATCTCTTCACCAGAAAGTTATCCGGAGGTAGCACAAAATTACTCTGAACTAGATAATTGAAGATAAATCACTAAGAACTAGGTATGCAGCTTCAGTGGCTAAAATAACTTGCCTTTTAACGGTAATGTTAACATACTTAGCTAACTGACAGT
This sequence comes from Corbicula japonica, assembly GCA_038501625.1. Taxonomy (NCBI): domain Eukaryota; kingdom Metazoa; phylum Mollusca; class Bivalvia; order Venerida; family Cyrenidae; genus Corbicula; species Corbicula japonica. The sequence goes on along the minus strand of JAZAYU010000097.1, from coordinate 2,213,512 downwards.
CTCTGAATAAGTTTATCCTGTTTTGGATAGGATACACCAGATACACTTTTTTATGTGTGTGTGCCTAGGGTATACCCAGATCCAGATCAGATGGCATGGATCAGATGGCATGGATGATCTGGATCTGCACTGGACACATCTTAGTCAGTAATAACCTAATTAATCTAAAACAAACAGTGCATATTCTGATTAGACGGCAGGGATGTGCTGGCTGATCTGGATCTATGTTGGCTGATCTGGATCTACACTGTTTGCCAAAGGGATACAGTTGTCCTGTACAGATGCAGCAAAGTTATAATGTACGGATAATTTACCTGTACAATCTCCGAGTTAAATTTAGTTTCCAGGTGAGCAGCTCTCTCTGACTCTATGCTCTCCTCTGTTGCTCGAAGACGCTGTAGGGCTGTCTGCAAAACAATAGATACAAGAACACTGTATGAAACAACAGAATCAGTAGAACTGGCTTATGCTCCCCAAACCGTACAGTCACTAGCTTGAACAAGAGGGTCAGAAAATGTGCTTTTGAGTTAAGTTCATAGGCCTGTACATACATCTTCACTTCTTTTATCTTTATACATATACCCGCCAAAGCTTCATTTAGTTCTTTTCAACAATTGATTAGGTATGATCTGACTTAACCCTTTCCTCCATATATACGCATTTTTACGCATGAGCGACCAGTGTAGATCCAGATCAGCCTGCAAATACGTGCCGTCTGATCAGGATCTGCACTGGTCGCATTTTGGTCAGAAATAACTTAATGAATCAAAAAGCGAACAGTTTAGATCCAAATCAGACGGCACGGATGTGCCGGCTGATCTGGATCTAAACTGTTCGCCTTAGCAATAAAGGTGTATCTATACAGGAAAGGGTTAAAGTGATAATTCTGCAAATACAAAGTTGCAGTTATGGCTTCTGGTACACTGGAAATCTTCTTATTATTTCAAGTTTCATTTTCTTTGATTCAGTAGTAGTAGATACAATTGTTATTAAAAAAACTCCAGTGATAACTCTGGAAATAAGAGTTATTATTTATTGTTTTTGTTCACTTCCAATCTTTTAAATATTTTATAATTCTTCCAGGTTTCACTATGACTATTTTCCCTCCAACAGTTTTACCAGATGGGCTTTTGATAAGCTCTTTTATATACTACTCAAAATTTGATAAGGATCAATTAAAAGATTGTGTTTTTTCCTTACATAAGGTTGCAACAATAAAATATTTGCTGTGGTTCTGAATTTTTTTTCATTTGATATCAGCTTTGTGCCAAAAAAGAATGAGCCAACAAAGTGTTGAAGTTGAGCAGCAGTTGAAACCTATAGTGGCAATAATTTGGGATAAAACGGAAAGCGATCCTTATCAAATTTTGAGTAGTATATAAAAACAAAAAGGAAATAACTTGGCAAATATGAATGGCAGACATTTTGCTCTTGTGCATTTAAAATTTTTTCATTGTCAACAATCATTCTTCTAAATTTTATTTAGCCTTCATCAGTTTTAGCAAATAAGCTTTTTTACGTTAAAAAAAATAAAAGGGAAATAATTCTACTAAAACTTGAGGAAGAGTTTTTGCAGAAAGCACATCTCACTGCTCTAATCATTATTCTTAGTTTCATTATGTTTCTTTAAGCAGTATCATATAATATGCTCTGGATAAGCCTTTTCTATAATGTAATCTAATAGAAATAACTCTGTAAATGCTTGTCTACAAATATTTACCAAATAAGACAAACACAAAAGCATTCTAGAATATTACTAAATATGACTTTTGAATCAGGCAGATTAACTTAATTGCATATAAATCAGCCAAGTGTTTCAAATTTAAGATTTTTCAAATGTTAACAAAATCATGATCTATAATGATTTTTGTGCAAACTTGCAATTATCACTTACACTTAAATAACCCCAGATTTCAACTGATAAACCTTTGGACGATATATCTCATAGATACTTTGAAAATAAGACAACATCAAGATAATTTTGCTTCAAAACTGATTATATCTTAAAAAGTAAATAATTTATGCTGATAACAAGGCTAGTAATCAAACTGGTCAATGAAAATGAAATCAAAATAACATACTTCAGTTTATATTACAGCAAGAACAATTAGAATAAAATCTAAATAAAAGGAGATAATAAATTTGATCTTCCTAAACATGAAACATAAAGTAGCTTTAACAAATTTACAGAAACTAGTTTAGCAAGTATTTGGAACATTTTACTACTAATTAATTATAAAATGTTAAGCCATGGCTAATTTCAACCGTTCAGTGCTTGTATCTTCAGATGAAGTGGAGGAAATTTACTGTGAACCATGTAGTCAAGGTGGACTTTCTGCTATAACTGAGGGATACTGTGTGGACTGTTCAGAATATCTCTGTGTTCAGTGCTACACAAACCATAAGAGGAACAAGACTTTTCAAAACCATGTTCTTCAGGACAAAGATTCCATGCCAATTAAAGCTGTCACTGTAACAAAACTTCTGGATGTGTGTGTTGAGACATGTAACAATCATTCCAGTAAAACAATCAAGTATTTCTGTGAGACATGTGACCAGCTTGGCTGCCATGCTTGTATGATTGTCGACCATCGTCAATGTAACAGTGTCAAACACATCCCAGACATTGTGAAAAAACAAATAAATAATGCAGAATTCAAGATATTTGAAAACTATATGCAATACATTGGACAGAGACTAATTTATAATAAAAATAAAATAACATCCAACACAAATGCCAATTCGGAGCTGAAAACTCTTGCCCTAGAAGAAATCAAACAACAATGAGTTATGATAAACAGATTCTTTGATGAGCTCGTGAAAAACATTTATGAGAAAATTTCAGATATTGAAAAACAGAACACAACAATGCTGAAGGCTGCAACTACTAGATTAAACACCCTGCAGAATGAATTTGATCAGTGCCCAAGGTTATAAAACTGAGCATGGAAACCAGTCTCAAATCTCAAGCATCTGATTGGCTGATATGGCGACCAGTCACCATTTCAGCCAATCAGATGCTTGAGATTTGAGACTGGTTTCCAAACTCAGTTTTATAACCTTCAGTCCTGATTGAAGCTGATATTGAGGCAAAGAAGAATGGACAAAACTGTAAGCTATTCATTGCTATGACAAAAGGCAAGAAGAAAATGATAACAATTGAAGAACAGCTTGATGAATTGTTAAATGAAACAAGAATACAAAGATACACAGTACTTCCTTCAGAACAGATTGAATCTATGATGAAGACCACAACAGAGATATGTTGACTGACAACAGCCAGACTGGAGTGTGAGATACAAACTAGGACTGATAAAAAGAAGCCAATGATAACTGACCTCACCATGGTACGTGACCACTTTTGTGCTGCTATTGATGACAACAATTCAGTGAAAATAAATGACACATGAAATAATACTGTATCTTCTGAGATGAGACTTCTTTATGTTGAAAACCTTTGGGGACTGACCACGGTAAATGACAACAGGGTTTTCTATGTATCAGCTTCTGGTGTTATCAAAAAGACAACAAAGAAAATTGGTGATACACCATGTTCTTTTAATCTGGCTTGTAGTAAGGATGTCTTCTTAGCAGCTTCAACAACAGATATTTATATGCTTCAGAGTGATGAAAAAGTTAAAACAATAACTCGAAAATATGACCCAAAGGGTGTTATACTATTTCAATGTCTGATAGGTATAGCTCTTAGTCCAGATGGCAGGACAATTTACTGCACTGATGCCGACAAGCACACTGTGATCAGTCTGACCTTGGAAGGAAAGGTCAAGGCCACATACAGGGATGATAAATTAAAGAATCCAGGTGGCATTACAGTGGACACTAAGGGCTATGTATATGTTTGTTGCAGCGGAACACGTTGTATTTATCAGCTGATTGATGACCTCAGCAAAGGTCAGATTCTCATCGCAGATTTCTGGAATTACAGAATAACTTTTTCAAGCCCTAAGAACAAACTTTACATAAGTTCTGATAATATTGTCAGTGTGTATGACTTGAATGATATGTAGATAGACCATCTATTAAGATAACTTATAGATCAGCTTACTGAATAAATGAACTATAGATTCTTTAGCAGTTTTAAACAATATCAGAGATTCCAAAATTTTTGGCAAGCGGCACATCGTCCAGTTTTGAGCAAAAAAGTCTGATTAAAATTTCAAAATTTGTGAATAAATTGGTCATGATTATTAAAAGAATGTCTGATTATCTATAAAAGATTGTTGTAAGTGGCCCATAAAATCACCCTAATTTAGAAACATATTCACAGTTCAAGTGCATAATCAACAATAAACCTATTAATTGTTTATTACACAACTAAATGATAAGCAAATAGCCTTTGGGAAATGGACAATCTAATTTGGAAAACGGGCGAGTTTAATTCATTAAGGATACATAGATATGTGGCTGGGTGATGAGAGATGGGTGATAAATAAATTTATGGACCACTGTAATGTTTCATGTGGAAATTTAAATGTCGCATTGCTTGATCATTGTAATTAATGTTAAGAACAAGAGACTGTTGAAGATGGGTGATGCTCCCTGAATAGGTTAAAAAAAAACAGTTAAAAAACAACAGTTAATTGTAAATCTATGAATGTGAATTTTGTCAAATATTCATTCGAGGAGCTAAAACAATATTTCTGTCAAATAATTTTAAAATGCGAATTAAAATAACGAAGTTATGGGCTGGATGTGATTTTGCTTCAAGGTCACACTCTGACCCACCTGTTTTGAACTGTAATGTCACATTTGAAATGCATGTGATGCTTTGTGTATTACAAAAAAGATGTTGATCACGGTTAACTTCAAATGCTGTGTGCTGCTCTAAATATAATCTGGGATAGGCAGAAATTCAGATTAACAACTCTGCCTGAAATGCTTTATGTATCAACTCCAACCTACATAATTATAATCCAGAAAATACCTTTAGAACTAATTTAGTTTTTGAACTATTTCCTTTTGATTTATAAGCAAGTCAAAGCTGATTCAATCCTACACAGAATGTGTTTCCATACCTCGAGATCTTTCTTGGCCCGGTCTTCTCTCTCTTTACAATACTCCAGCTCTGTGACAGTCCTCCTCAGGTTGTCCCCTTGATGCTTTTTCTCACCTGTAAACATATCCTTAGTATATGTGGTGGAACTGGTGTGTCGGTATACACCGCTACACTATGACTATTTTAACATCACAAAGATGATTTAAAAACAAATAACCTTAAACTATTTGGGTGTTCAATTTAACAACTATGCAGGCCTCTTGTCCTTTTCAGAACCAAAATTAAGTATTTGTGACAAGATCAAAGTACAGAACGGGGCATTTCTCTGTCAAATATGATTATGATTTAAAGAAGTTGGCTTCATCACAACCCTGTTGTCATAATTAGTAAGTCTGATGAAGAATTATGAAGCAATGGCAAAGTTATTGGCAGAAAACAAACTTGTTCATTGGCTCATATAAAATATACAGAGTTTTACTTACTGTCCAAATCGTGAAGCTTTTCATTCAAATCTGATATGTTACTGTAAAATACACAAAAATGTCGCTTAAATACATCTTGTAGATTACATAACAGTCATTGATTCTACAGCCAATAAAAATATTCTCGATGTTTCTGATGGTATTAAAAAGCTCATATTAGGCTTTACTTAAAAAATAAAAACTGAATTCTAGCATGAAAAAATTGTTTAACTTAATAATTATGATACAGAATGTCCCCATAGAAACAACTAGCCTCACTGATTCCATTCTTTACAACTACTAACACAATGTCTCTTAAATCTATAATCCAAAAACATGAAATGAAAATAGGAAACAAGATTGTGTATGGCTAGAAACTTGTCGTTTATATTGATAATATATTACAATTTGTCAAAATGCCATAGGTAAAACAAAGGGTGGCTGAACTCATTGTGTTTTACAGTACAGTCAAACCTTTATTCAAAGAGCACTCAGAGGAAAACACAAAAAGTGCTCTTTGAAGAAAATGGTCTTTGTTCAGAGGTGAATTTGTTCTTTAAATCTGTAGAAAGACAAATAAACTGTGGTCATTGTTTACAGGGGGTCTTTGTTTACCAGTGGCATTTAGCACAGGTTTGACTGTATTTGAACCCTGGCAGCATAACTACAATATTACCTTTCATGTTGTTGAACAAGAGTTTCAAGTTTGTCTTTTTCACCTTGTAAAACTTCAAATTCTGCTGAGTTCTTTGATAATTCAAGATCCTAAAATCAATCAATACAAAGAAATACAGGTTTGCACATACCGAACAACTACTAGTAGATATCTGACAAATTGTTCATACCTAATTTATCCATTAATTCATCTTCAATGAGGTATCAGCTTTTATCGCATGGGCAAACAGTATAGATCTATATCAGATGTCAATTCCATTCTGTCTGATCTGGATCAACACTATTCACTTCTTGGTCAGAAAATAACTTAATGAATATAACAGCAATCAGTGTAGATCCTGATCAGACAGCACAGATTTGCCAGCTGATCTGGATCTATATTGTTTGCCCACATGGTGAAGGTGTGTCTACATCATCTAACCACAAGGTTTACATGAAACAGAGCATAGAAACATTTTGATTTTTCCAAATAATTGCATAAATATGAAATATAATTAAATGTTCATAGATGCAATGTCTTTGGCATTATTTGCTTTATAGTCAAGATCAACATTTTTCATCATGAATTATAACCCTAAATGTAGAGAAATTTTATAATAAAAAGGAAACAACTACAATCTGATAACAAATACCATGGACAGGTTCTATATCATACAATAAACACAATCTTCTGATTTGGGGCACGTCACGGGAAAAGGTAGCTTCGGTCATTTTAATGATATTTTAGTTTGACTAAATTGAGAAAGAACTTACAACTCTTAATCAATTTACTATAACTAAAATGTGATTTTGTTATAAATTTCGACAATAAAATGGTATTTTTGTCGTGAAATGCATAATAAATTATGTCGTCTGCATAGATTTATGACGTCATTTCAAAGATTGACGTCAACTGTCGGAAGGTACCTTTTCCTGTGACGCACCCTATTTAATAGCAGATAATTTGCAGAAAAATAATAAAGGGAGATAACCTTGAGTTCAATGTCTCTCTTGAGTTGTCTTTCCCTTTCTTCCTGAGAATCTCTGGTTTGTTGTAAGGCTTCCTCCAGTCTCTTTATCTCATCACCATACTCTGTTAGTTTTTCTGCAAATAAACAATAAAACTTTAAATAAACTATGAGCTAGATTTATTTTCTTTTTGTCTCATTTAATTTTACTTGCAAGTTGTATTGTTCTTTCAAGCAATTTTTAAACAAAAATAAGATGTATGAAACAAACATTAGAGACAGTCCAGAAAGTCAAAAAATAGTACAGTAAAGCCCCTCATTACGGACACTCGATATTACAGGCATCCCAGTATTACGAGCGATATTTTAAAGAACAGACGTTTTCTCTTCTTAATGATTCAAACCCACAATTAAGGACAACCTGCTATTAAGGAAACTTTCCCTCAGTCAATATAGGGGTTTCACTGTACCTTCATTTGTCAACAACACAATAATCAAAGAGCATGTTGTTGTTTTTTTAATTTCGCCAACATTTCATGGAATTTGGGGTATTTTTGTCTATGAAAACATCAGAGCATTAACTAGAATTCTGTTAAATAGATTGAGTGTTTTTGAAAAAATCAGACTTACAATGTCGAAACTCTTCAAATACAGTACTGTTTTTTCTAAGGAAACTGATTTTCAAAATTCAACACAGTCATTTGTTGTACATATTTATTTCATAATTTAGGTTTCAAATGTGTAGTGCAAAACATCTATATTCCCTTCAAAATTCTGTATCAGACAGAAAAGTTTTGTGCTTATCCCTCAATAAGGAAAGTTCATGGACAAATGACTACTCTTAAGCCACCTGGAAATATTAATGCATGGGCTGCATGTGAAAATCAACAAACAATTTCCATTCACTTACGTTTTAGTTCATTATTGGTCTCTTCTAGCGTGGTCTCCTTGCTGGCGGCCGAGTGTTTCTGCTGATTCAAATCTCGCTTTGTACGAGTCAACTCAAACTCCATATTAGCTTTAGTTGCCTCCCCTTTCTCAAGACTGGCTCTTAATTTAGCAATCTGGCTTTCCAGTTCTGCCACCTACAAAGTAATACCACTTGTTCATAAAATTTTTAAATTGAAACAGGCTATCAACCATTAAGAGTTTTATTCAATCTTTTCTTTCTGTGTTAATTTCTAAAACTTTACATTGCAACATTTCTGTAATGAAGTAAAATACACCTTGTAAAAAATTAGCTACCAAAAATTAGTTTATGGCTTATTCTCGTTTGACTTTATCTCCCATATTCGGTCATCTTCCCAATGGCAAAATATTTTTTTCCCAATTAGAGAAGAAAAATTCTCAACTGAATCAATACATATACATAAATTTCTGAAAAAATAACAACACGTTATCTGTGTCATTTCATTAATAAAATATTATAGGTTGTTAGTTTGTGAGGCATAATTTGTTTCTTAATTTCAGAAATTATTTGTAGTATTGAATATGTGTAAAATGTTTTATTCCCCAATGATGCAAAGAAATCTCCAATTTCTGACACAATGGCATGATATTTCTCAATTCCAGGGATATGGGGTCATATTCCCAAAATGGAGAAAAATGCCCTGTAGTTGGATAGCTTTCTCCACATATGGAAGCCTTCAACTTCTGGAAGTTAAATGTGATTGCTTCCAACACCAGAGAGGTTTCGCAAATCAGTATAGACACAGAAGGTACTATAAATTTCGATTTCAGTTAGATTTCGGCTTGCAATCAAAACATCAAACGTGTTGCACGGCGACTGATTTTGCCGTTGAGAAATAGCATGAATGTTTAATTGACAGAACCCTGATAGGGTTTCCACTAGCTGCCAAATCTCAAGGGTCATTTTTATCATTTCGGGGGTGTGTGTTTCTGCCAATTAATAGCCTAAATTTAAGCCTTATTTAATGAAAAAAATACCCTTCAACTAAAAATCATAAGGGTCTAAATGAGGCTTTTTTGAAGTTTCAAGTCAAAGGGTTTTCTCCTGGGTCAAATGAAACCCCTACACTGCTAATAGTTAATAAAACCTTCAGGTTGGTTCACTTCAAGCCACACCTTTTGTTATTGCTACAGTGTTTCGTTCAAATCTTCAGAAAGCCACATTTTCAGTTCGAATAAATCAGCACTAACAAAATTTGATTGACAGCAAAACGTAATTTGGAATTAAAAGGCAACATCTTCTTAAAGGAGCAGCAGATCTAACAGTCATTGAATGACAAAAATCATGATCAGCATCTTGTCGCTCACTGGGTCAGTATCTAATTAAAATCGAAATTTGTAGTACCGGTAATTTGGTCCCCAAACAGAAGACAATTTTTCAATTCAGAGTAGGCAAAATAGTTGTCTTTACAAGCAGGAGACTTGTATGTCAAATGAAAGATGTCAGCAGTATGATATGGTCAGTTACATAAACCCTTTACTCCATGCCTGTAGGTTATATAACTGAGATTGGAGACCAGTCACCATTTCAGCAAATCAGATGCTTGAGATTTGAGACTGGTTTCCATGCTCAGTTTATAACCTAGGGCATATGTAACACCAGAGTAGATCCAGATCAGAAGGCACATCCATGCCACCTGATCTGGATATACACTGGTCAATTCTTGGTTAGAAATAACATCATGAATCTAATGGCAGTGTAGATAATGATCAGATGGCACAGATATGACTGCTGATCTGGATCAACACAGTTTGCCAATGGGATAACAACCATATCCAATAGAGTAAAGTGTTATATGGTGCATATTGGAAAACAATTTACTAAGGCCAGACCTTTTATATTTTTCGTCTTACAAAAAATCCCGACCCTATTTTTTCAAAAATTGAAAAAAAAATAAAATCTTGATTTCCGAATTTTTTTATTCTGAATGTACCCATTTGGTACTAAAACCGGAAAAAAAGCAAAAGTGAATGAGTATGAACCAAACGATGGAATCGGGAGCTTTCCATTTGTGCTGACTTGTTTACTTTACACAATTTAAAATGGATTATTTTAAAAAACAATCCATGTAAACAGTTCACTTTTATTATAGCCGCCTCTACGGCGCAGCAAACGTTTTTAAAGCAACGTCAATTTCGGGGCGGAAAAGGGTATTCTTGAAAGCAAGAAATGATGACACCAATGGTTCAATTTTAAGTTGTTACATCCGCGATGAAAACGTTTTAAAAACTATATCTGGTTCACGTGATGGCTCATTTTCGGCAGAAAAAACTGAGATTGAAACCATCAAGTCTTTAAGGATGTATGAATGCATATTTGTGCTTATACTCTTGTGTTAATAAGCTAATTTTTATTTAAAAGTGAAAAGTTTGCTTTACCAAAATATTGTGTTGAGTGAAAAAGCTGTGCACATGAGACAAGGCTTTGAGATTACTTGTGATGGCTGTATACATGAACAGAAGCCTCAATCACACAATTGCAGCATAAAAAATGTTAAAATAAACCTTTTTACAAATTTTTATCCTGTAATATATTGTTTTGTCAGTAGTAAGAGGTAATCTAAATAAAAGCAAACTTTTACAAAAGAGGTTTGAAAGTTGATTGTAAATGACAGTCACATCGTTATCTTTTTATTTTATTTTTATATCAACCTACCGTACTCATTTTTTTCAAGACAATTCTTGTAACACTAAAAATAAAAAAAGTGTGGCCTAACTTTTACTTCAAAACACTTAACTACCAAATGTGGCTGCATGCATATTCAACTTAACCCTTTCCTCCATATATGCACATTTTTACGCATGTGCAACCAGTGTAGATCTAGATCAGCCACAACATCCGTGCCATCTGATCAGGATCTGCACTGGTCGCATTTTGGTCAGAAATAACCTAATGAATCAATAAGTGAACAGTTTAGATCCTGATCAGATGGCAATAACAATAATAAGAACAATATCAACTGTTAACCTCTCTGTTAGCTTTAGTGGCTGCCTCCAACCGGTCTCTCTCCACAGAGTTCAACCTCTTCCTCAAGTTTGATACTGTATCTGTTCAGATAACATAAAAAAATTATATGAAAACATCTAAGCTTACTGCTACAGTTTGTCAACCAGTTCTGGTTAATTCATATATTAATTGTAAACAAAATTATACTAAAACATTAATAAGAACTTTGTCTTTTGTTTGATTATAAGCAAAATATCTTACCTAAAAGATGCTGAATTTATTTTGTCTACGCATTTATTAACTTTTACATATATAACATTTACTTATAGACTTATTTAAACCAGTTCCAGTTAATTTAAAGGAGTATGATACAATAGTTTACGCGCATATTTCTGCGCAAGCGCTAATATTTTCGACAAATTGTTTCAACAGTTCAGTTTTTCATCCAAATCATTAATTGAATGTTACTTTCATGTGAAAATGACTGATGTTAATTTTGATACTCTTGAATTTTTAACCAAACAGAAAATACTTTCATGTCAAATATCTAAGAAAATTGCAGCATCCGGTTTGAATTTGTGTCATATAAAACATATAACTTGCTGTCTCTCGTGGTGGGTTAGATGGATTGTCTCAGCTGTTTGGTGAGAAACTTGACATAGGCAAACCTAGATTATAACATCTCTTAAATCTGTTGTTCAGAAATAATTGTATAATTACTTAATGGATCATAAGATTTAGGGATTGTTGTATGATTTTCATTCATTATCAGATATAGGTGTTTTTTCGATATGTATGGAAACTTTGGCAACACTTAGGGCTGCATTTGTGGGAATTGTGTGAAAGAAATGTGGTAACTGTAATGTAATTCTTGATAAATAAATAGTTATTTCTTTCAAAATATGAAATTAGTTTTGATGAGCATGTTATAAAATTATTTATACATGTTATGATGGATATTTGTAGAATTGCATCAAAATTAGAGATATTTTTTACTTATATGACCAACTTTGAAGGAATATAGTAAAATTTTAAGCCTGGAAGCCCCTGTTTTTTTTTGTTTTTGTTTTGTTTAGAAATATATACTGTGTCATTTTATGGAGTTTAAAAAAAATCTGTCCGTTACAAAAAAGATATATAGGTTTTTTTTCCAGTCAGGGACTGAATTTTCTCCCTTTTTTGTTGGATATTTTGGTCATTTTCAAAGTTTTTTCTTCAAATATACAAAAACATCTCACATAATTCCATCCAAAACCATACATACACATAATACCAAACAAAAACATGCATAGATATAAGGTGTTGATTAGGAATTCCAGATGTAACAATCATTTAAAAGATATATGTGCGTTTTCTCAAAATCCCTTCAAAATGGCCGTATAGAGGGGTCTAATAATGAGCGATTACTCAAAAACAAGCGTGGAAAGCTATATTTTTCTTTATATCATTTTGTTTGTGAAGGAATTTTCTTTAATTGTGCAAAGTTTTAAAAAATTCTGTCCGTTAGAACTTATTGTGATATACTCCTTTAATTTAAACTTGATAGACATGTCTCCGAGTGAATTTTGACTGTCTAATTTGATAGCTGTATACTGGCTTTGACAAACCTAATTCATTTTTACACATTTTCTGTCTAAGGGTGCAAAATAATATTAAAGTAATGTGATATAAATAAAAAAAAACAAGTCTTTTGCTATCATTTATTTCTATTAATTACAGTATTAACAAATGCAAATAAGCACTCATGATATCACAAGTTCCATTTCAGAGTCTTTAGGTGTTGCAATTAGTTTAATAGTTAATCTGAGTTAACATTACAACCATCATTTTATGGGATAGAAATATTATAATCATGTGGTGGCACAACACCACCCCTCTTCATGTGGAGTTAGCCATCATGGGTAGCTAGGTACTGGTGACCCATTAGCTCCTGATAACATTATACCATCATTGTTTAGGATATCTTTGATGAAGGGTGCAAAAGACATTCAGACATGACCAAAATTAAACCACCTTCATCCTCCAGCTTATGTGTCTTTTTTCCTTAGTATCTGTTCTAACTAATTTATACTGATGTTGTTTTATCTTTTTATTTTATGAATTTAGAATTTTTAAAGCTTTCATTTTGTTAATGCTTTATGGTTAGTAATTTCTAAAGATGTGAGTGAAATAGCAAATACCTCACAAATAACAACAACAATTTAAATAAACATATGACCTTGTTCTGCTTGAAGATCAGCTGTGACTTGTTTCAGCTGCAATTTGAGCTGGTTATTTTCAATACGGGTCCTTCCTGGATCTTCTGGGCCTGGGGACATGGTCAACATCTTCCAGTCTCTTGACACGTCTGGGGTGTATGACATGTCACTTTTCTCTCCCTTTTTAATAAATGCAAAAGCTTAACCCTTTCCTCCATAGACACACCTTTAATGCGTGGGTGAACAGTTTAGATCCAGATCAGCCGGCACATCCGTGCCGTCTGATCAGGATCTAAACTGTTTGCTTTTTTATTCATTAGGTTATTTCTGAACAAAATGCAACCAGTGCAGATCCTGATCAGAAGGCACAGATGTGCCGGCTGATCTGGATCTACACTGGTCGCACATGCATAAAAATGTGTATATATGGATGAAAGGGTTAACCTGTCTTCGGTCAGAGGCTCAAAACTTTATCTGCGGGTTAAACTTATCTATGGTTAATTCTGTACAGAAAAAATCATATTTCCTCACTTTAATTTTATGCATCTGTGTACATAAAAATAATAAGTAAATCTATCTAAGTCATAAAGAGGTATTCCAAATATTTTATTATGAAAAATTACAAGTACCGATGTACCAGTATGTACAGACAATTTTATAATGAGCTAATTATGCATACATATATTCAAAATGTAACCGAATTGTAAACAGATTAATTACCGAGTCAAATTAATTTTATTTAATCAGAACATTTGAAAAATATGGTAATTGTGATGTAATTGATCACTTGCTTTCAGCAAAGAATATGTAATTTAATCATTACATTTTCCCAAGTGATCGCCCGAGATCTGATTTCATATAACTTTCCTTATTAATTTTGGAAATTTAAGACCTAGTTGATTTAAACAGAGTTTTGAACAACTGCCTTGTGGTGTTAACTTTAATTAGGTTCTTTTTCCAGAAAGAAAGAAACAGGAATCAGCCTCATTTTCAAGGGTTTCTGCTGCTATTACCTAGCATATAGTTAACAACTTTTCCCTTGTTTAAGGGATAAGTTGAGGACAACTGGCAGAATATTTCTTAGCTATTCTCTGAGTAGGAGCAAACAGGGAATGACAGTAAAAGCATTCTGATATATCAGCCTTCTTTCCTTAAATAAATATACAGTGTTTACCTGGTATACCATGCAATCCTAAATCTGATGAATTTTTGTTAGATGTTAAATCTGAAGGGTTGTTTTAATCATTTTTATGGGATTCTGTTAAGAAATAGATAAAATACCCCTAATTTAAGGAAAATATTACCCTTTCGTTAAAATTGCAGGGGTCAAATTTAGAGGTTTTGGAAATTTTGGATCTACACTGGCTGCACATGAGTGGTTGACATAATTACCTTTCCGAATGAGTAATGGTATGATCCATCATGGTAACGCAGGATATCTTCACTCTGTTGTGAATCATCCTGATCTGTGAAACCAACATCCTTAGTCCTCTCCTCATCAGCAGATGCCATTCTATGTTCTAAAATCAAACACATTACAAATATAACATATAAAAAGGGGTTGTGACAGAATATTCAAACATTTGAATATTCAGTTTGACAATGTATATTTGAATACAGTTATTCAATGTTATTAATGTTTTCTTTGAAATTGTGATGACTGAGTTACTTTTCCTTGATTTTCTGTGCATATAACATGGTGGCAAATAACTTAGGGGTTATGGAGAGAGCCTTTGGAGGTGTCGAGTGCATCTAGATGTGGTTGATTTATACAGGTTAGCTCTAAATATATTAGTTGTTCAATTTGCACATATTTTCCCTAGCCAAACTATTTGTGCGCAACAAGGGCTTTTCTATACATACGATAGTCGCCCTTTGCGTACATCCCAGTTTCTATTCAAAACAATGCGGAAAATTTTCCTTCTATGTCAGTATGCCAGCGACAAGAATCCATGTCCCCAACTTTGACAGCTTCAAATAGTTTTTTAAACCCTATGTATCTTTAAAAAAATTGCATCACTAAAAAGCTTACTCCAAACAAAATTATTAAACGTAATACTTTATAATTAACTTGTTTTTTATGCAAAAAAACTTTTAAATCTCCGCCCATGTCAACGCAATTTCCAACTAGCAGTATTGCTAGATGGAATAGTTTTTTTTAAATATTGTACAAGTGACATAGTTTTAATATTTTAATCACAGGTTGACTACAGTGGAGATCCAATATAACGCGGCCTGTGTGGTCCAGACCCGTGTTATTATCGGATCTGCTATACTGGAGGGACAAAGGAACTTACGCTTATCATGAGTCCTTATATGGCGGATGTAATGTTACCCTGGATAAGCATTATAATACATGTACACAGTTATTTATCATTATGTTTTATCGGTATTTTGTCTGAAGTCTTCGGTTCCTGTATGTGTTCGGATACCAAAATTATTTTGCCAAAATAATTTTTATAGCCTCTTAAAAATGGGACACCGAAAACAACATATTTTATTTTCATCTCTAATTCATAAAACTAATATGAACTATATAAATTTCTGACTGTGCATTTTAATTTATGATGTTTACGTCTGATGTTCATAATTTTTATTACGAGTGAGAAATAACGTGAACGACGTATATTTTTAATCATGCTAATACTTGTCCATAAAATATCCAAGAATTGATACATGTACATTGACTAAAATCATCAAATTTAGAACTGCTATCAACACCTGTTTATTGACCTTTTTGATCTAAAATGTCAGTGATGGTTGTGTATTTAACATCAAAGACGCCGACGTCAACTTGAAAAGGTGCGCACCAACTTGAAACGGTGCGCACTACTAAAAAATCGATCAATACTATTGTACAAAAGAATTTCAACCCGTCACCAAACTATGATGATTTCATTTCTAAATCAGCTGATTCTTTGATTGACAGAGTATCTGGTATAATTATTGCTAATTTCTGATCAGGTTGTGTTTGCATCTGCAGTACTGGCCTTGCGCCGAATTGGCAGTTTGCAACTAATCTATTGCACCCCTATTTGCGAAGCCATTGCATTTTTTGTTGATTATACAACAATAGGATGTTTATTTAACAACTATGGAGTTAATTGCTTGACAAAGGTAAGCAGAAATTTCAAAGGAAGAAACGTCTGACAGGTGTTGACTTATTCTAGGCTTACCTTTAAGGACTTGTTAATTAATGTAGCCTGGAACGCTGTATTATCGTCGTACTTGTTTTATTTATCTATGATGCGTATGTATTTGAATATTAATTCATATTCTTTCAATTTGTAAAGAACAAATAACATCTAAACCCAATATTTACCATGAAATCAATGAGTTTTAGATATCTAGGTCAAAGCCATTGAGTGTTGATTTGCATGATTTTGGAAAGTTGTAGCTTTAACTCTAATTATTGTAGCTTTAACTCTAATTATTGCGGAAACGGCGTTCCATAGACAGATCTGTGACGTCATCAGTTTATATTGGAGACCGTCTGCTGGATATTATTTGACATTCATTTTGTTTGGAAAAAGGGGTAAGTCGAGGATTTTCTGTAGATTTAAGCAGAAATTTGCATGTTTTAATGAATTGTAGCAAAATCTTACATGGATTTGTGACATTTCCAAGAAAATTTAGCGATGTAATGGAGGGACAACTTCCATGTTATTGTTTACTCACATGAGAGTGTGGTAGGCGGTGCTATTTATGCAAACTACGAAATATTCAGAATACGCCGGTAATAGAGATGCGCCGATAATACCTAGTTCGAGTATACATGTATCTAAATGTTCGGGCAATTCTTTCTTTTAATAAAAATTCTCGTCTCTAAATATTTGTTCAGCTAGAAATTTTTTTTTCTGTCCGAAGACTTGGACAAAATACGGTATCATTTTATGGGAAAAAACGGGGTCCACAGATGGACCGCGTTATATTAGATTACGCGATATAGCGGATCGCGATATAGAGGAGCTCCACTGTATATGATAATTTTGATATGTGGAAGCACAAAAGGTTTGACAATACATATATCTGTATGTTAGAGACATTAAAATATAATTAATGACTTCAATCAGCATATGACATTATCAGTGAATGATACAGGATACATGCAACACAAGCATAAATTCTATGAATAAAAATGGTAACAGTATAACAATGGATCGCCTTTGCACAAACTGGTTCACCCAACTTAACAAAGCAAATAAAATCAACTTTAAAAAGTTACACTGAAATTTGAACTCTGCCGCTATATTTGCTTTAAATATATTGATATGATTTGCAAAAAATTCCTAATAAATGAATTCGCTGACAGAACAAAATGTCTAAAACATGTCCAGACTAGCCGGATGAAATATATGGTCATGAAATCGTGTCCTATATTAATTCAGCAAATATTTTTTAAAATGAGAGTTATCCTCTTTTGTTGTGCAGTGAATACCTTTAGCTGTCTTTAAAGTTTCTTTGACGAATACGGAGATTTATTGCGAAAACAGCTACATTCATTCAAAACATCGTACAAAGGCCGCCATACTGTTTATATAGCCACTTCCGGTTGTCAACCGTTTTGAATTCGAAATGGTTTCAATTATACGCATCGGACTCCCGTGTACCACTCTCTAACACTATCGGCTCATATACATTCACCTCTGTTATAGGCTGGGACTACTTTCAAATTGCCAGTGTACAAGCTGTCAACTGACAGGGTTGACTAACTTCCACAATACTACCACAACTATTTGTGCGCGACAAAGACTTTTCTATAAATGTGATGATTGTCCTTCGCGCACAACCCAGTTAGGCAGGGATATACGTAAAAAGTCCATTTCCGAAGTCGATGTGTGAATGAATGAGCCCGTGTACCATTATTTCTGGTGATTTTTGAGATAGATGATTGCGAATGTCTTTTAGATTTCTAAGCAGGGCATAAGCGATCTGACATTTCTTTCTGATATGAGTATCAAAATTTAGAGTGCTATCCATGTATACATCCGCAGATCTCTTACATGATCAACACACTTCACTTCACATCCTACGACACTAATGCTTGAGATGTTAGGTTTTTTTAGCTGATACTTAGTGGTTCTGTGTTGGAAGATGCATTATCAACAATAACTTTCATTGTCCTTTCAGTCAAATAGGATTTTACCCAGTTCAACAGAGTATCTTTAATACCAAAGTCATCATTAAGAATTTGAAGTACAATTGGAAGTTACCCCGTACAGTTTTTTCACATCACCCTCTGCCTCACTAATCTTTGATTGACAATACTTATTTCTCAATGTTTTTAACCTTTTTGTAAATATTTTCTGTCAATTTTGATTTGTCTTTCATGTAAATACTATCTATTGATTTTTTAAATTGCTTGAGAGATTTCAAATATCCAGAATACCATGGCACATTTGGTCTACAGATAACAGTTTTCTCTTTAAGTGGAGCATGTTTGTTAATTACATCCGAGAGGCCGTCGGTAAAGTCTGCAACAAGATCATTTACATTTGTTGATTCATTAATTCGTAGATTTAGTTCAGAGATTTCTTTCTGAAAACTTTCCTTATGTACAGATTTCCAGTTTCTATTTCTGACAGTTTTGACAACTAATGGAGGGCGACACTGTTCTACATAGCATACATATGTTCCAACCTCAATATTTCACGAAAACAGTTATGACAGGCTAAACTTACTTAAGAAACAATTACTTTTATCTATTTTTGCATGATTCTTACCAATTAAACCTTACATGTTATGGTTGCTTAGAAAACTGCGACAGAAATTGTGCATGTTTGTCATCTATGTGTAAAAATCTAAGTATTCGGTAAACAGGAAGTAGGTGAGCAAGGCACATAAAATCGCTTTACACCATATGGGACTATAGGATAAAGCAATATGCAAAACATCAGGCTGCTACAAGTTGTAGTTGCTTAGAAAACTGTGATGGAAATTGTGCATGTTTGTCATCTATGTGTACAAATCTAAGTATTCGGTAAACAGGAAGTAAGTGAGCAAGGAGCATAAAATCGCTTTACACCATATGGGACTATAGGATTAAGCATTATGCAAAATATCAGGCTGCTGCATGTTGTAGTTGCTTAGAAAACTGCAACGGAAATTGCGCATGTTAGTCATTTATGTGTAAAAATCAAAATATTTGGTAAACAGGAAGTTGATGAGCAAGGAGCATAAAATCACTTTACACCATATGGGACTATAGGATAAAGCAATATGCAAAACATCAGGCAGCTGCATGTTATGGTTGCTTAGAAAACTGCGAAAGAAATTGTGCATGTTTGTCATCTATGTGTAAAAATCTAAGTATTCGGTAAACAGGAAGTAGGTGAGCAAGGCGCATAAAATCGCTTTACACCATATGGGACTATAGGATAAAGCATTATGCAAAATATCAGGATGCTACATGTTGTAGTTGCTTAGAAAACTGTGACGGAAAATTAACATGCCCTTTGGTTGATGTAATGCACCTTTCTAGTAACAAAACCAAAAATATTCAGCAAACAGGAAGTAGATGAGCAAGGAGCATGAAATTGCTTTACACCATATGGGACTATAGGATAAAGCAACATGCAAAATATCAGGCTGCTGCATGTTATAGTTGCTTAGAAAACTGCGACGGAAAATTAACATGCCTTTTGGTCTATGTAATGCACCTTTATAGTAACAAAATCTAAAAATATGCAGTAAACAGGAATTAGATGAGCAAGGAGCATAAAATCGCTTTACACCATATGGGACTATAGGATGAAGCAACATGCAAAATATCAGGCTGCTGCATGTTATAGTTGCTGAGAAAAGTGCGACGAAAATTTTGTAACGGACGGACGGACGCACGCACGCACGCACGCACGGACAAGGGTAAAACAGTATACCTCCCTCTTCTTCGAAGCGGGGGTATAAAAAGTTGTGTAAGTTGGATTTCCATAAAAATGCTTGTTATGTACCCTTTGGCTATTAATCACCCTCTGCAGCATGCTAATCTGCTCTGTAACATAGCTTGCATGGTGAGTGCTACTGCACATCAGCACATTGGCCATTAGCTAGGCTCCCTAAGTGCAAGAGGACCTAGGGGTTCAGGTTCGACAATGCAGAAAAAATATTCAATGTTTGATTTCATGATGGATACCTTCCAAATTCTAGTGCACAGATTGTAAGTATCCAATATGTAAACATTACAAAAACTACAGATTCAACAAAATTAAGTGATTTTACTCACAAGCAGATGTCAGTAGAAACAGTACCAGTATGAATGATTACTATAGCATGTGAAGAATGGTAAATATTCACTGACTTATACATTCTAAATGATTGGACCTTTGTGTTGTATGCATGAGAAATTGTATCAGGAGATTCCTGTTAGGATATCTTGTTTTATGACAGGTGAAACACCTTTGGCCTCAAATGAACAACCTTGATAAATCTAGAATAAAATAGGAATAGACAATAAGAACAGTTCTATTGAAGAAAATATACATGTGCAAGTTCGCACACAAAAAAAACGAAACAAGAAAAAGTAGGGAGCAAGTACAATAGTAGGTAAAAATAGGGGCCACTTCATTTCCAGAGAGTACAACTGTCTCTCTGGCTAGATTAGACAGTTTATTATCAAATATTGTCACAGTGATGTATGTACCGGTAATTACAAATAATGTAATGAGAGAGCAGTTCATCATGATGGAATATATCTATTTTACACAATAAATATTATGAAGATAATATTCATTTGACCAAATCAATTATTGAAACATCAGCATGTTTATTTGATATGATGACTTTCTGTTACAATAAGCATGAGAAAACAGATATTACATAGTTCATATTATATAGACATTCCTTATTATATTGCCTACTATGCTACCTCTAGCCAGTAATGTATGGTTTCTATCAGGGTTTCACTACTCGTACTTGTACTCGTACTCGTACTTACTCGAGTACCAATTTTCAAGTACTCAGCAGGACTCAGTACTCATCTTAAATTATGAGTACAAGTACTCGTACTTACTTAAGTACTGTCAAAAAACTTTCAGTACTTATGAGTACTTTACGAGTACTATACGAGTACTTTCACACTTTAATGAAATAATATGAAATTAAATAAAACTTAAGCTATTGAAGTGTATAATTATATAAAATGGAATAGTAAGAAATAATTCATTAATAGCACATATTTGGCAGGCAAATAAACAAATTTGGATATGCTGTTATGTAATTACTTGTTTTTTTATACTATTTCGTGCATTATAATTATTAAATCATTATAATTGTTAATGGTTGAACTACATTTGTATCTTACTAAAATTTACTGTGCATTCAGTAAGATTATAAGATTTAGCAATTAAGTCAACAGAACTGATTATCACCTTATTATAATATAATGGAAGATGATAACATGGTTTCTCACCTTTGCAATTATGATTATGGTTAGACAAGATAGGTTTAGATGACTCTTTTAAAAGGCTAATGATGTTACTATGCAATACCTGTGACTATTGACAGTTGAACTAGTTGTTGATGGTCACTTTTTTCAATAATGGAATACTTATGATTTCTGTATGTGTTTATATATATTTTATCCGGTGAAAATGTCAATTATAAAATTATAACTACGTCATTATAAAAAAAACTAATACGAGCATACCACATTTGAATAAGTGAATAGTACATTGTGTATGCTATATAATTTAAAAAAAAATACTAAAAGAATTTGTACTCGCGAAATACTCGTGAGTACTTTAAGTAGTATTCAGTACTTACTTAAGTACACTCACAAAAGTGAGTACTCAGTACTTACTCGAGTACATCTTAAGCATCTAGTACTCAGTACTTACTCGAGTACTGAACCTCAGTACTCAGCGAAACCCTGGTTTCTATACTAGCTGGAACCCCCAGGTTGCATGATACTTGCCTTGCCTGGTTAATGGTTAATATGGTCATGCATCACACCATTCACCTTGCTTATGTGTTACAAAGCCAACTAGCACTAAGCAGAGGGTGATTAATAACCAAAGGGTGCATATACAGAAAAAAAAAACATAGTGATTAAAAAGCATAGTAATTACATTGATGCAAAAAATCACAGTAGAATTTAAAAATTGTGGCTGATCCATGTGAAATAATCCAGGGATCTGCTTTGGCTGTTGAAAATACAAGTATTATGCATTCCAAGACATAACATATGGATTAGCACAGAGTAACCAAGCAAGCTATGCATTTAGTTTCCTTTAGTCTACAGTTCTCTGCATACACTTATTCTGTATACAGTTGGAGTTCTTTACAAACACTCACTAGGGGTTCTTGGCCTACATCTGCCCCATCACTATGAGGTTCTCTATGTACTCTTAAGCACTTTCAAACATAATTTTCTTGGATTTATTACACTTTTTGGGTAATGTAAGTGATGTATGCTGGGTCTTGCAGAAAATTCTCGAGGTCGGAGAAATATTTCAACGAATTTTCTTTAGGGGTGACTTACCGAAGGATTTCAGCTGTGCAGTGTTCTGACTAAAGTGTTGTCACACACGAGATGCCACCATAATTATAAGATTTCTCTGATTGCTGCAGTACAGTAAGAATACAGTGAAACACCTCATTAGTCAGGGGCATAGCTTGCCCTCTATTAATCTTGATTCATAATTGTGCCACATCCGTCACCCTCCAGGAAAAATTTGAAAATAATGGTGTAATCTGTTGGGTATCTTTTAAATCTTAGATGGGTTCTCGATTCAAGGTTTTTTTAGTATAGAAACAACAAGAACATTTGAGCATGAGCATGTAACACTTTACACTAATTTTGAACAATTCTATGCAATTTCCGGTTTCAGTACATCCTCTATACAAAAGCCAAGGTCAATTTTGTAACTTCTGGTTTTGCCATTACCACGATTAAATGTCCTTGGCTTAAGAATGCACAGAGGGATCGAAATGGAATTTTTAGAAAAAGAAGTAAAAATGGTGCAACTTATTATGTTTCAAATTTGAAGACTGTACTCCAATTCTGTGCGGATAAATTAAAAAATTTTGAACGGTGTAGTTAGAACATTGGTTAAGTATATATTCCATGTAATATACTTTAGATACCATGTGCGACTAGTGTATATCTATATCAGCCTGCATATTTTTGATGTATGATCAGGATCTACCTTGTTAGCTTCAGATTCATCAGAACATTCCTGACTGAAATGGGAACAGAGAAGATCTAGATCACATTGCATGGATATGTAGGCTGATCTGGATCTATACTCAGTACAGCAAATGGTTCATCTGATATGTCAACAGGAGCTATCCAACTCTGACAAACTAATTATTTATTAATTAAAAAGCGGTCATGCCAGATTTCCCACAGTGCAACTGCTACTGGAAAGTAAATTCTTTTGCTTTGTATTGAGAACACTGGAATTAAAATCATAATCTTGACATGGATTTGATAGCTTACCGGTATAAGGAGTTCAAGATCATATTGCAATTTTCTGATGGTTAAAAAGTTGTAATATTGTACAGCTTTGAAATGCCCAACGCTCTGGCTTGATTAATGTATTCCAGGAGCAATTACCTATATAAATAAAAAATGTTCAAAATTAATTGATTCCACAAATTTTATTCTGTTCGGACTGCATTTAACAGGGATGAATTACAAAACATCAACTTTATCTTAATTTAAGAGGATGTTCAGTCAGATCTTGGTCTACATTGGTCATACATTTTATATGACAAATGTTTTGATCAGTCCATAGAGGTGATAAGCTAGCCATAAAATTTAATGTGTTTCATTGTTTACCAGTGTTTTATATTTTACATTAACAAGTTGAAACTAACTAACAGTTTATGTTGTTATATCATTTGGTTTGGAATTGAACAATTTGCATGAATAAAATTTCATAATATCATTTTTTAGAATCTGTTATATCAAAACTGGATCTACACTGTGTGCATTTTATGACTTATATTATTTCTGATCATCATTGCACTGTCATCAATAAAACACATACAAACCAGATGATGACTCCAATATACCCCCAAACTTCATTTGCAGAGGTATAATGAATCTAAAGCTTACATAAAGCTAACACTAGATCCTGATCAGAACGCATGGATATAATGGCTGATCTGGCTCTAGAATGTTCATGGCATCTATTAACCCCTTCACTGCCAGGCTAATATGCACCCTGTGTGTCAAGGAAATTTCTTAGAAATAGCTGTATTATTTATACTGGTATATATATATATATACGGTATGTAAAATGGCTGTGTCATCAGAACAGTAGGTCTACAATGTGTCCTATCATTATAACCATTTAATATTATAATATTATATTTATATATATATTTTTTTAATTTAAATATTCATACATATACTACCATCATGAGAAATACAGTGAAACCCCTCTATAAGGGACACCTAAGGGACTGAGGGAAAGTGTCCTTAATAGTAAGTGCCCGTAATATCAAGTGTCCGTAATGAGGGGTTTTACTGTAGCTTTGTTGTTAGAACTGTTAAAACTGTAGGTCTAAAATGTGTCCTGAACTATTATAACCATGTAATAACCCAGAGCTAGGCTTGGGTTATAGCACATAGCATGCAACTGTAACCCCAAGCATTATTCAGGATAAGACAGTGCTGTAACCCCAAGCATTATTCAGGATAAGACAGTGCTGTAACCCCAAGCATTATTCAGGATAAGACAGTGCTGTAACCCCAAGCATTATTCAGGATAAGACAGTGCTGTAACCCCAAGCATTATTCAGGATAAGACAGTGCTGTAATCCCAAGCATTATTCAGGATAAGACAGTGCTGTAACCCCAAGCATTATTCAGGATAAGACAGTGCTGTAACCCCAAGCATTATTCAGGATTAGACAGTGCTGTAAGCCCAAGCATTATTAAGGATAAGACAGTGCTGTAAGCCCAAGCATTATTCAGGATAAGACAGTGCTGTAAGCCCAAGCATTATTCAGGATAAGACAGTGCTGTAACCCCAAGCATTATTCAGGATAAGACAGTGCTGTAACCCCAAGCATTATTAAGGATAAGACAGTGCTGTAAGCCCAAGCATTATTAAGGATAAGACAGTGCTGTAAGCCCAAGCATTATTCAGGATAAGACAGTGCTGTAACCCCAAGCATTATTAAGGATAAGACAGTGCTGTAACCCCAAGCATTATTCAGGATAAGACAGTGCTGTAACCCCAAGCATTATTCAGGATAAGACAGTGCTGTAACCCCAAGCATTATTCAGGATAAGACAGTGCTGTAACCCCAAGCATTATTCAGGATAAGACAGTGCTGTAACCCCAAGCATTATTAAGGATAAGACAGTGGTTAAGTTAAGGGTTAGTACAGTCACTTACAGTTACATCAGCATCGGTTGCATTCAACTGCACAATGAAGGTTCCTGGGAAGGCAGACGCCAAGATACTTGTCTGAATGATGTTGAAGTTTACAAAATCTGGCGGGAAGATATTCTGTTCCAGACTTCCTGAAAGTTGAAAATATGTGTCAGACTTTTGGTCAGATAAGATGTGAAAATCTGTCTGACAAACAAATTCTGTCAGACCAAACATGTTATAAGGCTATTTGCAAGTATAAGGAGTTCAAATTTTTGTCTGACATTTGGTCTGATAACATAAGAAATCTAGTCTGACCGGCTCAGATTTTACCAGACAGGTCCTTCGGTCTGGCAACTTTCAGGATGTCTGCGGTTCACATTACTGAAGACGACCTGTGTGGTAGTACAGCTTGTATAGCTTAGATCGGAACAGTTTCCACCGACAATGGCATAAAGTCTCCCCTGCAAATAATGAATAAGGCCAATAACAATCTAATATGCTAACCCAAACAAAATCCATCCCTCAGGACATGTCTTTATATATCTTATATCTATATTCTGCCAAATTAAACTCTGTAATCAAGTATTTTTTACCCTTTTGTCTATGAACATGTTTTTTATCCAAATGTGCACAGTGGAGCTTGACCAGCAGCCCCACACCCTGCCAACTGTTGACTTTGTCCAGGAAATGCTTCGCACACAAATCGTTTGACCAATCAGAAAACTCCTAACAAAAGCATCGGGGATTTCCGAAAGTCCCATTGAGGAGAAGAATCTATGAAAAAAATAACCTGCCATTTTCTGTTGAATATTACGCATAATTCGAGCTTTAGGCGGAACTATTTGACACTAACTGTTAGATCAGACCCTGTTGCGTTGAACCAAACAGCTGTCAGGTTGGAACCTCTGTATTGTAGGAAAAACGGCCTCTCGAACGGCGGTAGGGTCTGGAGCCATTTCTGACCATTATTCAATTATAATCATAGTTAGAATATACTTTTTTTTAACTACGATTTTGACCATATATTTTTGCATATTTTGATAGAATGGAATAATATTAGAGACTTCGCACCATTTTTAAAAAAAAAAACAAGGCTTATAAATAAGGGCTGGCAGGGGGATGGTCAAGCGCCAGTGGGAGCTCCAGATCAGCCAACACATTAATTCCATCTGTTCCTCATATAAACTTTGGTCTCAAATAAATGAATCTAAACCTAACAATGTAGATCTTGATCTAAAGGCATGGATGTGCCAGCTGATCTTCATTTAAGCCGGTCACTTATCCAGGTGTATCCAAGTAGTAAAGGGTTAAATACAATATGTGAAAGCCTCAAAAACTGAGCAAAAAGTACATGATAAGTCAAGTAAAGGTGTGAAAAAGTCAAAAAAAGTGTAGAGAAATTTGCGAAAGGTGCGAAAAACATGTGAAAAGGTGTGAAAATTTGTTAATGTATGGAAAACAATATAAAAAAATGGAGGGAAAAATTGGCAAATAATGTTTTTTTAAAGGTGTGATATTTTTTACAAGGTGTCATACTTTTTAAAAGGTTTGTTAATTTTTTGGAAAAAAGTGTAATAATTTTTAAAAGGGTTGATTTTAAAGGTGTGAAAACTGTAAAGAAGGTGTAATAAATTTTTTAAAAGGTGTGATAATTTTTTCAAGGTGTGATAATGTTTTAAAATGTGTGATAATAACTTTAAGGTGTTTAAGAAATATAAAAAGGTTTGATAACTTTTATGAAAAGGCATGATTATTTTTTAAAGATGTGAAATAATATAAAAAAAGGTGTGATTATTTTTTAAGGTGTGAAATAATATAAAAAGGTGTGATAATTTTTAAAGGTGTGAAAAAATATTTAAAAGGTGTGATAATTTTTAAAGGTGTGAAAAAAGGGTGTGATAATTTTTAAAGGTGTGGAAGAAATACTAAAAAGGTGTGTAAATTTTTAAAAGGTGTGATTATTATTTCGCACCTTTAAAAAATTATCACACCTTTTTAAATATTATTTTCGTATCTTCAAAAAATTATCACACCTTTTTTAAAATATTATTTTCACACCTTAAATTTTTTTTTAAAAGGTGTGATAATTTTTTGAAGGTGCGAAAATAGGGTGTGATAATTTTTAAAGGTGTGAAAAAAGGTGTGATAATTTTTAAAGGGGTGGAAGAAATACTAAAAAGGTGTGTAAATTTTTAAAAGGTGTGATTATTATTTCGCACCTTTAAAAAATTATCACACCTTTTTAAATATTATTTTCGCACCTTCAAAAAATTATCACACCTTTAAATTTTTTAAAAGGTGTGATAATTTTTTAAAGGTGCGAAAATAATATTGAAAAGGTGTGATAATTTTCAAAGGTGTGAAGTAATATAAAAATGGTGTGATAATTTTCAAAGATGTGAAAGAAATATTAAGAAGGTGTGACAATTTTTTGAAGGTGTGAACATTTTTATAGGTGTGAAATAATATAATTTTGTAAAAGGTAAAGAAAATTTTCTGAATAAGGAATGTGTACCTGAACAAATGTTAGCTGTGTGCTTGAGTGGATGAGTATGTTAATGTTGGCTGTGTGCTTGAGTGGATGAGTATGTTAATATTGGCTGTGTGCTTGAGTGGTTAAGTATACGTTAATGTTGGCTGTGTGCTTGAGTGGTTGAGTATATGTTAATGTTGGCTGTGTGCTTGAGTGGTTGAGTATATGTTAATGTTGGCTGTGTGCTTGAGTGGTTGAGTATATGTTAATGTTGGCTGTGTGCTTGAGTGGTTGAGTATATGTTAATGTTGGCTGTGTGCTTGAGTGGTTGAGTATATGTTAATGTTGGCTGTGTGCTTGAGTGGTTGAGTATATGTTAATGTTGGCTGTGTGCTTATGTGGATGAGTATGTTAATGTTGGCTGTGTGCTTGAGTGGTTGAGTATATGTAAATGTTGGCTGTGTGCTTATGTGAATGAGTTTGTTAATGTTGACTGTGTGCTCGAGTGGTTGAGTATATGTTAATGTTTGCTGTGTGCTTGAGTGGTTGAGTATATGTTAATGTTGGCTGTGTGCTTGAGTGGTTGAGTATATGTTAATGTTGGCTGTGTGCTTATGTGGATGAGTATGTTAATGTTGGCTGTGTGCTTGAGTGGTTGAGTATATGTAAATGTTGGCTGTGTGCTTATGTGAATGAGTTTGTTAATGTTGACTGTGTGCTCGAGTGGTTGAGTATATGTTAATGTTGGCTGTGTGCTTGAGTGGTTGAGTATATGTTAATGTTGGCTGTGTGCTTATGTGAATAAGTATGGAAATGTTGACTGTGTGCCTGAGTGGTTGAGTATATGTTAATGTTGGCTGTGTGCTTGAGTGGTTGAGTATATGTTAATGTTTGCTGTGTGCTTATGTGGATGAGTATGCAAATGTTGACTGTGTGCTCGAGTGGTTGAGTATATGTTAATGTTGGCTGTGTGCTTCTGTGGATGAGTATGTTAATGTTGGCTGTGTGCTTGAGTGGATGAGTATGTTTATGTTAGCCGTGTGCTTGAGTGGATGAGTATGTTAATGTTGGCTGTGTGCTTCAGTGGATGAGTATATGTTAATGTCAGCAGTGTGCTTGAGAGGATGTGTATAATGGTGTTGACTGTGCCCGAGTGTTTGAGTACATGTCTGTTAACTGTGTGCCTGAGTAGATGTGTATGTTGGTGTTGAATGTGCTTGAGTGTATGGGTACATGTCTGTTTACTGTGTGCCTGAGTGGATGTGTATGTTGGTGTTGACTGTGCCCGAATGTATATGACTGTGTACTGTGTAGCTGAGTAGATGTGTATGTTGGTATTGACTGTGCCAGAGTGTATGAGTACATGTCTGTTTACTGTGTGCCTGAGTGGATGTGTATGGTGGTGTTGACTGTGCCCGAGTGTATGAGTACATGTCTGTTTACTGTGTGCCTGAGTGGATGTGTATGTTGGTGTTGACTGTGCCCGAGTGTATGAGTACATGTCTGTTTACTGTGTGCCTGAGTGGACGTGTATGTTGGTGTTGACTGTGCCCGAGTGTTTGAGTCCACGTCTGTTAACTGTGTGCCTGAGTGGATGTGTAAATTGGTTTTGACTGTATTTGAGTGTACGAGTACATGTCTGTTTACTGTGTGCCTAAGTGGATGAGTATGTTGGTGTTGACTGTCCCTGAGTGTATGGGTATATGTCTGTTTACTGAGTGAATAAGTATGATGCTGTTGGACATGTGGCTGAGTGGATTTGTATGTTGGTATTGACTCAGCCCAAGTGTATGAGTACATGTCTGTTTACTGTGTGCCTGAGCAGATGTGTATGTTGGTGTTGACTATGCCCAAGTGTATGAGTACATGTCTGTTTACTGTGTGCCTGAGCGTTATGTGTATGTTGGTGTTGACTGTGCCCAAGTGTTTGAGTACATGTCTGTAAACTGTGTGCCTGAGCGGATGTGTATGTTGGTGTTGACTGCGCCCGAGTGTATCAGTACATGTCTGTTTACTGCATGCCTGAGTGGATGTGATTGTTGGTGTTGATTGTGCCCGAGTGTTTGAGTACATGTCTGTTTTACTGTGTGCCAGAGCAGATGTGTATGTTGGTGTTGACTGTGCCTGAGTGTACGAGTACATGTCTGTTTACTGTGTGCCTGAGTGAACATGTATGTTGGTGTTGACTGTGCCTGAGTATATGAGTACATGTCTGTAAACTGTGTGCCTGAGCAGATGTGTATGTTGGTGTTGACTGTGCCCAAGTGTTTGAGTACATGTCTGTTAAGTGTGTGCCTAAGTGGATGTGTAAGTTGGTGTTGACTGTGCCCGAGTGTATGAGCTTATGTCAGTTTACTGTGTTGACTGCGCCCGAGTGTATCAGTACATGTCTGTTTACTGCATGCCTGAGTGGATGTGATTGTTGGTGTTGATTGTGCCCGAGTGTATGAGTACATGCCTGTTTTACTGTGTGCCAGAGCAGATGTGTATGTTGGTGACGACTGTGCCCGAGTGTATGAGTACATGTCTGTTTACTGTGTGCCTGAGTGAACATGTATGTTGGTGTTGACTGTGCCTGAGTATATGAGTACATGTCTGTAAACTGTGTGCCTGAGCAGATGTGTTTGTTGGTGTTGACCGTGCCCGAGTGTTTGAGTACATGTCTGTTAAGTGTGTGCCTAAGTGGATGTGTAAGTTGGTGTTGACTGTGCCTGAGTGTATGAGCTTATGTCAGTTTACTGTGTGCCTGAGTGGATGAGTATGTTGGTGTTGACTGTGCCCGAGTGTATGAGTACATGTCTGTATACTGTGTGCCTGAGCGGATGTGTATGTTGGTGTTGACTGCGCCCGAGTGTATCAGTACATGTCTGTCTACTGCCTGCCTGAGTGGATGTGTATGTTGGTGTTGATTGTGCCCGAGTGTATGAGTACATGTCTGTTTTACTGTGTGCCAG
Source organism: Corbicula japonica (assembly GCA_038501625.1). Taxonomy (NCBI): domain Eukaryota; kingdom Metazoa; phylum Mollusca; class Bivalvia; order Venerida; family Cyrenidae; genus Corbicula; species Corbicula japonica. Next base: position 2,182,542 of record JAZAYU010000097.1, on the reverse strand, counting down.
AGCAGATGTGTATGTTGGTGTTGACTGTGCCCGAGTGTATGAGTACATGTCTGTTCACTGTGTGCCTGAGTGAACATGTATGTTGGTGTTGACTGTGCCTGAGTATATGAGTACATGTCTGTAAACTGTGTGCCTGAGCAGATGTGTATGTTGGTGTTGACTGTGCCTGAGTGTTTGAGTACATGTCTGTTAACTGTGTGCCTAAGTGGATGTGTATGCAAATGTTGACTGTGACCAAGTGTATGAGCTTATGTCAGTTTACTGTGTGCCTGAGTGGATGAGTATGTTTGTGTTGACTGTGCCTGAGTGTATGAGTACATGTCTGTTTACTGCGTGCCTGAGTGGATGTGTATGTTGGTGTTGACTGTGCTCGAGGGTATGAGTACATGTCTGTTTACTGTGTGCCTGAGTGGATGAGTATGTTGGCGTTGACTGTGCCTGGTGTGTGAGTGCATGTCTGTTTACTGTGTGCCCGAGTGGATGCGTAAATTGGTGTTGACTGTGCCCGTGTGTATGAGTACATGCTTGAGTGGATGTGTATGTTGGTGTTGACTGTGCCTGAGTGTATGGGTACATGTCTGTTTACTGTGTGCCTGAGTGGATGTGTATGTTGGTGTTGACTGTGCCCGAATGTATATGACTGTGTACTGTGTAGCTGAGTAGATGTGTATGTTGGTATTGACTGTGCCAGAGTGTATGAGTACATGTCTGTTTACTGTGTGCCTGAGTGGATGTGTATGGTGGTGTTGACTGTGCCCGAGTGTATGAGTACATGTCTGTTTACTGTGTGCCTGAGTGGATGTGTATGTTGGTGTTGACTGTGCCCGAGTGTATGAGTACATGTCTGTTTACTGTGTGCCTGAGTGGACGTGTATGTTGGTGTTGACTGTGCCCGAGTGTTTGAGTCCATGTCTGTTAACTGTGTGCCTGAGTGGATGTGTAAATTGGTTTTGACTGTATTTGAGTGTACGAGTACATGTCTGTTTACTATGTGCCTAAGTGGATGAGTATGTTGGTGTTGACTGTCCCTGAGTGTATGGGTATATGTCTGTTTACCGAGTGAATAAGTATGATGCTGTTGGACATGTGGCTGAGTGGATTTGTATGTTGGTATTGACTCAGCCCAAGTGTATGAGTACATGTCTGTTTACTGTGTGCCTGAGCAGATGTGTATGTTGGTGTTGACTATGCCCAAGTGTATGAGTACATGTCTGTTTACTGTGTGCCTGAGCGTTATGTGTATGTTGGTGTTGACTGTGCCCAAGTGTTTGAGTACATGTCTGTAAACTGTGTGCCTGAGCGGATGTGTATGTTGGTGTTGACTGTGCCCGAATGTATGAGTACATGTCTGTTCACTGTGTGCCTGAGTGAACATGTATGTTGGTGTTGACTGTGCCTGAGTATATGAGTACATGTCTGTAAACTGTGTGCCTGAGCAGATGTGTATGTTGGTGTTGACTGTGCCTGAGTGTTTGAGTACATGTCTGTTAACTGTGTGCCTAAGTGGATGTGTATGTTGGTGTTGACTGTGACCAAGTGTATGAGCTTATGTCAGTTTACTGTGTGCCTGAGTGGATGAGTATGTTTGTGTTGACTGTGCCTGAGTGTATGAGTACATGTCTGTTTACTGCGTGCCTGAGTGGATGTGTATGTTGGTGTTGACTGTGCTCGAGGGTATGAGTACATGTCTGTTTACTGTGTGCCTGAGTGATGAGTATGTTGGTGTTGACTGTGCCTGGTGTGTGAGTGCATGTCTGTTTACTGTGTGCCTGAGTGGATGCGTTAATTGGTGTTGACTGTGCCCGTGTGTATGAGTACATGCTTGAGTGGATGTGTATGTTGGTGTTGACTGTGCCTGAGTGTATGAGTACATGTCTGTTTACTGTGTGCCTGAGTGGATGTGTATGTTGGTGTTGACTGTGCCCAACTGTTGGAGTACATGTCTGTTTATTTTGTGCCTAAGTGGATGAGTATGTTGGTGTTGACTGTGCCTAATTGTATGAGTACATGTCTGTTTACTGTGTGCCTGAGCAGATGAGTATGTTGGTGTTGGCCGTGTGCTTGAGTGAATAAGTATGATGCTGTTGGCCATGTGGCTGAGTGGATGTGTATGTGGTGTTGTGCCTGAATAAATGATTAGGTTGGTATTGGCTGTGTTCTGGAGTGAATAAGTAGGTTGCTGTTGGCCATGTGACTGAGTGGATGTGTATGTTGGTGTTGGTGCTGTGCCTGAATAAATGATTTTGTTGGTGTTGGATATGTGCCTGAGTGTATGAGTAAGTTGGTGTTCGCTCCATGCCTGAGTGGATGATGATATTGGTATATTAGTATAATGCTGTTTTCTGTGTGCCTGAGTGGATGAGAATGTTGGTGTTGAATGTGTGCCTGAGTGATGTTGTTGTTGGCTGTGTGCCTGAGTGGTTGAGTATGTTGGTGTTGACCAAGTGCCCGAGTGTATGGGTATGTGTCTGTTGGCTGTATTGCTGAGTATGTTGGTGTTGGCTGTGTGCCTGAATGGATGAGTAAATTGGTGAAGGCCGTGTATCTGATTGATGTTGTTGGCTTGGTGCCTGAGAGGATGAGTATATTGGTCTTGACCATGTGCCTGTGTGTATGATTCTGTGTCTGTGCGCCTTAGTGGCTGAGTATGTTGGTGTTGGCCGTGTGCCTGAGTTGATTAGTATGTTGGTGTTGGCTGTGTGGCTGAGTGTTGATATTAACTGTTTGCCAAAGTGGATTAGTATGTTGGTGTTGACCATGTGCCAGAGTGGATGATTAAGTTAGTGTTGGCTGTGTGCCTGAGTGGATGAGTATGATGGTGTTGGCCATGTGCCTGATTGATATTGCTGTTGGCTAAGTGTCTGTGTGGATGAGCATGTTGATGTTAGCCATGTGCCTGATTGGATGAGTATGGGCCAACTCTTTCCTTGTAATACCCGATAGACTGTTAGGATCCGTGCAATGGGGACACCATCAGTACCTGACTGTCGGGCCGATTGCCCCGTCACGTCATACCTACTTGCCGAGACACTAAAACAAATGCGGTCTTATTCGAGACTTTCCATTAAATTATAATAAATGTGAATTTAATATTTACTTCTATTAGGCAAGGTTAGATTAATAAGATGTCTCGATAATAGTGCATTTGAGAATGTCTTCCCCATGGATCCAGCATTCATCCAGTCTAAGCGGAATATGGCAGAAAGAGTATTTGGCTAAAATTAAAAAGGTTATACTTACCTGGACTGATAATCCACATGCCTAATGGTATTGCAAAATGAGGCAATTTTGCAAGAGGTTTTGTTAAAAAAATCTACACTTGATCAAACATGATTAATGCATAACAGGATTTGCCATAAAATCTACACTTGATCAACCGTGATTAAAGCGTTAGAGGATTTGCCATAAAATCTACACTTGATCCAACATGATTAAATCCTAAGAGGATTTGCCATAAAATCTACACTTGATCAACCGTGATTAAAGCCCAAGAGGATTTGCCAAAATCTAAATGTAGCGTCCACGGCTGGTGCAAAAATAGAACATAACAGCTGACCCAGAACATCCGTGTGACGTCACAGGAAATCCAGTGAAAATCAACGAGACTCTCTCTCTTCAACTCTAGCTTTCAACCCGACAACACGTATAATCAGGAGACATCCTGCTATATTAGAAGGTTGGTGCCTTTCTAATGGTTTTTATCTGTTTTTAATCATTGCAGCGTCTAATGGATGCTACATAAACTTGATCCAACATGATTAAAGCATAAGAGGATTTGCCATAATAGTGTACACTTGATCCAACATGATTAAAGCCCAAGATGATTTGCCATAAAATCTACACTTGATCCAACATGATTAAAGCCCAAGATGATTTGCCATAAAATCTACACTTGATCCAACATGATTAAAGCATAAGAGGATTTGCCATAAAATCTACACTTGATCCAACATGATTAAAGCCTAAGAGGATTTGCCATAAAATCTACACTTGATCAACCGTGATTAAATCAGAAGAGGATTTACCATAAAAATCTACAGCCATTATGGAAAACAGATGACCACTACACATTTTGGCCTTATCAGGTTTCTTTCAAAATGAAATTTGCAAGTTATTCAAGTTATTTGTTGCAGCAACAATAATATAACTTTAAGCAGTAGTTGTAGTAGCACAAGTATAATAATATTAACTTGCTTGTTTAATTTCTTAAAAACATGAAATAACTTACATTTCAAATAATCCAGCATATCCAATTCAAACACCAACTGACCTGTACAACTTTATGAAACACAATGGCCTGTTTCAGTAAAAAACTGTTCTAGTGAGCTCATAACAAAGAACCCCTCAAGCTTGAAAAGTTAACAAAGGTGTGTAGTCAACTGTTTCATAAACCTCTTTCCAGGTATTAATGTCGCCATTTCAGCCAATCAGATGCTCGAGATTTGAGACTGGTTTCCATGTCTTTTCATGAACCACTTGCATGATTTTAACAATGAGTGTTAATCCTAGTACTGCAATAGCTTATCATTTGTTAGAGTACAATATTATTTGTTTAGATTGACAGAAAAGGCTTTTCAATAGGATTATCTGATTCATACAATGACATCTCTCTCTCTCTCAATATCACAATATTATTACTTTATTGAAATTGACCAATCATTAGGATAATGGAAGTGGCATTTTCAATATGACCCCAAGTCATGCAAATCACAATATCATAAATGAACAGTAAAACATCAATGTCAAGGCAAGTGTGATCTTGTCAATTACTGTAGACCCAAATGAAAGAAGAAACCATCTCTGTAATCAGTCTTAACCCTTTGATCCACATATACCCAATTTTAAGCATGTGCATCTAGTGTAGATCCAGATCAGCTGGCACATCCATGCCATCTGATCAGGATCTGCACTGGTCACATTTTTGTCAGAGATAAACTAACAAATCAAAAAGCCAACAGTGCAGATCCTGATCAGATGGCACTAATGTGGCAGCTTATCTGGATCTAAACTGTTTGCCCTTGTAATTAAGGTGTGTCTATGGAAGAAAGAGTGAAGATAAAAAAAAACAACTGCACGATTGACAACACAAACAAAAACATTTTATTGATGCCAGTTTTAAATGTAAAAAAAAGTTTTTATTTTGGAGAAGGGTAGGTACCTAAATCCCCACCAACCCACAAAATAATAAAAGTTTGTTGGTAAATAAAATCAAAAAGAATTTTTTGGGTACGGGGTTACCCCACGCCAATTTTTCCTTATATAAAAGATGCAGAATATCTAATCAACTTAACCAATCGAAATTGTCGTAGTAAGGGAAATAAATCTGAATGGATTAGAACTGGTTATAACACACCAAATTTTCTGTCAATATAGATAGATTTTAATAATGCATTGTCATTAAATTTAGAGAATAATTAATAAATCTGTATTTCTTAATGAAGTGATTAATAATCTTCCCCCAAACTGGAAAACACCTGCAAATATTCCGCTCTTGACAGGCTAGGACTGCTTCCCCAATCCCTGTAAAAGTGGCAACACTTTGCTTACATCAAGATCTATACTCACATTTCAGAATATGGTAATAAAATACAATGTAGACAGGAAATGATGTTAGGATATTGCTGAACAGCTTTACACCTAGCAAACCCGCTAGAAATCCTGCCGTTTGTCTGAATCTTAATATGGCCCCCTTACACTTGTCTACTATTAATAATCCTGGGCCAATTTCCATAACCTGTTCCATTACGGCAAACTCTGTATTTTTTAAGGAACTTACAATGCACATTATTTGTACTAGCTACAAATAAATTGCTGTGCAGCAAGATAATTAAATTCCAACACTTAAAACTATTGTTTTCTTTTTTTCCTGATACATCTAAACTACTTAAAATAACTTTTTCAACATAGAAATGCCTTTTATCACAAGGGCAAACCGTGTAGATCCAGATCAGCAGGCACATCCATACCATCTGATCAGGATCTGCACTGTTCACTTAAGGTTTTTTCTTACCAAAAAGTGGACATTGCAGATCATAACAAGATGCCATTTATGTGCCGTCTAATCTGGATCTACACAGGTCACACATGCGATAAAATGCATATATACGGAGAAAAGGGTTAAAGCCAAAGAGGATTTCCACAAAAATATACACCTGTTATCAACTATGATCAAAGTCAAAGAAAAGTTTTCCAATAAACTTCTACACCTGGTATCTATCATGATTAAAGCCGAGGAAGATTTGCCATTTAATCTACACTTGTTATCAATTTTCTGTTATGAAAGCCAAAAAGAAGTTAACCATATAATTCTACACCTGATGTCAAATGATGTCAGCTTTTACATCTGTACCATCTTAACAGGATCTACACTGTTTGCTTTTTGATCTGTTCGGTTATTTCTGACTATAATGCGACTAGTGCAGATCCTGATCAGACAGCACAAATGTGCCAGGTGATCTGGATCTACACTGTATGCATTGCATAAAAATGGGTATATATGAAGGAAAGAGTTAAAGACAGATTTTGTCAAGATCAGGGCTAAAGACAATAAAACTGAGACTAGAGACCATACTCAATTCTACGACTAGTCTCAGAAAAAAATCAAACACTTGAGTTCTGAGATCTCCTATGTACTTGACAGTTTATGTACAAACACTCTATACAGCTGAGACTTCTCTGTAATGTAGTCTGAACATTTTGAGAATCTGCTACAAATTTGTTTTGTTTTTTATTTAACAAACAGCGAATAAAATATTCAGAAAAGCCTGATTTTCAAAGTGCTATAAAGTAAGAATGTTTATTTGGTCAGTATTTGTTCTTATATAACATAACACAGACCTAAGCAAAGGAAGATTTGCCATCCAATCTACATTTGTAACCTACCATTATGAAACCCAAAAAGAAGTTTACCATAAAATTCTACTCCTGTTATCAAACATAATTAAACCCCAGGAATTTTAGCCATCAAATCTACACTTGATTAACATTATTAAAGTATAAGATACAAAGTTATGAACAAAGTGGATAAAATCTTAAGCAATTTCTAAGTGAAAATGGGGCATTTCTTTAAATTAATTGTAGCAGTGTTAAAGGTCTTGGTGGTTTTGATGAAGATTATGAAAGTGACTATATATTCTAAGTTTCAAGTTAATATCGCAAGTTGTTTCAAAGTTATTGGCCAAGTGCATATTTTAATGCAAAAACTATGTGCAAAAAGGGCATTATTTAACAAATATTTCTAATAGAGTTATGTGTTATGTAAATAATGATGTAGATACCAATGGTGAATAGATATAATTTGGTCAACATAATTTAAGAGCAAAAAAGAGGCAAAACTTTTAAAATATTGGTAGCAGAGTTATGTTTCTTATTGGTAAAGTTGTATATTTTGATGGTGAATATATGTTCCAAGATTCAAAGTTTTCTCTTAAGAAGTTTCAAAATTATGGGCCAAGTGCATTTTTTGCTTAACATAAAATTTGAGTCAAATGGGGGCATAACTTGAACTAGACTTTATCCTCTGAACACTGATGCCCCAACTGCTGCAACAACATTTGTAGCAAAATTATGCATCAGGTATTAACAACATGTGGTGATGATGACTAGTAAATGAGGAGAAGGGGCCACACAATTTTATTACTTTCATAAAGAGTCAGAACTAGTGTAAATGATTGAAAGACAAACTCCTTTACAACAATATACACATGTATAATCATCTGTGCAAGTTGGTAAGAATTCAGGAAAATAGGAAAAGAGACAAAATTTTATGACTGAAATTAACAAATGGCCATAAGTGAGGTAAAAATGGTACTCAAGGATCATCTACACATCCTGCTTGATCATTTGTGCAAGTTTGAAAGAAATCCGCCGATAGATAATGAAGAGTGATTAACCTTTCCTCCATAGAAATGCCTTTATCACATGGGCAAACTGTGTAGATCCAGATCAGCAGGCACATCCTGTCTCAGTCTTACCAATATCTGCACTGTTCACTTTAGGATATCTCTAATCAAAAAGGAAACAGTGCAGATTTTGATAAGATGCCGTTTGATGTGCCCACTAATCTAGATCTACACTGCTCACACATGCGATAAAATGCATACGAGTAAACATAATTTAAGCTGAAGAGATATTTTGCCATAAAATTCTAAAATTGCTATCAATCATGATTAAAGCCAAAGTTTTGCTAAAAACACCAAACCAAGACAATATCATCATTACCATCATGTCATTCCTGCTATTTGTATCACAGGGGGAGAGGGTACAAAGCATTTCAATAATATAGACTGCCATCTTTCTTAGTGTAAGTTCACAAAGAGTACAGCTGTACAACTGTCTTTCCTACTGCATTTGAGGCCTATAATTTTTTATTATTAATGAGAAGAGTTTCAATTCCAATCTTTCAATACATGTTTGAGTTTTTTTGACTCTTCTTCAGGTGAATATTATTCAGGTTATAAACAATGTCTTATTTTGGCATTAAAAATGATGTAAATTTAATGTTTCATGACATACATACTAGGGAATCGTGATGGTGAATAAGGGCCATAATTTGAATAAAATGGTCAGGTTCTTGGCATACACACTCGGGATATGATGACAAACAAGCGCTGAAAGTTTCAAAGCTGTAGTATCAAGTAGTAAGGAAGTTATGAGTTTGTACACTAGCCTGCACGCAAACTTTAACATGAAATTCTATGTTGTAAAAGGGCCATAATTTGATCAAAATGGAAGTTAGAGTTATGGTTCTTGGCATACACACTTGGGATATGATGATGAACAAAGTGATGAAAGTTTCAAAGCTATAGGTATCTGTAATGCATGCAAACTTGAACCGGATATTCTAAGTCCTAAAAGGGTGGTTATCTGATCATAATTCAAGTCAGAGTTATGGTTCTTGGCATACACACTTGTGATATGATGATGAACAAAATTATGAAAGTTTCAAAGCTGTAGTATAAGTAGTATGGAAGTTGTGAGTTTGTACAAGGCATGCAAGCAAACTTTAACCTGAAACTCTTAGTCCAAAAAGGGCCATAATTTGATCAAAATGAAAATATGAGTTATGGTTCTTCACAAATACATACCGGATATGATGGTAAACAAGTGTGCCAAGTTTAAAAGCTGTAGCTTTAGTAGTTTTTAAGATATAAGTAGGTTGCAAGCAAACTTTAAACAAAGCAGGGACAGCGCCGACAATGCTGACGACAGAGTGCGTACAATAGCTCGAAAAATTCTTCGAACAGTTGAGCTAACAAGATAGATGTCTAAAAGTAGTAACTGTAAACTCTATATATCGACTATATTTGTAGTTTCTAAACATTTAAACTTTACATTTATACTAAGGGCAATATACAATCATTTTATTATTAATTGATATATGACTTCACTATTTTTGCAGCAGACATCATCTCTTCCGCAGCCCTAATGTTCAAATCGTTCCTACACACCTGACATGACAACAGCCAAAGAGGAAAACTAGATGGGTGTTCAGTTGAACACTTGTGTCGCCCTCTGGTGCTATGTCAGAATAAAAATGCAAGTACAAAAAGAGGCATAACTCCATCAAAGAATTTGGCATCATCATGAGCATGTTGTCATAAGCAATATAATTTGAAAGTTTGATGTAAAAATATTAAGAAATGACAAAGTTATAGCCAACATTAAGTTTTCGTGTAAAAATCCAAGTACAAAAAGAGGCATAACTGCATCAAATGTGACCTTGACCTTTAAGAATTTGGCATTATCTAGAGTGTGTTGTCATGAGCAATATAATTTGAAAGTTTGATGAAAAAAAATTAAGAAATGACAAAATTATAGCCAACGTTAAGTTTTCGTGTAAAAATCCAAGTACAAAAAGGGGAGTAACTCCATGACCTTGACCTTGAGAATTTGGCATCAACTCGAGCGTGTTGTCATAAGCAATACAATTTGAAAGTTTGATAAAGAAATATTAAGAAATGGCAAAGTTATAGCCAACGTTAAGTTTTCGTGACGGACAGAAGGACCAACGGACGGACGGACAAAGTGGTCCCTATGCATCGCCATTTCTTCCAAATGACCTAAAATCTACACCTGATCAATCATGATTCAAGCCTAAGAGTTTTTCTATTAAAATCTACACTTGATTAAACATGATTAATAAACTTCTTGTATAGTGTGTGAAGTTAGGAATAGTTTGCAACATTTTTGTAGCTCTTATTGTTAGATTGGTAAGAAATTAGTCATAAATTGATGGATAACTGTAATAAACATAAATTGATGAATAAGTCAATAAAAAAATCTTTAAAATAGCTGTATACATTGTTGATATTTGACGAATGTCAGAAGTGGTCCAATATAAAAGGCTTGAAATGCAGGTTTGAGCTCATAGGATGACTGACTTTTGATTGTTAAGTAGTTAAGTTGTCTCAAACCCTTGTTTCCGATCATGTAAAGTAGTGGCTCATAAGAAGATGCAATCATGTAGGTCAGAAACATGACTTCAGAAATAATGAAATGTCCGCCTCCTAACCTGTTCCTGTGCCTTTATTATTTTATGTTAAACTTCTGCAAGAATTGTGTGGGTCAAAGTAACTTCTTTAGAAGAGTTCCAAAAGGGATCCAATATGGATTGAACCAAATGTGGATCTGGTGTCGAACAACAACATATTTAACCTAGTTCAATGTTCGCTTTTTTAAAAACATTATTATAGCAAATTTTTATCAAGTATCTTTTTTAAAAAGAGGGACCAAATTTATATCTTTTCTACAAAGAGTGCCCAAATTTATCAATGAACTAATGGCAGGAAACACAGTTTTGAGCTCATAAGTGAATCAACTGACCTTTTTTTTTGCTGGGGCTAATTTTAAATATAACATATTGGCTGTGTCCCAAAACCTTTGTTTCCAAACAGGTCAAGTTGCGGCTCATAAGTAAACCAATTATAGAAAAAGACTGCTTAATTCTCCAATAGGTAGAGATTGTCCACTTCCTAACATGATCCTGTGCCATAATCTTTTTTTTAATTTGTTGTTTTGCATTTTTTAATCTAAAATATCTTTTAATATATTAAATGGAATGACAACCATGAAAACTGGTTACATATAAAGGTGCAGTGATATTAATATAATATATATACTTATAATATACTGTTAGAAAAAAGAAAGGCAACTCCTCAGAACAGCATCTACATTTCAACTTAGATTGTTTCTTTTAAAATAATTTGTGTGTGTGTGTGTGTGTGTGTGTGTGTGTGTGTGTATGTTTTATTAAATCATTATTTGTTATTATTAAGAAAACAAGACTTAGTTTTGGAGTATAAAATATTTCAAACACTATTCAGGTGCATTTTCATTTTTCAATTGTTTTATTAATTATTTAATTATTGCCATTCTTTATTTCAATTAGTATATACATTTGTATTCTATTCAAAAAGATGTACTCACATGACTGCTATTGGTCTTGCTTATCTTGAATAAAGCCCAGCCAAATACATGTACTCTCCACAAAGAATAACCTGGCACATCCGGAAGGCATGTCCACATAGATAATCAGAAACACAGCAAGTCCTTTCAGATAATGTCCTCAACAATGAATCACATGGCACACCTGGAAAAAATGTCCACAAAAGATAAAACTGATGGTTGTTTTGACTGAACAGCTAACAGTGTAGACCCTGGATAGACATCATTCTGCAAAGAAATATAAGACCCGGGTTGGATACAAGAAATCCATTTAGGGGTTCATTTTGGCCAGTTTTAGGGTAGTTACATGATTTCCAGCGAAAATCCCCATGAAACTTAAATACTGCTGCCGAAAATGGGGGTTCAAGCAATCCCACAAACCCCCTCTAGATCTGCCCCTAAAGACTAATAAATAGAGTTCTTTCACATTGTTACCTCCCCTTAGCGCTCTCTAAAATTGAAGAGCATATTTAGTTGATAAATGCACGCGAGGGGGCATCGTTTACTATTGTTAATATGACTAAGTGACTATAAAATTAAGAACATGTTGATTAATCATTTCAAATTTATAAATAAGTAAGTTCAGTCAAACAACGAAGAATAAAAAAAAACGTTATGATCACATACAAGCACATCAAGAAAGTTTATGCGCATTTTAAAAATTGTTTATCGCGGTATTTTCAGGACGCGAGTATCCAACGGATTTGTTTGGGTTTTTTATGAAAATACACCCGGGAATTGTGTTTACTAAAAATAAATCTGTATAATTGACAATTCAGACGAACATTATCGGACATTTTACCGTTTTACGGCATTTTTTTTTGTAACGCTATAATTTATAGTTTTGCTTTTGAGAAAAAATATTACGTATTTACATAATAGGATGATTACAGCTACAACCCGAGAAATCGTTAAATTGATTGAACCAAACAAATATTGCTGGACGGCAGGCCAACCAAAACTATTCAAAAAAAAAATCCAGAGAGTTTTGTTTTTTTTTATAAAAAACTATTTTGATGTTGAAGTCCGTAATTGTTGTCGCTGAAGGTTTTGAAATATAATATTTTCATTTCTGTTTAAAATCAAAATGACCATGGACCAAACGAATGAACGGGACTGCGATTTTCAGGTCCGAGTTTAGTTTTATGACACTTAGCTGTTGTGTACATGTGTGCCCGAGGCATCGTGTCACTATCACGTAATCTCTCAATAAACAGGAAATTTTGGAGCCGCGACCAAGACCAAGTTTCTTAATATTAATTAATATAATTGTAAAACCCATTCTAAATTCAGTTAAATTTATGTTTCATTAATTATCCATTTCAATATTTTTAAATCCTGAGATTTTGCCTGAAAATCCTTAGATCCGGAGAAGAACCTTACGGTCCGGAGATTTCGGATAAAATCCTGAGATTTTGGAGGTCTGCGGACATTTTATCTTCTTTCTACATCATTCCCGTAACACGTAGATATTCATGAAATGCGACTTAAACTAATGTTTATTGACTATGGCTAACGATTTTATAAAAAAAAGATGTTTATAATAACATGAATAAGACGTAAACTACTACATGATCTGCCATTTCAACGCTACAAATTATAGTTATAGAAATATGGGACTGAACTCGTGAAAATGTTTAGGTATTCGAAAAGTTAACGCTTGAAGTGACAATAACAGTTAAGTTCAATTTGATGATTTGAGATAATTAATTTTAAGTCTCCTCAAATGTCAGATATCAAACAAGTTTTCACACCTCAATATGTCACCATCGTTTTCTGGGCAGAATGGGAATGGGAATATTGTGTCAAATATATGGGGACAATTAACAGTAACACGGTCGTGTTCAAAGTATGATTTCTACTTATTAAACATAAAATAATTTTAATCCAGGACTGATAAAAGAAATATACGAATGATTACAATAAATTTTAGTTTTAAACATATGTTGGAAGGAAGTAAAATAGTAAACAAAATAATAACGCTTAACGGGCGTTGAATACAACGGCGATACATTGTTGAATTCATCCGTTTTCTCTTCCAATTTAGGGAGATCAAGTTACATAAAATATATTTTTTGAAGTAAACCCATTTTGTCAGAAAAACACGAGACGCTAATATATGTGTCTGTGGCAAATAGACAGTAACATGCAATCCACATTGTCTTTGTTTTTATATAAGACTTCCTGATTCAAATTTGCAACCACTTGATTGATTTTTTTACGCTTTTCACAGTCAAATCTTGCCGACCAGACTTTTTAAAGCCTGCAATATTCGGAAATTCGTAAAACTTGAATTTATTGTGCCTCATCACAATTATTATTATAATTTATCATAAGCTTTAAGACGACACCGTGATCATGTCCGTTCATTCTGTTAGCAATGACACTGTTAAGTACCCCCTCATGCGTCTGTTTAGGATAAAACCAATATTTTCGTACCTAAACGTGGAGTACAACGCATGCGCACAACAATGTGAAAGAACTCTATTGCACTTAATGTACAATAAATATTGGATATTTTAATATTAATAAAGCCATTAATTAAAGAGACTACCTATTTGCCTTCACTTTTCTAAATTGGAAAGTAATGAAACAAATAAAAACTTGTAAAACACAACCTACCTGTACAGTGTGGGACTTCTGATGCAGGCTTCCCATGTTGGCTCTTGACATTTGGTGCAGATCAATCCTTCATATTGGGTAATTTGATGAGGGTCTACATGTCTGCCATGACATTCTACACTGTTCTGCCACTTCTGCAAGTTCTTGTCATATCCATCTGAAATTAAGTAGGCCACTACAAAATGTCTATCATTCCACTTGGCCGAGGTTCGCAGTATTAAAAAATAAAATATTCAACAGAACAGTAAACAGTTTTGGTAGGAATCCTGCAGCCTCATTCATCCTCATTTACTTAACCTCACACTTATGAAAGATAATCATCTAATTTCAGTTCAAACACTACTGACTGCTGACAGCTGTGGTCATGGAGTAGAAATTATGGAAGACAGAAGACCACTACACATTTGGTCTCAAATGGTTTCATTCAAAAAGAAATTTGCCAAGTTATTCAAGTTTTTTGTTACAGCAACAATATTATTTTAAGTAGTAGTAGAAGCAGTAGTAGTAGTAGTATAATAGTATTAACATGCTAGTTCAATTTGTTTACAATCATGAAATAACTTACATTTTTTCAAAATAATCCAGTAACTCAAGTCAAACAACAACTGACCTGTACAACTTTGTGTAACACAATGGCCTGATTCAGTGAAAACCTGTTCTAGTGTGCTCATAACAAAAGCCCCCTCAAGCTTGAAAAACTAACAAAAGTGTGTAGTCAACTGTTTCATAAACCTGCTTCAAGGTATTAATGTTTTCAATGCTTATTTCATGACCCACTTAGATGATAATAACAATGGATGTTAATCCCTACTACCGGTATATTGAATTTACCAATCACTAGGATAAAGGAAGTAACTTTTTCAATAGGATTAGGACTCATGCAAACACAATTTCATAAATGAAAAGTAAAACATTACTTTTGAGGCTAATGTCAATAATTGTAGACCCAAGTGAGAAAACACCATCAGTCATAATATGTAGAAAAAAATAAGAGCCAGTTGGAAATAAAGGAAGTAGACATATTAAGCCCATTTCAGGAATTATATCTGTTACTTCCCCACCAAACCAACACCAACAAAAACATTTTATTAAAGGGAGTTCTGAATGAAAAATAAGTTAAATTTTTATTTTGGAGTGGGGTAGGTACCCACCAACCCCCCCCCCCCCCCCCCCAAGTAAACAACAAAAGTTTGTTGATGAATAAATTTAAAAGAAATATTTTGGATGGGGTTAATGAAAAAAATGAAAATATAAAAACAAAATATGTTTTATCCCTAAATTGTTCGAAGGGATGATGAACCTCAACATACCACACACCCCCTCTGATTACTCTGTAGTGAGTTTTAAACAAGAGGGTCCATAGGACCCTGGGTCTCTCACCTGTCAACAACTGCTCAATGGTTGCAAGAGTTGTGTGCAAGTTTGGTAAAATCAAGTCAAAAAATTAAGCTGCTATTGTGGAAAAAATGTAACTAGATGATGCTCTATACCAAATATCTAAGCTCTAGGCCTTACAGTTTCAGAGAAGAAGATTTTTAAAGATTTACTATATAACACTATGTAATAAAACTAGTGACCCCGGAGCGGAGCCATTTTTTAACCCAGGAGAATAATTTGAACAACTTTTGTAGAGGACAACTACATGACGACACATACCAAGGTTCTAGGCCTTGTGGTTTTAGAGAAGAAGATTTTTTTTAAAGTTTTCCCTATATAAGACTATGTAAAACAAGTGACCCTTGGGGTGGGGCCATTTTTGACCCAAGGGGGATAGTTTGAACAATTTTGGTAGAGAACCACTAAATGATGCTGTATATCAAATATTAAGGCTCTAGGCCTTGTGGTTTTAAATAAGAAGATTTTCATGTTTTTCCTATATAACTATATGAAAACCAAAAGAACCCTAGGGCGTGGCCGATTTTTGCCCAGGGAACATAATTTGAACAAATTAAGTAGACATCCATTAGACAATGCTACTTACCAAATATCAAAGCTGTACGCATTGTGGTTTGTGAGAAGAAGATTTTTAAATGATTTCCTTTATAAGTCTATGTAAAATGAAGTGACCCCTGGGGCGGGGCCAATTTTGACCCCAGGGAAATAATTTGAACAATCTTTGTAGAGTTCCACTAGAGGGTGCTAAATGCCAAATATCTAAGCTCTAGGCCTTGTGGTTTCAAATAAGAAGATTTTTGAATTTTTTCCTATATAAGTCTATGTAAAATGAAGTGACCCCTGGGGCGGGGCCAATTTTGACCCCAGGGAAATAATTTGAACAATCTTTGTAGAGTTCCACTAGAGGGTGCTAAATGCCAAATATCTAAGCTCTAGGCCTTGTGATTTCAGACAAGAAGATTTTTAAAGTTTTTCCTATATAAGTCTATGTAAAATGAAGTGACCCCTGGGGCGGGGCCAATTTTGACCCCAGGGAAATAATTTGAACAATCTTTGTAGAGTTCCACTAGAGGGTGCTAAATGCCAAATATCTAAGCTCTAGACCTTGTGGTTTCAGACAAGAAGATTTTTAAAGTTTTTCCTATATAAGTCTATGTAAAATGAAGTGACCCCTTCGGGTGGGGCCAATTTTGACCCCAGGGAAATAATTTGAACAATCTTTGTAGAGTTCCACTAGAGGGTGCTAAATGCCAAATATCTAAGCTTTAGGCCTTGTGGTTTCAGACAAGA
Organism: Corbicula japonica; assembly: GCA_038501625.1. NCBI lineage: Eukaryota > Metazoa > Mollusca > Bivalvia > Venerida > Cyrenidae > Corbicula > Corbicula japonica. Next base: position 2,165,790 of record JAZAYU010000097.1, on the reverse strand, counting down.
AGATTTTTTAAGTTTTTCCTTTAGGTTGCCATGGAAACCAGAGTTCTGCATGGAATTGATTTCTTTGAACAACTTTGGAAGAGCTTCATGCAAGGAACATCTGTGGCAAGTTTCATCAACTTTGGCCCAGGGGTTTAAGAGGAGATGTTGTTTAAATGAAAAGTTTACGGACGGACGTCGGATGGATGACAGACAGACAGACGCCGGACAAATTGCGATCACAAAAGCTCACCTTGTCACTACGTGACAGGTGAGCTAAAAAAAGGCCACAATGTGACCCAACCAAGTTTTCTTTAAAGTATTAAGAGGGCTTTTCTTTGCAACCATCTACACATCCTACTTTATCATCTGTGCAAGTTTGAAAGAAATCTGCTTGATAGTTTAGGAGGAGTTGATGCCACAAAATTTACGGACGGACAGACGTACCAACAGATGTTCCTACAGATGGACATTTGTTGGGTATTTCTTAATGTTTTTTACTACCAAACAGGCAAAATATGTACCGAAGAAGACACAACGGAATGAATGGGAATGTGTGTTGATTAAGCACTTACTGGGTATTTGGTACCTAACAAGTGCCTAGCGGTGAGCTCGGATACACAGACGTACAGACAAGTGCAACTCTATATGCCTCCCACTTCGTGGGGAAATAAAAACTGTGACATGATTTTATTGAAAGAAGTGTATTTCCTCTATAATTTTCACATTTTATGTTACCCAACAACATTTTGCAGATGCAGTTTCAGCCTTTTTAAGTTTTCTTCACTACAAATGAGACCAGTGACTTCAAAGTCTCAAAAATGTCCCATTTTGGCATGTAAAATGTTAGCATCTAAAAACTGCCATTTTTTTTAATTTGTACTTTTATTCTGTCAGTCTTCTTTAATTAAGCCTTTCAGGCAATTCTGTTTCTGTTATTTTGTTATATAATTCATAATTCTATGTTCACTACTTTGATCATTCAGAATTGTAAAAACAGCACAGTAGGGTTTTTTAATCGATCATCATTTAATCCCTACAGGACAGTGCTGTTTAAGATGGTTTTACCCTAAAAAGGTCATTGAACTTAATGGTCTAAAAAATATTATAAAGAGTAAGACAAGTAAAAAATTGCTGCTAATGCAGCAAAAGGAGTACACGGCCTAAAAAGCGAGCCGTTTGTGTTAAACCATATCCATTTTAACTATTTGTAAACCTGTTTGAAATGTGTATTATGCCTATTTGATTATTTGGTTGTTTTGGCCATCATTTAAATATCTAACTTGGTTAGGGGAAATGAGAAAATCAGGGAAACTACTCAGCGCATATATCGTGGGTGGGTTGAGCGCAACACGGTTGTAAGTCACTTTTTAAAAAAGTTTTCAGTATTAACAAAATAAAATTGTGATTCTCATATTTGAAAGTTTATTCTTTTCTGTTTATATGCATATAAACTTATAAAGGAGAAATGTTAAAAAACAATTTCCAAAAGAGATATTTATAAATATATGACTTACAACTGTTTTTCACTTAAATTTGGACATAAATGAAAACAATGATTTTTTATTGCAAAAGAGATCTTTGAATACATATATATATTCAAAACATTCTGGTTTTAAGCCATTCATAGTTCATGGTAACTGGTAAGGGGACTTCTGTTAATGAAACCCTAGTAATGACAATTTGAATTCATGCATGAATTCAAATGCATTATAGTATTTGATTATTTTATAATTTATGTACATTTAAAGACTGAGTTACATCTCTATTCCACTTACAACTCATCCCAGTTTAGTCAATGCCTTTTGTGCAACATGGTTTTAACTTGAGTTACAACCCTATTGCACACAAAATTTATTCAATATGAGATACAGCCTTTGGACTTATTTGCAATATTTAGTTGTT